>CM035273.1:2226867-2297732 GCA_020226075.1 Hydropotes inermis | reverse complement strand
TAACACGGTCGGTCCCATGTAATACGGTCATCTCGTATAATGTAACACGGTCGGTCCCATGTAATACGGTCATCTCGTATAATGTAACGCGGTCGGTCCCATGTAATACGGTCATCTCGTATAATGTAACGCGGTCGGTCCCATGTAATACGGTCATCTCGCATAATGTAACACGGTCGGTCCCATGTAATACGGTCATCTCGTATAATGTAACACGGTCGGTCCCATGTAATACGGTCATCTCGTATAATATAACACAGTTGGTCCCACATAACACAGTCGCCTCAGGAACCAATTACTCCGTCTCAGCCCAGGCCCCTTCTGTCATCCGTCTGGCTGACTGTGATGGCAGCAGCAGTCCTGATCATAACAATGACACTGATACTAGAAGCCGTCAGTTACTGAAAACCTGTCATGTGCTAGGTACTCTGCTACGCTCCTTCTGTTGCTAGCAACAGCCTGGCAACGTGGACATTATTATTCCCATATTACAGATGAGTCAACTGTGGCCCAGAGAGGTTCACAGGGCTTGTAAACACTGAAGCCAAGAGGATTTGAACCCAGGTCAACGTCTAGAGGACTGGATAATCCTGTCCCATGAAGCCACGTTCTCTTTTTGTTCATCAAAAAACTGGCGAAGCTCCACTACTGGGCAGGCATCCCCCTACCAAGTCTGGGGCTTGTGGAGGAGCTTGGCGTGACCCCACTGCCACGACACTGGGGAGGAGGAGAGGAGCCAGGCCTGAGCCGGCCTCCAAGGCCGACATGCAGTCTTCTCCCAGGCACTCTAACTTCTCAGTGAACACCCACTGGATCTCTCCCCCAGAAAATATTCCTGAGTGCAGAACTGACTGGGGCTTCAATCATTACCTCTTTGGAAAACGAGGTGCAGAAAGACAAAGAACAATTCATGGGGAAAAAAATGAGCAGAGGGCACAAGCAGGAAACATACAGAAAAAGAAACACAAACAGCCTTCAAGCTCGCTCAATTCAGGACATGAACACCAAGAAAATGTCACCTTGCAACACTGTAAAACATCCAAGACCAGTGAAGGTTTCCACTCATCTAGAGCCAGACATCCTGGAACATGAAGTTAACCGGGCCTTGGGAAGCATCGCTACGAGCAAAGCTAGTGGAGGTGATGGAATTCCAGTTGAGCTATTTCAAATCCTCAAAGACAGTGCTGTGAAAGTGCTGCACTCAATATGCCAGCAAATTTGGAAAACTCAGCAGTGGCCACAGGACTGGAAATGGTCAGTTTTCATTCCAATCCCAAAGAAAGGCAATGCCAAAGAATGCTCAAACTACTGCACAATTGCACTCATCTCACATGCTAGCAAATTCTCCAAGCCAGGCTTCAACAGTATGTGAACTGTGAACTTCCAGATGTTCAAGCTGGATTTAGAAAAGGCAGAGGAACCAGAGATCAAATTGCCAACATTCGCTGGATCATTGAAAAAGCAAGAAAGTTCCAGAAAAACATCTATTTCTGCTTTATTGACTATGCCAAAGCCTTTGACTATGTGGATCACAACATACTATAGAAAATTCTTCAAGAGATAGGAATACCAGGCCACCTGACCTGCCTCTTGAGAAATCTGTATGCAGGTCAGGAAGCAACAGTTAGAATTGGACATGGAACAACAGACTGGTTCCAAATAGGAAAAGGAGTACGTCAAGGCTGTATAATGTTACCCTGCTTATTCAACTTATATGCAGAGTACATCATGAGAAACGCTGGGCTGGGTGAAGCACAAGCTGGAATCAAGATTGCCGGGAGAAATATCAGTAACCTTGGGTATGCAGATGACACCACCCTTATGGTAGAAAGTGAAGAGGAACTAAAGAGCTTCTTGATGAAAATGAAAAAGATTGAAAAAGTTGGCTTAAAACACAACATTCAGAAAACTAAGATCATGGCATCTGGTCCCATCACTTCATGGCAAATAGATGGGAAAACAATGGAAACAGTGATAGACTTTATTTTTGGGGGGCTCCAAAATCACTGCAGATGGTGATTGCAGCCATGAAATGAAAAGACACTTGCTCCTTGGAAGAAAAGCTATGACCAACCTAGACAGCATATTAAAAAGCAGAGACATTACTTTGCCAACAAAGGTCCATCTAGTCAAAGCTATGGTTTTTCCAATAGTTACGTAGGGATGTGAGAGTTGGACCATAAAGGAAGCTGAGTGCTGAAGAATTGATGCTTTTGCACTGTGGTGTTGGAGAAGACTCTTGAGAGTCCGTTGGACTGCAAGGAGATCCAACCAGTCCATCCTGAAGGAGATAAGTCTTGGGTGTTCATTGGAAGGACTGATGCTGAAGCTGAAACTCCAATACTTTAGCCACCTGATGCAAAGAACTGACTCATTGGAAAAGACCCTGATGCTGGGAGGGATTGGGGGAAGAAGGAGAAGAGGACCACAGAGGGTGAGACGGTTGGATGGCATCACTGACTCAATAGACATGAGCTTGAGTAAACTCCGGGAGTTGGTGAGGGACAGGGAGGCCTGGCGTGCTGCAGTCTATGGGGTCACAAAGTATCAGACACGACTGAGTGACTGAACTGAACTGACCTGAGTGAAGGTTTTAATTCAGGGGCATAGTCACACAGTGAAAAGCTCTGGAGTCCATAAAAAGGACAGCTCTATATACACTGATACAGAAAGATCCTTATGATGAGAATAATGTACATGGTATGTGCCTGTTTGCATAAACGAACACACACACTCAGGGGTGTAAAGGCACTGGTTTTCAAAGGACACGTAAGGAGCCGATCATGCTGGGCCCCATGGGTGGTCAGTGGCTGGGCCCGGCCCCCAGAACCCAGACCGTCAAGTCCACGGCTCTTTCCACAGCAGCAACACCATATAGACAGTTTTTCTCCCCCTCACTCAATACTCACCCCCGACAATAATCGCTCTCCGAGAAATGGCACCAACCTCCCCAGCTCTGTGATTTTGTTAGCCAGCACTGACTGATCAGCTAGTTTTCCAATTAGCGACATCCCCCCATATGACAGACAATGCCATCCTCTGAGTGAGGAGCAGAGGGCGACAGCGGCTAGAACAGTCAGAACACCACCCCAGGGACATTCTCTACCCAAAGTGATGCCACCCTATGGCTCGAAGTCCAACCAAAATGTTTAGACGGATTTTAGGTTTCTATATAGAAAGTTCATGTAGAGGTTAAGTCCTCATGATGTGCACGAATAATATTCAATATGTGGATTATTCCTAGTGAATTTTCCATTTCAGGCCAATGTGTAACCAGCCAGTTCCTTATTAACTACCTACTGCTTTTCCTACAAAGCCACAAGGCATCAGCCGCCAGCTCATGGAGATACAACCCAAACCTAGCAGCGTGGTCGCCTCTGCATTTCGGAGTCACAGCCAGAACAAGTGACATGACATCAGGGGACACATTTACCTTCCAACCGCCGTTTTCCCATCTGTGAAGTGGGGTCGTCACCGCCTTGGAGAAGAACCCAAAGTCTGCTGGTCGTGTGGAAAGGGTGACCGGAGTTTCTTATGCTATTGGTTCCTTTCACCCAGCTAAGCCATAAGCAGTCGCCTGTAAGTTGCCTTTGGGGGTTCCCCCTTCAGGAACCCACGCTCTGGAACATGCATTGGGATTTCTGCAGAAGCGCGGGGGTAGTCACACTTCCGAAGGCTGAACGAGGAGTCGGGGTCGCCAGCCTTCTCACAACGGCACACAAACCCAGCCCAGCCGCTGGCGTCAGGTCCGTTCACAGCGCCTCTCCCTGGAGCTGTCCCTCCCCTCGCCCGTGGGGAGAAACCCTGGTGGCCCTGGTTCACGCCGTGGCAAGGCTCTCCTGGACCAGCTGACTGGACTGGGGCGGGCACCTGACCGCAGGGACGCCAGTCAGAACCCCCGATGCACCTGGGACCTGAGGTCAGAAGATGGCTGGTCCAAGGCTGGAAGGGATGGGGTGGGTTGGCAGAGAATGGATATGTACATGTGTCTGACTGAGCCCCTTCGCTGAAACCATCACAACATTGTTAATCGGCTATACCCCAGTACAAAATGCTTTTGGTGTTAAAAATACATAAATAAATAAAATTAAAAGAAAGAAAGAAAGAAAAAAAAAAGACGGCTGGTCCACCTGGACTACTCTCGTCTACAGAGGATATTTAGCGTGAAACCTCTGGACCGCTGACCATTGTACGCAGAATGTTGGAGCAAATGCCGAGGACGCACAGCAAGAAGCAGAGAGGGTGGTTCCCAGGCCTGGCCTTGGGGTTCCTGAGAGACCCCTGCTACTGCCTCCAGCAGACCTCTATGGATTTCTTCCTGGGCTAGCTGCTTGCCACCACAAGAAGCCTGAGACACTCCCAGTTCCATTTCGCGGATCCCAACGAGCAATTCAGAACCGCCTGCAGATGGCACTTTCCATCCTGAGACAAAGAATTATTATTCTGAAGGTGCCGAATTTGTGGTATTACCTTTATTTTGCCTGATTGCATTACTCAAACAGAAAGAACTATGAATAATAATAATAATAATAAAGATACCATTAAAGTAAAATATTTGACACTCACAAGATTAAATGCTGAATACAGTAATCTTCTCATAATCATCGTCGGATATGCAGCACTTAATCAACAATTACACTGGGAAAATGCCCGAGACTTGATGCTTAAGTAGCAGAGAAAAGCAAAGGAGAATGTCAAGAAATCATCATAAAGTGAGAAGGGAATATTATCCAATCTACATACAGCACGTACTACTGTAAAAGTTCTGCCTTTTCCATCAATGCTATGCATTAACAACAGCAACAACCCAACAATACGCACCCTAAACCAAAACTTCCTAGCAAATGAGCTGTTTTCAAAAACCACTTAAGAGTACTCATGTAGTGGTGGCCCAGTCCATTCATCAGTGCTTGTCTATGTGTGTTTTTTAACAGCTGTATTGAGGTATGATTTACAATTTCTTTATGAAAGAGTTTCTTCAATCACTCTTGTCCCCTGATGGGAGTGGTGAATGAAATGGTCTAAGCAAGAAATCAGAACCTGCTGGGGCAGGAGGCTGGAGTGAGGCCAATCCAAAAGTGGGGGGGCAATAAACTCCACCTCCTAGGAGGTTGGGGGTTCACACCCCTGAGAGTCAGACAAGTGATTGTTAGGAAGTATGTATGTATTTTCATATCAGAATATCACTTTTTTAAAAAAAAAAAAAAAAGAAGAGGGTGAGGTCTGAATGCCAGATTAAAATATCTCACGGCCAAGAGGAAACCTCTGAGCCACCTTGGGAAATAAGCAGCCATTTATGGCACCTGCCGTCTCATTGGGTGAAGTCAGATTTCTACAACATGGGTTTTATTTTTAATGTTCTTTTTAAAGAGCTGACTCTTCATTCATGATGCATACAATGCAAGCAGCACAAATGCCCGCACTGTATTATAAATAGCCTCTGTTCAGGAGGGCTGGGAGCAGAGCAACAATTTTTAACCCAGATAGAGTTTTGACAATCCCTGTAGGTTCTTTCATAACCTCGAAGCATCAGCTTTGTTGGGTTATTTTATAGGAGTATATCCTTGATGGCTGCAGCGGTAGACAATGAGGCCGTATTATGACTCCATGAACACATAATAACACTGCCCTTTTCTTCTCTGAGAGGGTTTGTTTTCCTTCTTCCACAGGTAAATGCGGTAAAGCTGACATCGTGAAATGGAACTGAAGGAGCAAATGATCAATGTCAACCACAATAACAGTGCTTCAAAGAATTACCCCGACAATCCTATTTTTGCCATTTTCCATGACCTACGGAGGTGAGGGAGCTCTGTGAACGGGCACCTGCGACTCGGAGGGAGGAATCTAACCAGAGAGTCTGCTTCCACCTGCCCGTGGTCCCACGTGAGTGCCCTCCCTGGGACGCATCGGTTCACATTAGGGCTCCCCTAAGCTCCATCCGCAGGAGAATGAAAACCATGAAAAGCTATATTCAGCGCTGGCTACACAAGAAAATCTCTCTGCACTGGTGCTAACAGAGAGGCTCAGAGGAAAGAGCCAAAACAAACCCACCCGCAGAATCCAACTCATCACTGGCTAGTAGAGACAGGCTGTTAATCTTAACACCAAGTATCGAGAAATCCTAGTCATGCAGAACTGTGAGGCAAAAGCACCCTGAGAAACCAGGCAAAATGAAACCAAGTTCCTGCAGAAGACAAAATATTTTCTTAGAAAAATATCATATTGGTACTGGCCTTTCCTGACCTTAAATCTGACCTTGCAATACAAAGGCAACCCACGGCAAGTTTCCCCAAATAATCCAGGAGTCTTCAAATATTTCCCCCTGTCTACCTCATCCCTGCGAATGCCATCTACAAGTCCTTCTACTGTATCTTGGGGAAGAAAGAGACACAGGAACCCGCCTACAGCCAAATACCTTCGGAGTTCAGCTACAGACTGTCATGAAAATCTTATGAAGGGTGAAGGGTATGAAAAGGCAAATTGACTAGACTTGTTTTAGGTCTGCTGTCTGATTTCCCATTAGGCTCCAGGCATGTGTTAATAGTTAAGCGGACGTGCACACACAAAAAAAGAAATCTGCCCTTCAGGATATGATGTGTATACGAATTTCACTTCAAAGGAGACTACAGAGAAAAACCACTTACCTTGTCTTCTTAGAGCTATACAAGAAGGAAGATTTCCCAGACATTAACTTCCTCCTTAAGATTACAGAAAAGGGAAACACACAAAAAGTTCAGATCAGGGCATACGAAAACCCAGTTATCCTTCCTCCACACACAAAAACGTGTCATGACAGTTTCCAGAAAGGGCTTTTGGCATGGGCGATCCAAGGCTAACGGCCAGAGGAGCCCTTCTGAATCACCTGGGTCCAGCTTCCTGACTTCATGGAGCATTACATGTGCTCATTTCCTTCGACCCTTAGTAACTGAGCCCCTACCACACGTCACGTCCTATTTTACATGCAGGGAATACAGAAATGAATGAAGAAGAATCCTAGTCTTTAGGAGCTGATATTCTGGGGGTGCGGGCTTCCCTGGCGGCTCAGAGGCAAAGCCTCCACCTGCCTGTGCAGGAGACGTGGGTTCCACCCCTGGGCCGGGAAGACCCCCTGGAGGAGGAAATGGCAGCCCACTCCAGTATCCTTACTGGGCAAATCCCATGGACAGAGGAGCCTGGCAGGCTATAGTCCACCAGGTCACAAAAAAATTGGACACAACTTATGGACTAAACAACAGCAGCATTCTAGGGGTGTGATGAGACAGAAAGTACCCGCAAGTTACACCATCAGGTGGATGGAAGTGCTTTGGAAAGTGCTGCTGAGTGAGTCTCACCAACGCGCAAACTGAAGGTTCAAGAGCTGCAAAGGCCGTCTGAAAGCAGCAACCGAACCTGATAACCTAAGTTTGGCACTTTTTACGTTTCTGTGCAGCAAAGGAATACCAAAACGCTAATAAAGACAAAGGGAAAATTCAGTGTGGAGAACACGCTTCCTGTTTTTGGAAGAGCGTGCAAAAGATACACAGGTGGGCACCGGTCACGTTCTCCCTGATTCCATCTTTAGGACGTTGCTCTGATCTATCGACCCAAAGCTGACAATCTTCACTCTGCAACTTTTGATATCAAAGAACTGTTGTGGGGCATAAAATACTCCAGGGCAAGAAATGCTTTTGTGTTTGAAAACAACAAACGATATTCGCCACAGGTTTCTCATTTAAAAATTTCTTGGCCCCTTAGTGCTTGAAAAAGGCACTGGAAGGAAAACAGAGAGAAAACAGGAGCCTGGCTTTTTTCCCTCCCCATCTCTGTAACTGGATATTTCTTGCTGTACACACTTCCCCCCATTTGCAGCGCCTCAGCCTCAACGTTATAAATCACTTGTGAAACAGAGTAAAGCAGAAGACTTTCACCCACCAAGGCCCTCATTTGGAAAAGCAGTTCTGTGAGAAAGAAGAAATTTTCAGGTAAAAGAGATATAACAGAATGCTTCAGACTTCACAAGTCTCCCTCCTTCTCCCAAAGTGGGGCTCTTCCCTGTATGCTCTGGGAAGAGCATATGTGCTGGTCTCACACACACACACACAGACACACACCTACACACACAATCACACACACAGACACACACACACAATCACAAATACACAGATGCACACACAAACACACACAGACACACACACATACACACAAACACACCTACACACAATCACACACACAGACACAGACACACAGATACACACACACATGCAAAAACAGAGACACACACAAACATACACAAACACACCTACACACAATCACACACACACAGACACACACACACTCTGGAGGACGCCGGCAGGGAAGGTGGGCCCGTGGGACACTCTGCCTCCAGCAGGGGGACGGGGCCCCCCGCCCCCTGAATGCTGCAAGCGAGCACACAGGCACCCTCGCTCCGTGCTCTGGAGCACAAATTCTAGCAGGCCAATGACTTATGCATCTGATTTAATAAACGATCATTTTGGAGGGTGTGCGGGGGGGAGCAACGGCTGAAGAGTATTTTTGTTTTTTTAAAATGATGAGACTATTCAGAATTAACTGTGACGACCGACTGACTTGTTTCCGCCTCTGAACAGTGTGGTGGGGGTGGTGGTCTCATCACTGAACCATGTCCAACCATGACCCCAGGGGCTGTAGCCTGCAGGGCCTTCTGTCCGTGGGATTTCCCCGGCAAGAACACTGGCGTGCTGATGGCCGCACAACTCTGTGACCAGGCTACAAACCACTGAACTGTGTGCGTTAAACGGGCGGGCTGTACGGTATGTGACTCACATCTGTAGGAAGCTGTTATCCCTCCCCGCCCAGAAGTCATCATTTTCATCAGGACCCGGTCTGATTACGTCAGCCTCACGGTAACAGGCTTATGCTGAGAACTGAGGTCCACATGGTAACTGCTTTACATCTTTAAATTAAAAGACGTGCTTTCCGAGGGCACGGTTTCCTCTCTGCCTGAGAGCCTGCCCCCCAGCAGGTCAGAGCCCCAGGAGGCACACGCCCCAGGGTTGGGGTCTTTCATCCTGAACAGTGCGTCTTACAGACTCGTGCGCTCACTGGCGAAGGGCCTTCACAGAGAGTGCAGGGGCCTTGGTGAGCCCCCTGCTCGTGCCTCCTGTTTGGGGGATGGAACCGCACAGAGAAGGCAGGGTATGGCTGAAAATGCTCAAGTGTGGATCACTGCGAAAATAAAGTTAAATGGGTAATAACTCCTTTTCCAACTCATCCCTCCAAGTTAGACGGACAGAGACTTTATTTCCTTCCTTGCCTCCACTCATCAAATGTCCATCCACCCAACTGTCTAACCACGCACCCATCATTTACCAAGAGCCTCCTGTGCAAAAACAGTGCCACAAATAAAATAACTTCTATAAACTGCAAAGCGTATGCAGAGCTTCAGTCTGATTTTATGACCAAACCTAAAGGATATCGTTTCTTTTAACCTCTTTGTCCCATTTCTACCTAAAAACCAAAGGTTATTACATACCCATGCCTGGGAACTAAGAAAAATGTGATGAGTAAAATGAAAAAACTTGGATTGTTAGTGGAGTTTCATGGACTTAAGAAGAGCTAGGAGACGCCAGAGAAGAATTACTCGAAGATGTCACATTAGATCATACTTCCAGGCTCAGTCAGACAGACAATTCATGAAGTTTATACCTTAGGCTTGACTTATAGGGACTGAGAAAAGGTTGTAAAGCTCAAGGCCTCTGCTCAGAGTTTCTGGTAAACAGCCCTGCCTGACCATCTCTGCTTCCAGTCTCCCGGTCAAACTGCCATCATCCCATCTCAGTTCAGCTCAGTTCAGTCCTCAGTCGTGTCCGACTCTCTGCAGCCCCATGGACTGCAGCGTGTGAGGCCTCACTGTCCATCGCCAACTCCTGGAGTTTACTCAAACTCATGTCCATTGAGTCAGTGATGCCATTCAACCATCTCATCCTCTGTCGTCCCCATCTCTTCCCGCCTTCAATCTTTCCCAGCATCAGGGTCTTTTCAGATGAGTCAGTTCTTTACATCAGGTGGCCAAAGTATTAGAGTTTCAGCTTCAGCGTCAGTCCTTCCAATGAACATTAAGGACAGATTTCCTTTAGGATGGACTGGTTGGATCGCCTTGCAGTCCAAGGGACTCTCAAGAGTCTTCTCCAACACCGCAGTTCGAAAGCATCCGTTCTTCGGCGCTCAGCTTTCTTTATGGTCCAACTCTCACATCCACACGTGACCACTGGGAAAACCAGAGATCCAGACTATGGCAATAGCCCCTGAACTGGATTCCACTTCCACAGTCCCTGCCACTCACTCGGATACTCCGTTCTCCACTCTCTTGGAGGGGTGATCTTTATAAAAAGGACCTTAGATTAAGTCTTGCCCTTCCTCAAAACCATCCAACAGCTTCTCGTCACAGGCAGAATAAAACTCCAGCCTTCATCTCACGATATATAATGACCTGGGCTCTGCTGACCACTCCCCATTCCTTTCCCACAAGATTCTGTCTTGTTCACACCTCCCCAGCCACACTGATGCCACCGCTTGACAAGTCACGTTTGTACCTGCCACAGGGCCTTTGCACATGCCCTTGGCCTAAAAAGCTCTTCTGCTACATTGTGACATGACTGGTACCATCTCATCATTTTGGTTCCTACAATTCTTCAGAAAGACCTCTGCTGGCTACTTTTCCTAAAATATCACCTAAGACCAACACTCTCCCCTGGCTTTGCTTTATTATTTTTTATGGCAAATATTTCCCACCTGAGACCACACTGCACATTTATTTCTCTATTTGTTTGCTTTCTGTTTTTCCACTACGACATAGATACCACAGGGCAGGACCTTAGTACTTACTGCTGTTTCCTGAGGGCCTAAGACAGTCACTCATAAAACAGGTATTTTACAAATAGATGATTTTGATTTTAATTCTACCCTCCACACTTCTGCAAAAGAAGAACAGGAAGGCAGAGGATGAGATGGTTAGATAGCATCACCAACTTAATGGGCATGAATTTGAGCCAATTCCAGGAGACGGTGAAAGACAGAGGAGCCGGCCAGCTGCAGCCCATGGGGTTGCAAAGAGTCGGACACAGTCTGGCGATTGAACAACCACCGCCACCACACTTCTGCATCTTAGAATTGTTTTGCTTTCCATCAGCAAAAGCAAATGACCTACCGGGCGTGCGTGCTACGTCACTTCAGTCATGTCCAAGTCTTTGCGACCCTGGGGATCATAGCCGCCAGGCTCCTCTGTCCCTGGGATTCTCCAGGCAAGAGCACTGGAGTGGGCTCTCATCCCTCCTCACTGCTGATATCTTCCCCCTCCTTCTCGTCTCCCTTCTTGATGTCTGGCTCTAATCAAAGACAGCTTTGAGCTGACGTGGGCCTAAGACCCTGAAAATGTAACAACAGTGCCATTCACAGGCATGAGGCCCACGGGGAGGAAAGTCTAGGCTGAAATCCTGCGTGTGCATCTGTGTATACAGTATGCTGCGTGAACCCTGAGGCAAACTGCCTCCTTTCACCTGCTGGGGAGCTGACTGCAGCATGAAACCTACTCTCCCCAGAAGAATAAAATGAGAACTTTGTTATCTATAGAAATCATTTTGACTCAAAGTAAAAATGAAAAGGCAAAAACTTCAATTAAGTAAATCTCAAGAGCAAATAATCCAAGAAACGGGTGAATTTTTTTAAAAAGCCGTTCTAATGGTTTAAACAGCTTATTCGAGTGGTCTACCTTAAAATGCCAGGAATTCAACCTCTTGATTTAAGAGCTCTGGAATTCAAGTGCTTCAAATTGAGAAAATAATATACAAGTAAATGGTCATAATTTCTCCTTTATGCATCCTGGCGCTATATCCTGCAGACACACAGCCCTGCGCATGGTTATCTTCCCCGAGTGCCTTGCATCTCTCACGGGAAAGGGGAAGCCAGGACAAACAGCACCGTGTGTGACTACAGAACATCATTCCTTAGTGGAAATTACAGAGCTCTTGCCTTAAAATTACAAACAAGGGATAAAATAAATATTTCAGGGGCTCATTCAAATAAGCCTCCTGGGAGTCTGGACTCAACAGATAGGCTGTATTCTCAAAAGCTTGCCAACAGTGGAGATGAAGCTATCTAGAAATTCCTGCGGCCCCACAGGGTGTGTTTATAGAAGACCTGGAGCCGTCAAGGCCTCCGTCACTGTCTGTCCTGTCACGGCTCCATCCTTCTTTTCCAAGCCCTTTCTCCTTTCATCTGACAGCGTCTTCCCTTACTCAGAATCACAGACGCTGAGATGCTCAGTTGAGTAATTCTTAGAAGAGCGGCTGTCAGGTAAGGAGAATTTATTTGCAAGCGTTGAAGCCTCTGAAATGCTGGGAGAGCCACTCGACAATGCAGATGCTAAATACCTTCCAGGACAGATCCATCCAAACTGACACTGCATTCTAGGAACCAAACAGTAACTTCCCAGTGTCTCATGGAGACGCGCTGGTCCTGTAAGTGGCATAATTACTGCACCATTCATTTGGAAAGCATTCAGCAAGCACCTCCTATCCAAAAGGGCCTGCGGCTGTGGAGGAAGGCCTCCCGGTCCTTGCCTGAGGCGCGGGGGAGGAACAGATGATGGCACAAGCCCGTGAGGGCACAGAGGTGTGAAGACGACGACAGGAGCTCGGGAAGACTCCAGCGGCCGCCAAGCAGGGGTGGGCTGACTCGGAGGTCACCCAACTCTAGCCAGCCAGTGGACCAGACTTGTCTGTTTTTGCAGAAATGGCCCATGAACTGAGGATGGCTTACGTATTTCTAAGTTACTGAAAAAAAAAAAAAGCTAACATTTTTGTGACACGAGTATTATATGAAATTCAAATTACACTGTCCGTAAATAAAACTTTATGGGACACAGCCGTACCCAGAGGTGAGAAGTTGTAAAACTGAACCATGTGGCCTGCCCATGATATTTGCCGTCTGCTCTTCACAGAAGAAGTGAGTGCCCCTCCTCCTCCAATCTGCTGGACTAGCTGAGCAGGACTGAGGTTTTCTGCTTTTAAAAGAGAAAGTTATAAAAAACATATAACTCCAGTATACTACAGGATAGTTAGCAATTCACTTTTAGCCTTTGACGTCTCTGAGACCGGGCTCACGTTCTGCAGGCGAGGAGCTGGACCGAGAAGTCAAGTCCCCTGCCAGGGTCCCAGGGATCTGCAGAGTCAAGAAGAAAGGGTCCCTGCGGCCCCCAGACTCACACGCGCCCCACTCTGCTAACGGAAAAGAACGGAGAAAACCAGGATGTGAAAGCACAAGACTCACAGTTCTCACTGGGCCTCCCTACTTGGGACTCGCCTTGGAACTCAGCCTCTACCTCACCTCTGAGCCTACTCCCACCACGCTCCCCACTCCCCACGGGCCTCCTGCAGCCCCTCACATCTGATGAAGCCCCAGGCCTCCTGGGATCTCCACCCTCCCTCTCAAAGCTGCCCCTTCTGCCCGGATCCTTTTCTGAGCCGTCGGATCCCCTGGGTCCCCTGATTCTAGCGCTTCTGGGGTCTCCAAGGTTTCCAAAGTCTATAAGAACAAGGCCTGCAAAGCAAATCCACTACGAAAGCACCTTGTAAATTTGAAGAGGAAAAAAAAAAGGCAACTCACTTAAATGTCTGTAAAAATAACATCACACTAACCAGCCAAGAGCGTCGTGTACCTAAAACGGTGTGCAGTGTGGAGGAGGGGGTGTACCTCCGTGGGCTTACTCGGACGGAGAGGGTGCTGGAGCTGACCAGGCTCCTGCGACGCCCGGCTGGCCTTCTGTGTAAAGTCCCACCCACCTGCCACGGCCTCTGTGGAAATTTCTTCAAGTTAGTTTCTTTATGTGCTACTTTGGATCCATAAAAATCCTTTCCAGACACAAATAAGAGAACACGCTAACAGAATTCTCATGATATGCCACGAGAAACTCAGAGCCGTCTGAACACATGGCCCTTGGCCTCGAAGCATTTACAAACGTGGGGACAGAGGTCATAAAAGGCACGGAGCAGCTTCGCGGTAGGCCAGCTAAGAATTCAGACGGCACGGGTTCGTTGAACAGGTCGGGGAAAAGTCTGGAAACACCGCATCTTTAGCAGCGGCCATTCACAGAGTGCCTCCCGGGAGTCACTTACATGCTTGCTTACATGTTTTGTCATTGAAACCTTAGTCATCTTTACTCTGCAACGACCTCACGAAGCAGTGATTCTTACACCCATCTAGCAGGTGAGGACACTGAGGTGAAGTAACCGGACAAAGGACACTCAGCTAATAACCAGGTGAACTACTAGTCAAACCCAGCCCAGAGAGCCTAGGAGGACTGTCATTCCGTGAGCACCTCAGAGGGGGCCACCCGTCACCACCCCTCCTTCACCCCGATGTGTGATGGTGTCTGGGAAGCCGAGATGAAAGTGACATTTTACCTGAGCTTCCATCTGACATGCAAATTCGGGAAGAGCTAAACTAAGTAAGAGGCTCCCCTGGAGGCTCAGATGGTAAAGAATCCGCCTGCAATGTGGGAGAACCGGGCTCGATCCCTGGTCCGGGAAGATCCCCTGGAGGAGGAAATGGCACCCCACACCAGTACTCTCGCCTGGAGAATCCCATGGACCGGGGAGCCTGGTGGGCTGCAGTCTCTGGGGTCACAGAGAGTCGGACACGACTGAGCGAATAAGCAGAACACAGCACAAGCGTTAACTAAAGGGGCTTCCCTGGTGGTCCAGCGGTTGAGAACCTGCCTTCCAACGCAGGGGACGTCGGTTCCATCCCCGGTCAGGGAACTAGGACCCCCCACCCGCGGGGCAAACAAGTCCACAGTGACAACTAGAGAGAAGGAGGCTGCGTGCTGTGAAGGACTCTGCACATCCAACAATAAACAGACAGGAAAAACCCAGCAGTGAGCGAAACGCCGCTCAAGACTGAACACTCGGACACGGCCGGAGCAGGTGAGAGGACTCGCAGAGGTTTTCCATTCAAGACAAGGGAAACCCGGCAGCGGCTGTCCTGCCCCTCCGCGCGGGTGGGCTTAGGACCGTGGGAGCCGATCGTCTACCTGGAGACAGGCGAGGAGGGCAGGCCGAGCCTGGGGCGCTGTTGGGGGCGCCGGGGGCCTGGGTCTTGTCTCCTGGCGGGGCCTGGGCGGCCGGGCCAGGAGGGAGGGCGAGCCGCGGCGCCTCGGCCGCCTCGGTTCTGGCTCTGAACGGCTTCCCCGCAGCCCTGGGGGTCAGAGATCATCAGCGCTCGACTCCAGACAGCCCGGGCCTGCGCGGGCTGGAACGCAGGGGCGCGCGGGCATCCTCCAGTTCAGGCCGGGGCAGGATGGTTTAGGAAGAGCGCATCCCAGGAGCGCCCCAGGGAGGGTGACGGGGGCTGGTGCCGCCTGGCACTGCCTCGAGGCGGACAGACGGGTCCAGGTCTCGTCGCTCCATCTGCCGGGTCCCCCTGTCTGCCCTGCAGTGCTGACCACGAGGGAGGCCGAACGTCCCTTTCCCGTGAAACAGACAGCTGCGGAAATCTCAGCTGGGAGCAGGGAGGAGTTCAGATCTTATTTCACTCCCAGAGTCCTTTCTTAAGGTGGGAGTCTGGCTGGTGGGAGCTGACGCCTTTGGTCTGGAGTACCCAGAAACACGCCGAATTGAGCCTTATTCCACACAAAGGAGAGCGAAGGGACGCGTCTGTCCAGACCTTCCCAACAACCCTCTCGCCTCCTCCTGGTCTCTCCGTTCCCTCCCACCAGCCGGCAGGGTGTTTACTGAGTCCCTCCTCGCCGCCTTCAAATCCTCCGGGATCTCCGCCTTCTCCAGCCTTCACTCAACACTCCACCTGCGTCCCTAAGACGTCGCTGTGTCCTCTCCGTCTGTCCGTGTCCCGGCGCCGTGAAGACAACACAGTGGGCCACAAGGCCCCATGCACCTGAGCTACCACGGCGGACTCGGGACGGCCCCTTTCCTTGAGAGCGGTGACGGAGCCAGCTTGGCGGGCTGAAGTCCCAGTCTGCGCCAAAAGCACTGCAAGCACCGGGGCAGCTAATTCCAGCTACAGAAACCCGGCCTCTGGTTTCCCCATCTGTCAGATGGGTCCTAGCAGAATGTGCCTGCCCGGGTTCGCACGGGGATGAGTGCGTTAACGCCGGCAAGACGCTTAGAAGAGAGTCCACACACGGTGAGCAGTTAGCCCCAAATGTCTCAAGCACCATCACCGCCACCCTATCCTACCTGCTACAGGGCTGCGTTGGTTGCCTGAATCTGTACTATTTCCCAGAAGCTTGCCTTCTAACCAGCGACTCAGAGGCAAACGCCCGAGTGAGCTGGAGGTGAGAACAAAGTCCCCGGACATCAGGGCCACTGAGGTCCAGCCAGCTCCCGCCCCCAGCGAGGGAGGCCAGAGAGCCACATCGCTAAGCGTCAGGAGAAGCCGGAAATCTGAACACGGACGACAGAAGTCCTCACGCTGGAGCCTTGGCAGCGAATTTGTGTTCAAAACCCCTGACGATCAAAATGCGTCTGTCTGCCCGCCTGCTCCCCACCCCAGGCGCACCGGTCAGTGCCCTCCGCGGGGGCGGCCCGGAACACGCCTCTGCCCGGAGGCCAGCGCGGTGCCCTCCACCTCCTCAGACCCAGGGCCCTGCAGGCCGCCTTCTCTGCCCACACCCTGCCGGCTGCGGCCCGAGGGGACCCCCCCACGTCGATCCATCACGCCTCCCCCCGCACAGTGCATTAGAGGCACTTAGCGGGGCTCCGAGGGAGAGCTAAGTGCTCTAATGACACTCCCGTATCGATCAGAGCCTTTTCAGAGCCTTTTTGATTCCTCCGCCTGGATCTCCCCCGCGCGGCGCGTCTGCGCACTGAAGCGACCGGGGGCCAAGCTCCCGGCGCGGGGGGGCCCCTCGCGCAAGTTCGCCGGCGGCGCCCGCCAGGCTCCTTGGTCCCTGGGGGCTCCAGGCAAGAATACGGGCCTGGGTGGCCATGCCCTCCTCCAGGGGATCTCCAGCCCGCGGTCAAATCCCCGTCTCTTACGTCCCGTGCTGGGCAGGCGGGCTCTTGACCACTACCGCCACCGAGGAAGCCGGAAGGCAAGGTGCGCCGATCGAACCCCAGGTCCCTGATCCGAGTCCAGGGCTCTTTTCAAAGCAGCCTGCAGAATAATCCAAACAGGGTTTGAACAAAACCATTCACAAGGCCTGGGACCCAGGCTCAGATGTCAGCAGCGGGACCTTTGGGGAAACATGACCCTCATCAGTGTCGAGGAGGGGGACGTTCCGTGAGAGGCCACCGGTGCCTTCTGCGGAGCGAGCGCTCCCGTCACCTCTAACACCATTTTTCTGGTTAGTGTCCCAACGTACCTAAGGCGCGAAACCCTTGCCCATGGGTGATGGGGCCTCACAAGGGGCCCGAGCACCCACCCAAGGCGGACCCTGAAACGCCGTCCATAGGACTCTGGCTGCTTGCCTGCCACGGCCGCAGACTCAGCTGGCCCGGCCCGGCCAGCCACCCCGGAGACTCAGCTGGCCCGGCCCTGCCAGCCACCCGCACCCTCCCGACGGCTGCCTGCATCACCTTCGAAGGGGAGACCCAGTGGGCCCTCACGGACCGACTGGCACTTAAAGAAGGCTCTCCACACAATGCGTCTCAACCTCCCCCTGACTGAGGTCAATCCGTCAGGAAGACCGCGTGTCTCCTGGGTTCCAGGCCGGTTTTTTTGGGGGGGAGCCCCGCCCACCCTGGGTGGGGGAGGGGACTGCAGGTGGGCAGACGTTTGATGGACAGCTCGGCACGAGGCGGGCAGGGGCCAGGGCGTCTCTGCGGACCTCGCGGTCCTGCCGCATTCCACGAGGCCAGGACGCACAGGCTGCGCGCGGGTCTCCCGGCCACGCGGCTGCACGCGGGGGCTTCATCTTGGCTCCCGGCAGCCGTGTGCCTGGGGCCGTCGGCCTGGAAGACGCTGAGCTCTGGGCTCCGCCCGTCTTCCCCCCAGGCCCTCCGAGTGGCCTGCGCCCCATATGTCTGGTCCCGAGGCTTCCGTCCCTCGGCTGCCTGGAAGGCGCGCGGGGCTGTGCCTGACTGTTTGGCCCCCGCCGGCCTCACTGCTCACCATCAGTTTGCTGCGGGGCCGCCTCTTGCTGGAGAAATTCAGCTTTATTGATTTCTATTTCTGACTTGCTCCACACTGCCTCATTCATTATTCAGGGAAAACCTGGCAAAAAGACCACAGCTGATATCCCGCCAAAGGGAGCCTCAGCAGGTGGGACCTCTGAGAGTCTTCTTTTCAGAGAATCAGAACCTATAAAAAGCAGGGGAGGTGAGACTCCTCGATTTTTCATTTAAGACCTGGTCAATATGAAAACCAGACTGCCTTCTGTGTGTAGGTTAGCTGAGGAGGAAAACACACAGAGTTAACCACTCAGATCCTTATACGAATCAAAATAAATCAGCTGCTTTTGAGCAGAGAAAAACTCCGCTGTTCAGTTGGGAAATGGGTTCCTCCTTAGCGACCAGCCCTGCAGGCATGCGGTGGGGGTAACCAGGGGTCAGAGCCGGAGACCCCCATAATCACCGCCACCAATTCCTCCGCCGACTCACAGGGACATATGGACCCATCAGGATACACACCCACCCTGCTGCCGGAGGCTGAGTCACGCCATCTGCCCATGGGGCCCACAGGTGCTGCTGGCGACGGGGACACTTCCAAGGCAGCATAACAAGACATGGGAGCCAGCCCGTTTTCTCATTTTCTGTTTTCTTCTTCACGGAGCATGGAAGGAAATTATATTGAAACCGTTAAGAAGAGACGTTCAAATTAAAGAGTGGGAAGAAGTTTCTTCAGAAATTCAGGCTGAAACACACTATTCAAGAAAGTAAAAAAGTTATCCTCTAGAGAAATCTTTTAAGAACAGAACCAATTACCACCTCTAAGTACCAATTTGTGCATAATCCGATCCTGGGGGAGGAGGCTAGATGAGAAAAATCTCTCAAAATCGGGGCTTCCCCACCAGGACGAATTCGCACCATAAAAAGTATGCAAGGCTGCATTTGATTTCCAGTTGAGGTCCTGGTGTGAGATGCTCTTCCAAAACAGGTCTCCTGAATTTAACCTCAGCATCACACAAAGCGCGTGACTCAGGTACCAGTGGAAACTCTGCAAGGAGCAGTGTTTCTTTAGAAAACACAGATGAAAAGACAGAGGGGGGTGCACTTATACCAAACCTTCGGCCAAAAACCTTGGGCATCATACCCTGATATCATAACGGAGACTCTATTTGTATGTCTGTTTTTCTAATTTGTAAAAGTAATCGAGACTTCATAAGGAATGAAATAGGAAGCAGTCATGTATGGATGTGAGAGTTGGACTATAAAGAAAGCTGAGCGCCGAAGAATTGATGCTTTTGAACTATGGTGTTGGAGAAGACTCTTGAGAGTCCCTTGGACTGCAAGGAGATCCAACCAGTCCATTGTAAAGGAGATCAGGCCTAGGTGTTCATTGGAAGGACTGATGCTGAAGCTGAACCTCCAATACTTTGGCCACCTGATGTGAAGAGCTGACTCATTTGAAAAGTCCCTGATGCTGGGAAAGATTGAGGACAGGAGGAGAAGGGGATGACAGAGGATGAGATGGTTGGATGGCATCACCGACTTGATGGACATGAGTTTGAGTAAACTCCGGGAGTTGGTGATGGACGGGGAGGCCTGGCGTGCCACAGTCCATAGGCACGAGTCGGACTCGACTGAGCGACTGAACGACAATCTGTCTTCCGGTTGAAGCTGGAATGTCTCTGCACACACACCGGAGCCCTGACTAGCGGGGCTGAGAGTCAGTCACAGAACTGCTGCAGGCCACCGCTCGGGCGGCAGGCGCTCCCAGCCTTCCTGAGGGGGACACGGGCTTATGGGGGAGGCTGGGACTCTGGCTCCCCAGCCCTTAGCTCAGCCAGACAGACTTCTGATTTCACGTTTTACCTTATTTCAGCAAAGCGGTGGGGGCGGAGGTGGAGGAAGAGAGAGAAGAAGGGAGAAGGAAAGAGACCTGCACATGTCCTGGAGGAGCACCAAGCTCGGGACCCTCCTGGAACGGGCAACTTCAGAGCAGACCCCAGGTGCCCCATTTTTTCCCACAGTTGCCCGCCGGTGACTGGGAGACGATGCGCCATCCCCGAAGGGACAGTGAGGTCAGGTTCAGGTCAAGCTCAAGGCCGGGACCTTAATGGGCAAGGCTAGTCAGCAGAAGCCCCTGCAATCAAGCCAGCACTCCCGAGGCCTACTGACTGTAAATATTTTTAACCTTGTTATATATTCTAGTTGAAAGAATTCACATTCAATACTGATAAATACAACTAATAATTAAAGTGATCCCATTTAAAGATATACTCAATGTAGTGTTAGCCACTCAGTCGTGTCTGACTCTTTGCGACCCCGTGGACTGTAGCCCACCAAGCTCCTCTGCCCATGGGACGCTCCAGACAATAATCGTGGAGGGGGTTGGTGTGCCCTCCTCCAGGGCCTCTTCCTGACCCAGGGATCAAACCTGGGTCTCCCGCGTTGCAGGCAGATTCTTTCCCTTCTGAGCCGCCAGGGAAGCCCTCACTCAACGTACTTGCCTGTAAAACGCCTTTACTTCCATACGGTACACCTTCCCAATCCTGCGGCTTCGTCCTCCAGACTCTCGCTGGGTGAGGGCCACGGGACACAGGGAGAGAGGCCTGCCCCGGACATGCGCCCCGGTCTCCCCGCCCGCGTCCTCTCGGGCTCCTCGCCCCCCCTCCCGCTCCGGACCAGCTCCTCGGGTGGGCCTGGGCCTCACGCGTGCTGCATCAGCTACATGTCACCAGCCCACTGCTTCCAGCTCCGGGCCCTTACCTGGTTTAGCTACAGTTTCCTCTGTTACCTAAAACAGAGCTTATCAAGCCTGCCTGTACACCGGCGCCACAGGGGAGCTTTTAAAACTACAGACTCCCTGGCCCTACCCCAGACTAAGCCCGTCCGACTAAAGACGGCAACACCCCGGGGCCGTCACGGAAGAGCTTCTGAATGCCTCACCGCCACTGCCCTGGCTGAAGATGCCACAGAAAACCACCTAGGAAACGAGGCACAGTCTTAAGCAGCAAGATGCACCTTGCTACATAACTAAGGATTTGTCCCTCTGAGGACCTTAAGGACAAGTTAGGACCAGGCACCTCTGCATTTCTCTTCGGTAATAAGCTGATTTTTAACCTCCTGAACATTTAAACCACACACCTGATTATGTTTCACTCTTTGGCCTGGTGACCGGGAACGTCAGAGCCACATTCGTGACTGACCACTCTATTCTTTAACCCGAAACATAGGACCTAGGGTATTAACTTTATACACTAATGTTATCCTCCAACTTTACCTTTGGTATCCTGCCCTTTCCCCTTTACTTTGATAGCTGTATGACCGTGAAAAAGAATTCCAGTTACGCTGCATTTTTATAAGCTACTGCAAATTCTTTTTGGAACAAGGTGGGATATGTTGGACAAATTAATTAAACACAGTCATTGACATGCAGCCTTTTGCAGCAGAGCAGCCCTGAAGCAGATGGTAAGGAGCAGCGAAATACGGAGAGGACTCTGAGGGAACCTTTGGCTTTGGGGTCACCTCCCCCATCAGAAGCCCTCCTAGGCCACCTGGGGCCACACTTAGCAGATGCAACACTGCATATTAAATGTGCTCTAAGACGATGAGCATTTCTAAGTAAAATAAAAACCACCGCACGCATGCACAGTCAGGACTCCTCAAGTGCAATTCTGAACCTGCTGCCTCAGTCCCGTTCGGCAGATCCACATGTGAACTTCTGGTCCTCAAGGAAACATTATCCAGTTGGTCTGCGAAACTACAGACAAGGAGTAACAGATCCTGGAAGTCTGCAGCCTCGTGTATGAATGGATCATTTAGAAAACCCGAACGTCATTCCCGCTGTTATAAACACATAGCAGTTTCTCAGAGTCCTGGGAGCAGCAGACAACCTGCACACTTTTGTCCCCAAAACACCCTCCTCCATGCTTTTAACTGAACTCACTACCCAGATGCTACCTGTTCCCCAACAACATCAAAAAGATGATGTGCCACTGAAATGCCTTCCTGGATCTGGGAGAGGATCTGTGCTCCTGGGCACAGAGCCAGGAGCAGCGCTTCTGACGTGACCGAGAATGCCAGAGGGTCGCGGCCCCTGGGCCAGGCTGGACCAGCACCCTGAGCTGCAGAGGAGGCCCCGCTGTGCTTGTGGTGACTGACTGCCTTGTACAGCTGAATCAGAGGGGCTCCCGTCCTCCTTAGCCCTAACTCTGCCTGTCTGCATCCAGAAGGGGGACCAGCCAGGGGTCTCCTGGCTGGCGTGGTCGTGGGTGCATCCAGCTCTTGAAAGATTTGAAAACTTCAGAGGTGGCATTAGGCACTGAGACAGTATTTACAAAAGGGCTGATGTAGAGACTTAAGAGTTTAAATGAAGATAACAAATGGTTCAGTGGTCTGACAGGCTTTCCTGAATACCTTAATCATTTCGACAAATGCTGCAGAGAAGGGTCCTCTTAAAATCAATGTTCAAGGTACAATCACAATTCTATGTGCTTTCAGTTTAAAAGGATCTTGGCTATTCTGTATTCCTTTGGCAGTTACAAATCTTGGGTACCTGGCCTGGCTTATTTTTATCTTTTGTTTTTAAATTGGGATATAATAGATATACATTATATTAGTTTCAGATGTACAACATAATGAGTATTTGTGTATACTGTGAATAATCATTACAGTAAGTGACACAGTGACACTTTATTTCCTGTGATTAAGAACTTTTAAGATCTATCCTTTTAGCCACTTTCAGACATAGTATTTTTTTTTTTTCAGACATAGTATTATTAAATGGTCACCGTGCTATCTATTACAGCCCCAAACTTTTTAATTTTGCAGCTGGAAATCCGTATCTTTTGACCCCTTTTATCTAAATTGCCCACGCCCCAGCCTGGCCTCCTTGTTTTTAAATTCCAAAACTTTTCAAACACAATGCTTTCTGTTAGCAAAATGCTTTCTATAAAGTTTCAAGGTTTAAATAATGACTTCTAGATCAATTCCGGTACCAACATATTTATCCATCAAGATGCTATGATAGAATGAAATAACACTTTCGTTTAGGTAAACTTTTACAGTTTATGTGAGTCTTCTAGGTGTTTTGGCAAAGACCGTCTCAAAGTTTTTGATAAACATTTTTTAGTTTTTTCCCTAGTGCCATTTATAATCACATAAATTCGTCTTAACCTACATTTAAGAACCTAACTCTGGTTGTGAATGTTAAAAAAACCAACCAAACAAAGGAGTCTCAGAAAAGATTGACATTTCGGTAATCTCTGCCAGCTGGCAGGTTCAAAATGGAATCTAAATATTGTATTAACAATATCAATAACAAGCAGGTTTGGTGGGCTTTAATAAAACATGCTTGAATTGTGAGAAAAATTCTCATTATTTTGTTTCATCCAGCTTTAATTTAGCTCATTGATTTAATAAAATCTATGACAATCTTGTTCTTTTTAATCATGTTAGAATTCTGAGGTTCACTCCATGTGCATAGTAATAATCTGAAATCAAGCAGGTGTAATTAAATTTTTGTTGCCAAATCATTTTTGAAACATTTGATTGAAGTCACATATACCCAGCAAAGTCCACATACGTACCCAGCTCAGTGAATTTTCAGTTTTCCCAGGTAACCAGCACCTAGGTAAACACCCTGGCATCTCATGAGCCCCCACCACCCCGTGCAGTCACAACCGCGCACCCCAAGGATAATGGACCGTGACTGCTGTCTGCCACGTTCCCTGTGAACGCTGGGGGCGCAGCCCTGAGCCCAGGCGACCGCCTGCCAGGGGCACGGAGCGCTGGCTGGCTGGGGGATTCCATTTACTGCCTGAGAGGTAGGCAGCGACTTCCTGATGTCACAACAGAAGCTCAGGGTTGAGTATGTGAGCTAGCCAAGAGGAATGTGTGTGAATGAACGTGCAGGTGTGTGTGTGAGAGAGGCAGACAGACAGCCAGACACTGACCGACTGTGAGGAATCGTCCGAGTGAAGATTCAAAGCCAGGTCCCTCCAATGACAAACTCAGCTCTGCTGCGTAAATGCTGCTTGAGACAATTGCGTTTTTCTCCAAACTAATTGATTCAGATGTCCAACAAATGCCATTTACAGTTAGGTGTCCTGTGTACAGACAGGCTTCCCACCCCTGGGTCCGCCCTTTACCCCCACCACACACATACGCAAGACGCATGCAGTATGCATGCACACCACACCGCACACATCCACACACACACACACATCATACACAGCACACGCAGCATTCCTGCACACCACACAACACACGCGCACACACACACACACACGTCAGGGCAGTTTTGGACATGGAATCCACTTTCTCGCTCAGCATGTTATCTGCCCTGCACTACGTTTTGGATTGTGAACAATTCTGAGACTCATGAGAGGTATTTTAATTTTAAAAATTAAGTTGGAAACCGGCAAGTGAAATTGAAGAGGTTCCATCTCGGGTTCTGAACTGGATTTTCATTACTCAATTACTCTTCAAATTATGCTGATTAAAGACGTGATTATTATTTTTTTTTCTTAAGTAGACAGGGTAACAAGAGAAATGCAGAGCAGCCAGCTGACTGGGATGTGAGGCCCTGAAGTCTCTCGCCTGCCCCGCTGCCTCCACCCAAAGCTGCTTCTGGCCTGCCTCGCTCCTCACCCACCCAGCAAAGCGGCCCGCATCCTTTCCCAGCCCAGCTCTAGCTGTGACCACTACGATCCACGTTACCCCGTCCAGCTTCCACTGTGACCATGCGCTGTGCTGGGCACCAGCCTGCAGAGCCTTCCCACGTTCACGGACTTGGGCTCTCAGCGCTTGGCCCCTCTTTATACATCTGGCTCCGTCTTAAGGTTCCGCCTACACCACACAGCTCAAGTCGCCACCACCTGGCCACTCCCATCCCCTTCTCCTGTGTGTCTCACATCCCCCGACAGCTCTGCCCAGAACGCTTTTCTTTCATCTTCCCCCCTTCTCTCCTGCAGGGAATCAGGGGAAGCTGCCTGAAAGGGACCTGGTGAACTTCCCATCTGCATCGTGGATCACCCCACCTCAGCCCTGCTTTCCAGCCCGTGTCCATCCCAAGTCTTTGCACTCATCAGTGACCTGCGCCTCTGCAGGTGGGCTCCATGACTTTGCAGGCTGGGCCAAGTGTTGCTGCCGTGGCTCTGGCATGACACCTCCTTGGTACCGGGGCCCCGGGGGACCCTGTGATGGAGGAGCGCACAGTTAACAGTGTCGCGGAGTCCACAGCCCACCACTGCACTGGCAGCGCGCCTCAGCGAAGCCTTCCCTGAGCCCCGAAGCCCCCCCAAGAGCCTCTGCTTCTGTGCTGGCAGGAACCACACAGGCTAGAAAGCGATTCTGTCTCCCAGTGAAACATGCAGAGGTCCGCACCCGCCAGGGGTAGCTGGCGCCCTGTAGGAAATCAAGGAATGTTCATGAAATGTACACGTGCAGCTCACTGTCACGGCCGAGCTGTGTCCCCCTCCCCAAATTCATACACTGAAACTCTAACCCCGATGGGGCTGAATGTGGACACAGAGCCTCTAACGAGGTAATGAAAACCAACTGAGGAGGTGATGGTGGGCTGGAGAGCAGGGGGATCCTGCCGGGGCCTGAATCCGACGGGACTAGTGTCCTCGGGGAGAGAAGAGAGCAGAGGCACAGGGAGGGGCGGCCGCCCGCAGGCCCCGGGAGAGACCACGCCTGCTGCCGCCCGGCGTCCAGCAGGGACGGGAGGCGGATCTGATGAACACGTGCCCCCGCCGCCCACCCACTGCAGTGGGTCTGCGCTGTTCGTTAGGGCCTCCCTGGCTGATTAACACATTTCATGGCCGAGCGTCCTGGACCCTGAAGTGAGGACCCGGGGGGAATCCACTCTGGCTGCTCAGAGAAATTTCCAAAGATTCCGAGGTTGGCAGGTCAAGGTTAATCCTCAGTAAAAGGCAGCTCTATCCAGCCTTCCATCTCTTCCTCGTCACCAAGGAGGCAGGTCTAGTGCGAGTAACCCGTTTAAGGTGAACGTCACTTTCATCTGAGATTCTGGGCCTCTGGGAAATTACGTGAAGTGACCAGCACCCTTCCCTGAGACCTTGGCAGCCCGTACCCACGGACGCTGGCCCCTCTCATAAGGAGGCTGTTGGGGTCTCAAAGGGGAAGATCTGCCCTCGGCCTCTGACCCCACCCCGGCTGGCCATGCATACCTGCAGACGTGACCTAATGGTGGTTTTTAAACTGGCTCTGCTGCTGTGAAGGACAGCTCCTCTCCCCCTCTTTGGGAAACGACCCCGACTTGCATCTGGAGACCCTTCCATCTCCCAGTCTGCCCGCGAGCTTCCGAGTGAACCACCCGCCCGTTCCTCAGACCGCAGTGCTGGTCCCAGGCGGTCGGGCTCATCTACTTAGAGCTCTTCTGTGGGAGCTCCGAGAAGTACCAGGGAGCTTCTCCGGGGAACACCGGGGAAAGCGGGCTTCAAAGTCTGCAGCCCAAGACATCCACAAACTCCCCGTGGGCCTCTCCGAGCCTATCCCACTAAAGGCAAAGCTGAGGTGGGGGACAGGCAGACTAGAGACGCGTCACGGTATTACCAAGAACCTGCTTGGTTTGCTTAAGGCAAGTCACCATCTCTGGAAAGCTCTCCACGCTCAGCTCATATTCTCTCAAAAGATGGCTGAACCACGACGTGCACCCCCCAGGACAATGGAGAGGCTGGCATTCCACTGACAGAAATCGTCGGTGATATGCATGCTGAGCTGAGCGGATGGTATTCGTGTAGAGATTCTTTATTTGTCAGGTCTCCTGGGTATACACACACACACACACACACACACACACACACAGCTCCCCCACCCCAAATCAAGCTGGGTTAAGTAAACTGGAGAATTCATGAGCTCCTCTGACTGGACGAACCACAGGAAGGGCCGTGGCAGAGTGGTCTCGCGCCAACCCTTCGCTGCCTTTTCCTGCAACCTGGTCGACCCTACATGGGGGGCCTGGTGAGGCCAGCACATCCTTCGGAGCCCTGACACTCAAGAGGAGGGAGATCAGGGTGGGACCACGTGCCCATTTCTCCACCGGCGGCCAAGGCCAGGCAGCTCCTAGAAAAAGCTGGCACCTCTCGTTTGAAATATTTTGTTGCAACATTACACGTGTGTGTGTGCGCAAACAGGGGGACCCACAAGGGAAGAAAGGTGCCCCCGATGCCCTGATACGGCTATGGGTACCCTGTGAGCACCCCAGTTAGGGCCTATGACAGCTGCAAAAGTTTAAAAATGAAAACTTCATTCATAATGCTTCTGTTTCCCAGCCACAGCAAACCTTAAAAGAACAAAGTCTCTCCGAGTCTGAGAAATACGGCACGGACAGATGACAAACACAGGACTGGCCTTTCCATGTGGCGCGGGCCAGCGGGCGCGGGCCAGCGGCTCTAACACCTCCCGCAAAGGTGCGCCCAGCACAAAGCGAGAGCATCCTGAGCACGCCACGCCGCACGGAAAGAAACTACAGCCCAGAGAGGAGCCGGCCACGCGCGTGGCCGTGACTGCGAGGCACGACCCTGCAAACAGAGCCCTAACGCTGGCTATCACAGAAACAGCCTCTCCTTCCTCCCTCCCCTCTGTTGAACCAGTCTTTGCAAACAGTCCACGTTTTGGCACAGTCAAGACATGGAGAGGAAGAAACAGGAAAAGAGATCAGAAGCTACTCCAGTCCGTCCCCAGGGAACCGCCTTCTTCTGTGTCACGTGTCTGCAAGATCTCAGTTACTCAACAGGGTCCGTGAGAGCAGCTGGTGAGGGCGCAAGTTCTCCTCCTCCTGTGGGCCCCGTGGGCATCTGCCTTCACGCAGAAGAGTTTCAGAGAGACTGAAAACAGTCTTAAGCATTCCTGAAGATACAACATCCGTTCAACTGGGCAAGTGTATTTTTATGTTGTTGTTTGGGGGTGGAAAGAATGGAAGACCTTAGAAAAGTATGGAAATGCTATCGTATACATAATGAATTTTACTTACTGAACACAATAATTACCAGGCACTGTGCCAGCCCTGTACATATGCTACATTTTTCTTTTTTTTAAAGTTGCTTAGTCGTGTCCAACCCTTTGCGACTCCACGGACTGTAGACCGCCAGGCTCCTCTGTCCACGGAATTCTCCAGGCAAGAATGACAAGTAGGTTGTCATTCCCTTGTCCAGGGGATCTTCCCGACCCAGGGATCGAACACCCGTCTCTTGCATTGTAGATTCATATATATATATACTGTTTTAATTTCCACAAAATCCAAGGAAGCGCTACTACCTGTCTTCCTGGCTGGAAAGGCTCAAACAATGAGACGAGCTGCTCGAAGTCAGGCGGATGGTGGGTGGTGGTGGTGGGGGTGTCTTCGAGACTGAGGCTGGCTGGCTCTGAGGCCCACACTTTCCTCTTCCGGGCAGTCTCCTTGCACCTGGAGCGCCAACATGTGCCAGGAGGCCGCACGGACCACCATCCAGTCTTCACACGTAATTGCACTCCCCTGGCAAGACTGGTATGTTCATATTTCACAGCGGCCCAAAGAAGTTTGTGTGAGTTTTCCGAGGTCAGACAGCAGTTAGGCAGCGAGGCAGAGAATGGGCTGGGGGAGGTCTGATCTGAAGACTCAGGACTTTCATCCTCACACCGTCTTTGATGGGATGGAGGCAGCAGAGGACAAGGGGCAGGGGAGATGTCCTCGTGAGGACGCAGAACAACCGGGGACAAAAGCCGGAATGCGTGGGTCACGCACACTCACACACACACAAGCACACACTCCTGACCTGCAACGCGCCCTGCACCCAGCACTACCCAGTCCTCAGCCACACCGTTGGGTCGTCAAGGGAGCCAAACAAGAACACAAACCTGACCTCCCGCAGCTTACAGGTGGGTGCTTCTCGGCTCACACCTGTGAGCATCCCCTGAGCCGATTCTAAAACATCCTTCTTCATTGTGAGCCTCTTGGCAACCGCGCTGTAATATTTCTACACTTCCATTCACGCACAGTTAAACGGGACTTCAAGGGGCTGACTTTTCCAACTGCACCGTGAGACTGAGCGCTTTGGTAAAAGCAGGCATTGCAGCACAATAGGATCCAAGATCGGACACACTCTATATCATCTGAATGATACAGTTTAACAGACAGGAGAACACTTAAACGCTCCAAAAATTCAACCATAAGGAAACGGTCCTGTTCTCCAATTATCATCTCTTTTGTATCCCCTAGTATAAGATTCAGATAACCTCAAGCAAAGTAGTCACTCTATTAAGAGGTGGGCCGTCTTTGCATTATTCGTTGAATAACTAATTTCAGAATTTCCCTTTTTCTTCTTCCCCAGTTTTTAAAATATCCTAAAGTTAGCTGTTTATGCTAGTCACATGTGGGGACAATGGGGCTTCCCAGGGGGCTCGGTGGTAAGGCATCCAGCTGCCAACACAGAAGACTTGCGTTCGACCCCCGGGTTGGGAAGATCCCCTGCACAAATGAAAAGTCAACCCACTGCAGTATATTTGCCAGGAAAATCCCATGGACAGAGGAGCCTGGTGGGCTACAGTCCACGGGGTCTCAAAGAGTCAGACATGACTGAGCATGCACAGCATGTGGGGACAAAACAAGAAAGGACGCCTCTAACCACTCAAATGAAAGAAGACAAGGGAAGTGTTCATTTCTTTACTTGTCTCATCGTTATAAAATGCTTTTAAGCATTATAACAGGATTCTCTGTGGCCTCAACCTGTAAAGCACTGCAGACCGTCTAAACATCCGAGGTGGAAAGCTGTTTAGGAACACTGATGCCATGTTGAGCCAAAGATGCGTGAGTGCAGGTTTCTGACCCTGGCTCTGAGACCAGGGTCAGGACAGTGAGCAGGACACAGTTCTGGGCCTTATTTTTCTCACGTGCAAAGCGAGGGGATGGTGCCTAGGATGTGAGGCTACAGCTACCACTTCACTGGCCACGCCAAAGCCTTGACTGTGTGGACCACAACAAACCGTGGAAAATTCTTAAAGAGACGGAATACCAGACCACCCGACCTGCCTCCTGAGAAATCTGTATGCAGGTCAGGAAGCAACAGTTAGAACTGGGCATGGAACAACAGACTGGTTCCAAATAGGAAAAGGAGTACATCAAGGCTGTGTATTGTCACCCTGCTTATTTAACTTATATGCAGAGTACATCATGAGAAACTCTGGGCTGGAGGAAGCACAAGCTGGAATCAAGATTGCCAGGAGAAATATTAATAACCTCAGATATACAAATGATACCACCCTTATGGCAGAAAGCAAAGAAGAACTAAAGAGCCTCTTGGTGAAAGTGAAACAGGAGAGTGAAAAAGTTGGCTTAAAACTTAACATTCAGAAAACTAAGATCATAGCATCTGGTTCTATCACTTCATGGCAAATAGATGGGGAAACAATAGAAGCAGTGACAGACTTTACTTTCTTGGGCTCCAAAATCACTGCAGATGGTGACTGCAGCCATGAAATCAAAAGACGCTTGGTCCTTGCAAGAAAAGCTGACCAAACTAGACAGCATATTAAAAAGCAGAGACATTACTTTGCTAACAAAGATCCATCTACTCAAAGCTATGGTTTTTCCAGTGGTCATGTATGGATGTGAGAGTTGGACCATAAAGAAAGCTGAGAGCCAAAGAATTGATGCTTTTGAACTGTGGTGTTGGAGGAGACTCTTGAGAGTCCCTTGGACTGCAAGAAGATCCAACCAGTCCATCCTAAAGGAAATCAGTTCTAAATATTCATTGGAAGGACTGATGCTGAAGCGAAACTCCAATACTGGCCACCTGATGTGAAGAGCTGACTCATTGGAAAAGACCCTGATGCTGGGAAAGACCGAGGGCAGAAGGAGAAGGGGACGACAGAGGATGAGATGGTTGGATGGCATCACTGACTCAATGGACATGGGTTTGGGTAGGCTCTGGGTGCTGGTGATGGACAGGGAGGCCTGGCGTGTTGCAGTCCATGGGGTGGCAAAGAGTCGGACCTAACTAAGCAACTGAACTGAACTGAAAATAGGAATTATATATGGAATATATACAGCCAGACACGAAAGGTCACAGGGTGTCTTACTGTTTGTTTGAGGTGTCTGGAACAGGCAGGTCCTAGAGACAGAAGGTAGCCCAGAGGTCACGCCCTGAGGGCCGTGGGCCCTCTGACCATCAGAGCCCACAGGGCGCTCTTCTCTAGACCTCCCTCCCATCTCCTCCGGCTGCTCTCCTTCCCCTCGTTTCAGTGATGGCCTCCAGCTTCCAAGTGGCTTCTTCAATGTCATGGATGTTTGCTGTCAGCTACATTTCTCTTCCTGCCATAATCTTAGGTCTGAAAGATGGACCCTTTTCCCTTTTTTTTCATTCCACAACCCCCTGAAAAATCCATCTATGCTGTAACTTCCACGGTAACTCCTGGATTGACAACTTCTAGAAGGCCCTCTCCTGTCCACCCTGCCTCTACTAAACTCCTGCCTTGGTTTACACACTCCTCCTGAAACAGCAGAACTGGCTCGCACACGCACATACCTCACACACACCCATCTGGGAGGGGTCTGGCCCAGAGGGAGCTCTGCACACAAGGTTCCCAGGAGAGCTGGCGGTTCCGCCCAGTGTCCCTATTTCTGTCTGTGGCGCCAGCCTCAACACTGGATTTTCATGAAAAGGGTTACTAAGGACAGTGGGACGGAGACTGGCTGAAACTCATCAGATGGGAAAGTACAGGCTATGTGACCGAGGCCTCAGCGTCTACGCAGGCTGTCGACGTCAGGAAGCTGGTGTGAATCTGGATTCCCGAGAAGACCGTGAGGGTCAGCATTGACCAAAGGCTTCTTTTAAAACTGCATTCCCTGAGTCAATCAGAGAAAGACAAATACCGTATTACTCATATGTGCAATCTAAAAAATACAACAAACTAGTGAATGGAATAAAAAAGCAGCAGACTCAGTTGCAGAGAGCAAACTGCCCGTTACCAGTGGGGAGTGGGAGGTAGTTAACAGGCACAAACTGTTGGATAAAAAATAAGTTACAAGGATATATTATACAGCACAGGGAATTTAGCCAATATTTTATAATAACTATAAATGGAGCATAGCCTTTAAAAATTGTGAATCACTATATTGTGCACTTATAAAATATTGTATAACAACTATACTTCAATAAAAAAAGATTGGAGTAGAAATAAAACAGAAATGCACTTCCTTTTCATAACTTAGAGCATATTCTCAGTGACCACACAGAACGTGAGTGATGAGAAGAACAGAACACCACCCCTGTAACTTCACTTGATAGTAAGCAAAAACAGTCAGGTGACTTTATTACTGTATTCCAGTTACATAAATATCTTTACATATAACTCAGTGAGAACAATAAGAGAAACACGCCAAGAGATGAGGCCTCCTCTGAAAAACCGAAAGGGCTTTTGCAGGCCAGAAGGACACAGAAGGCAATTAGCACTGCAGGGATGTAGAGAGGTGTTTTTGTTCCCTGTCTGTTATTTCTAATTTTTTTTTTTGAAAACGGGTGTGCCTAGGGGCAAGAATCAAGAGATTTATGCATTAGGTGAATTCCCTCTTTGCAAAATGGACAAAAGAGTCAGCATGCCGAGCAGATTAGATGAAAGAAGCCAAAGAGCCCGAGGCTCCCACCAAATGGGAAAGAAATGCGGGGGGAGGGGCAGGAGGAGCCGGAGCAAAACTAGGGTCTGGATGCAGAGGAAGATGGATGCGCCTGCAGTGGGGACGGGCCCTGCCCACACCCTGGGGCCACCAGGAAAGAACCGCCAGCGGGGCTGGCAGCAGGAACCGACATTCCAACATTCCGCAAAGACGGGCAGTGTGGGAGCCCACTCCTCTGAGGAAATTTGGAACTTTGCACCCTGAATACATAGCCAGGATTAAGGATTGAAAACCGAGCCTGAGAGAGTCAAAGGTTGAAAACTCTCACTACTGGACTTCCCTGGTGGCCCAGTGGTTAAGAACCCATCCTGCAACGCAGGGCACATGGGTTCTATCTGCTCACCAGGAGCAGAGATAGGCCGCAGCAGAGGGCACCCAGCACGGCCAAGTCAGTAAATAGGTAAATCTTTAAAAAAATAAAAACCAACTCTCACTGTTAAGAATCTGTGAGGTGTCAGGTCAGGTGCTGTGCTGGACGGATGTTTTCACGTTCACACCCTCCTTTAATCTCTGCAAAGATTCTGGGGAGCACAACTCATAGCCCCATTTTACAGACAATGGAAACTGAGGCCCAAGGTCAAATAGCCAGTGCTTAGAGACAAAGGGATTCAAACCTGGGCTGATGTGCTGAATCTGTGCTCTTTTGTATAGAAATCTACACTCCTGCTGAGTGTATTACAATCAAACAAACAGAAAAGAATATAACTCAGTCTTTGTGAGCCAGGGGAACTCGCCAGGAAGCAGTCCTATTTGAAATCAATCTAATGTAGAGATGAACAACTTGCCTTTCAGATCCCTGTAGAAATCCATCCGGGATATCCCATTTTTTGCCCTGTTTTGAGAATCACTGTTAGTCACTTAGTCACGTCCGACTCTTTGCGACCCCGTGGACTCTAGCCCTCCAGGCTCCTCTGTCCACGGGATTCTCCAGACAAGAACACTGGGGTGGGTTGCCACTTCCTTCTCCGGGGGATCTTCCCAACCCAGGGATTGAGCCCAGGTCTCCTGCATCACAGGGGGATTCTTTACCGTCTGAGCCACCATCAGTGGACAAGGGAAGTTATAGCAAAGAAGATGAACAGCACAGGGACACCACACTCAGGGGGTGTCAGCCCTGTTTTCCTAAGATTCACAGTTTTGTAAAATATTATAATAGTAGACTATGGAAATTTAGCATGTTCTCAACACTTTACTAGGGCTTCCCTGTGGCTCAGCTGGTAAAGAATCCGCCTGCAACATGGAAGACCTGGGTTTGATCCCTGGGTTGGGAAGATCCCCTGGAGAAGGGAAAGGCTACCCACTCCAGTATTCTGGCCTGGACAATCCCATGGACTATAGAGTTCATGAGTCGGTCACAAAGAGTCGGACACGACTGAACGACTTTCACTTCACTTCAGTGCTGTACTGACATGAATTCATCACGCAGTCCCACCAGGACCCCACAAGACAAGCATGTCTATTATTATCCCCTCAGAGAGGGAGAGCCCAATGTCCAAGAAGCCAAGACAGTCCATTTCCACGTTGTCCAAACCTGTAACTATGACGCCTCTCACAGGGCTTCCCAGACGGCCCTAGGGGTAAAGAATCTGCCTGCCAAAGCAGGAGATGCAAAAACCTCTGATTTGACCCCTGGGTTGGGAAGATCCTCTGAAATAGGAGTTGGCAACCCACTTCAGTATCCTTGCCTGGGAAACCCTATGGACGGAGGAGCCTGGCGGGCCACGGGCCACGGGGTGGCAAAGAGTGGGATGTGACTGAGCCATTGAGCAGGCTGCTATCCCTGAGCCCTTTGAGAAAGGTCTGGTTCAAGGGTCAGGGCGTAGCCAGCAGCTGCTGACCTGTCTCCTCTCCTCAGACCAGCTGCTCAAGGGGGCCCTCCTTCCACTGCGCTGAGCTTCAACGCCGTTCCGACCCACACTGGGGACGCTGCTAGGCCGGACCAGCGTGGTCATCTCCAGGAAACCCCCGCCATTTGTGAGGTCCACTCCTCGATTCACAGGCAAGGAAGGACATGAAACCCTAGGCGTCCCGTGACGCTGTCCAAGGTCACAGAGGTCACCAGGCAGGTCCCTCACCGGCAACGCGGGGATCCGTCCACAAGCACTTGTTTCTGATCCTCTGAGCGCTTGCTATGGAGTCTGTCCCAGCAGCAAACACACCACAGAGAGGGGCTGCACTTGGCACGTTTCAGCGGAAAAACCCTCAGAGGAGCTACGGGGGGCAGCGAGGCATCCGCGCTGTGGGAGAGGGCGACACACAGCAGGGCTCCCGGCAGAGTCAGTCCGTGGAGCCAGCTGCAGACCTGGGGCCTCGCGTCCCCTAAAGCAAGTCGCCTCCGGGCAGAACCACTCCGAGCAGCGCTCGCAGCAGGGCTGCGCGCCCGTGGGCACAGCGGGCACCTGGCGGTGCCCTCCCCTGTGTCTGCTCCGGCCTGGGGCAGCTCCATCCTGCTCGGGGCCTGGGGGCCTGCAAGGTCTTCTTCCCATTCCCTTAGTGCGGCGGGGGGCTGTCAGAAGCGAATGGAGAGAATCATCTGCCGTGAGTGTTGGGGGTGTGTTCGAATCCCACGCCTGCGTTCTGCGGGAGCAGCGCTAAGAACAGTGGCCGCATCCAGGAGGGCCCGGTGGGCTGGCCGGGGGCAGGTCCGCCTGGAGAGGGGGCGCATGGGGGTTTGAACGGCTTTCCGAGAAGAGCCGGGAGATGGGGGGTCTGTCCCCAGGACCAGCCAGAGGTGGTGCGGAGTGGGCGGGCTTCCCCAGGGGACTCCAGCCCCAAACCTGCCCGACGCGCAGAGACAGTAAATCTGAGGCTGGGCCCACGCCGTCAGCGGTCAGAGCCGTGAAGGCAGCAGCTTCTCTCCGAACAAAACCCCATGCGGAGCTTGGGGGCCTGCCGAGGCCACGAAGGCCCCAGGCGGGCGGACGTGGAGGATCCGACGGGCGGCGGTTCATGCCTCTCCTTGCAGACAGGAGCAGGGAAACCTGCATGGTGGGGGGAGCGCCCGCCAGGGAGCAGACGAGGGTCAGACCAGGGCCGACGGACGCCTCTGAGTAGGGGCGCTGGCCCGCTAAAATAATCAACCAAGGCCGAGGTTTAAATGAAGGACCCTAATTTAAAGTGTGAACAAGTGGCTGGAATACATGTGTGTATCTGTGCGGGGGCACATGTGTTGGGGCTAGGGAGTTCCAAAAAGGGAGACAAACCATAAAATACTCTTTTCATCAAGAAAAGAAGATGTTGTTATTAACACCTAAGAGATTTTAAAGTCTATTTCACAAGCACACCCTATTCCTTATTCTGTAATAGGTTATATGGGAAGAGAATCTACAAAAAAATAGTAGATAAATGTGTTTGTGGGCTTCCCAGATGGCGCTAGAGGTAAAGAGCCTGCCTGCGGAAGTAGGAGACACTGGAGACTCGGTTCGATCCCTGGGTCGGGAAGACCCCCTGGAGGAGGGCACGGCAGCCCACTCCAGTCTTCCTGCCTGGAGAATCCCACGGACAGCGGAGCCTGGCGGGCCACAGTCCATGAGATCACAGAGAATGGGACACGTGCGCATGTATAACCGAACCCTCGCTGAACACCTCAAACTAACACAACACTGTAAATCGGTTGTGCTCCAAGAAAAGGTTTTTTTAAAAAGATAGTTAAAAAACTGTACTTCGCACCCAGAAATCACCACAGAGACAGGCAGAGGGGACGGCTGGGGACACCTCCTGAGGATGGGACGAGCCACGCTCACCGGCCTGGTTCCACCCCGGGTCCCCTTTAGACGCAGGGCTGGCCCCCTTCTGGCGCTCAGCTAGGGCTCCATTGTGCAAGGTCTGAAGTGCTCTCTACCCGCCGAAACTGTGAATGTCCTGAAATTGTCTCTCGCAGCCTAAATGGCATTTAAAATAAATACTGGGAATTGATGAAATGACCAATTATGTTAAGTACCCGTGCCTGGTGTAACCCAAACCAAATCTTAGCCCATTATCCTCAAAACTGTGAGATGAATCAGCGGGCCCTCTTGCCAGCGATCCCGCAAGGACCAGAAGCAGGAGGCCGCCCTGGCCAGCGCTCCCAGCCGATTCCTGCAATTGGTTTTACGCTGCAGAAAAATAACTGTGCTGCGTTCCTGCCCAGCAGCTTACAAACCAAGTGACTGTCAGACAGTGCGCACAGGTTCCCTCTGTAAGCGCCGTATTCCTCTGGGCTCAGGCTTGGCCCTCCGTTACTTCCTCTTTGGAAATCGCAGCTTTCCTTCCGAGACACGCCCTGGAGCAGTGCCCACAAGGCCCTCATTTCCATGCCCACCCTGGGGAGCCCCTGCAGTGCTCCCCACCGGTGGTCCTCTGGTGCCCAGGGCTCTGGGGGTCCCCCTCCGGCACTGCCCCCCTCGAGCTGTTTCTCCAAGGCCTTCAGCAAGTGTCAGTTCTTCCAAGAAGTGACCGCCCACGTGCCCTCCCTCCTGACAAAACCAAGGCTCAGCCCTCGAAGCAACTGGCCTATCTGCTCCTTCTGCAGCTTCGAGACTCTTCCAGTCTCAGCCCCTAGGGCCAGGCCACAGAGCAGGTCCTCCCCAGCCCCGGGCAGCCTGGTTCCGCTGGTCCTGCCTGTGGCCAGGGCCCACGGTCACAGCTGGGCTTGCTGGGCAGTCACTGGGCCCCTGTGCCACCAAGCTTCACCGTCCACCCGGCTCCCAGAACTCAGCTCTTTAGGGCATCTTCTCGGCCTGCTGTCCCAGTGCCGGAGGCTGATCCTAGTAACAGAGTTCTCTCCCAGCTCATCACACAGGAACACATCTTCCTACTTCCCAGAGACATTAAAAAAAAAAAAGTGGACATATATTGAAAATATAAAGTACAAATATGAGACAGCGGGCATAAATCAGCTACATTTTCTTCTGCTTGATCCTAAGCGGAACCCCTGCCGGCATGACTGGGCAGCTCCCTTCTTTCTCTGCCCCTGTCTTTACTGTGAAACTTCTCTTCATGAGCGCTGTCCACCAAAGAAACCCGGACATATGACGAATATCTATGACACGGAAACAGACTCAGAGACCTAGAGAATGGATTTAAGGTTGCAAAGGGGGCTGGGAGAGGCTGGGGAGGGAGGGACCGGGATGAGCAGGTGCGAACTATGACGTCAGGACGGATAAACAACCAGGCCCCCCTGGGGAGCACAGGGCACTACATTCAGTATCCTGGGAGCAGCCCTAACGGAAAAGAAGATGAACAAGAACATATATACACACAGATATTCATAACCAAGTCAATCTGTTTTACAACAGAAACTAATACAACACTGTAAATCAACTATACCTTAATACAAATTTAAAAGGTATTAAGTCAGAAGAATACACATAGTTTTAAAAACCTTACTGTGATGCAAGTGTCTTGCAAACTCTTTATACAGATACAGCAAGTGAAGACAGGAAACACCATTAATAAATCTCCACCCACTCCCGAATTCTCACAACGACCCTCTGCTTTCCACATGTGCAAAAAAAATTAGTAGGATGTATTGAATTGGATGTGGATTCAACGAGCATCCGAAATCTGTAATAATTCAATTCTCAATGCCTAAGAGTAATTAGGAATGTTTAACCCTATAAAGAACACAAACAATGTCTACCACCCAATGAGACAGAATCTCATGATGAAATCACTCAGCTTCAGAAAACTTATCAGTTTTTCCCTCATGTGTGTGCCCCACAGAAATAACCAAAAACTAACAAGCTTAGAGCAAATCTTCCCTAATGTGGAACTTAATGAATAAAAATCCTGTAGGAAAATGCTCTCAGTAAATAAAATCACTTTTGTAAAAACAATCCAACCACGAATGACATTCATATCATTGCTACAGACCTAGGGGAAAAATAAAGATGCATATAACTTTGAAATCCACTTGAGAAAACCCAAAGGCTCATCATTTACACTTTCTGAAGGGAGCATTGAGTATATAGCTTTTTAATTATGTCTTAATATTTGAGAGTGGAAGCATTTTCCAATTTTTTTTCTTAAATATTCAGGATATCTATAACAGTCATTAAAATCAGAATTAACCAGACCTGCCTGCCTAAATTTCACCAGGACCAAGCAAAGACACAAAGAAGTCCTAAGCCCCCAATTTCACAGGCTATATAATAAAAGCATGCAATTGTCTGGCCTTGAAAACAACTTCACAAAGGTGACAGCATCTCTCACAGCTGTCTGAGCTACTCTGGAAACCTGAAGATAAAGACCTCTTTCCTAAGCTACATTTCAGTCTGCTCTTTCCCACCCATGGCTGACCCTTGGCGTGTACTTTTAAGAAAAAGAGGCTTAGCAGCTCTCAACCAACCAAGGTTCACTGAAACTCCTCAACCTGGAGCCCAGGACGGGTCCGAAGCTCTTGGCACCAACAACCTACTTGCTTCGGGCCAGCAGTGGCCCAGCAAGGCCCAGCCAACCAAGAGAGGCTAGCGGCGAGGGCAAGGCGGAGACCCTCGGAGTAGCCCATTCCAGCCGGTGTGCAGGGCAGGTATTCAGAACGGTCATCTCCCCAAACACTTTCTCAAAGTAGGCAGCAGGCACTGTCTTGCTATCTTTAGCCATGCAGTCTTCTTAGACTACGGCCATTTCTAAAGACGCTTGACAGCAAAAGCAGAGATGAAAGGCAGTTTGAATTCCTTGAGTGCATGGGATAGGAAGTTGTTAGGCAGCTGAGGACCGAATGGATAGCAGGGAGAATGCCCCCCCCTCCCCCCGTCCCCCTGCAAACGACGCCTGCAGGGACGAAGGTATGGGTGTGAGCTCTGAGCCGCCGAGCCAGCCACAGTCACCCTTGGGCACCCGTGGACGCCGGGCCTCGAGTAACAAGTGAACCTCTACGATGACCCGAGCGGCCAGACACCCACAGCATTCCTTGGAGCCCAGGCACAGGCAATCCATAACGGGGTTTCACTTTGGTTTTCTCAACCCATTTCTGTCACCATGACATCATCACATATAATTCCAACGTCACCGAGGCAAGATGACGGACCAAAGAAACTGTCTCATCTCAGACCGACAATTCACAGCAGCCAGGAGACGAGGGGAGGGTGGGAGAAAGGGACGTGGAGACACAGGGCCGCCCCACAGGAGTCACCCAGGCAGCAGACAGGGGCCCCCTCCGAGAGGAGGCGGGGGCGCAGGGCGGGGCGTGCAGACACCTACCTTGCACGAGGGCTCCGTCCCTCTTGAAGAAGGTGCTGCCTGGCCAGAGGGGCGGACCTGATGTGCTGAAACGGAAGAGAAAGCGGCGTGAGCACGAGCTGTCTGCACTCACTCGGGGACGGCACAGACACGTCCTTCCAAGTGGCTTCAAACACCTTCCCAACTACGCCCTGTTTATACCCTCCGAAAAAGCATCTTTGAAGAGCGTGAGGCTCATTGTGTGATGAATGGGCTTCATCTTTCAAAGTGAGAACCCGTCTGTGTGGGTGTTCTGACCACTGTCTCAACCCTTCTCTCTCTCGGGCATAGAAACCATTTGCAGGCAAACAAAACGGCAATGTCAGTTCAACGCCAAAGCTCACAACTTTTGCTAAACTGCTGTTCACTTTACGACTTGATGCAGTCAAGAACTCCCACCCGTGTCTTCTGAGGTCAGCAGGTTTTCCACCACTTCCGGTGCCGCCGGCCCAATAAAAGGCACGTTTGCCTTCTGGCGTTTCTGCCACCGTCCTTAACAGACAGATCTGACCTTGAGCGCCTCCCTCCCTCCCCCATCGTCTGGTCTCCCGTCCCGTTTTCAATTTCTTGGCTTACAATGTTGCACTCTGTATCCTATAAAACACTTTGCAGCTATGTTGCCACTCACAGTTCTGTAACAGGAGAGGCAAGAAAAGTGGAAAGATCAATGCATCACAGAGACACTTTATTACATTTATAGACCAGCACTTTCACTGTTTTAAGACACCCAGTGAAAAACTTTATAACCTAGCCAGTCTTAGGAAAATATCCTTGCAGTGGAAAGGAGGTGATTCTAAATCAAGGATTGGTTTAGATTAATGTTAGAGAGCACTTAGTCAAAACTGTTACTACAGCCAGCCCCAGAGGTGGCATAAATTACTTTCTCCAAAATAGAATGTGGTAAATGATCCTGGTTAAGGCATTATCAATCACCTTCAACATTAAAAAAATAAAATAAAATAAAAAAGCGGGTCTGAATACAGGTCTCTGAGTTTGGCGAACATGAACACACATGCACACATATACACACAGAACAAAAAGTCTGAAGGACTCGACAGGGAACGCTTCTAGAGTCAATCAGGGTCTCCAACAGTGCAACAAGGAGGAGGAATGTCAGGGACACATCAGGCATGAACGCTGACGTGACTGCTGAGACTCCTGTTTGATTCTGGCTCGGGTCCACCACGGTCAGGGTGAGCGAGGCTGCCACCGCCCCGATCCTCAGCCCCGGCGGCTGGAGCCGCACAGAGCAGAGGGCCTGCCCGGGGCCTCGAGCCGCCAGTGCCGGCAGCCAGCGGAGCTCTCTTCTCTCTGACTCCTGTCCGCTCCCAATCTGAGGCTGTTCAAAGTCCCATGAAGAGTCAAGTGTGTGAAAATGCTTAAGGGTGTCTTTTAACAACCCCAGCCAGCTCCTGAGGCTTTCCCACCGCATTCTTATAAGAAAGCAGGAAACAGCCACCTGGCTGCTGCCAACGCTGCATCTCCTGGTGTCTAAGGGCGCTTAGAACTGAGGGCGGCATTACAGAGGAGGTGTGCTTCCGAGAACTCAAGAACAGAGCACCGTCGCAGAAACCCTAATATCCGGCTTACTTCCCTCCAAGCCTCCTCTTCATCCTGACCCTCATTTGGCTGAAAACTGAGTGGAGGCAGGGACGGGATAAACGTGGGGAAGAGAGGACGGCCACACCCAGTGGTTGAGATGCGGAACGTTCTCTGCAGGATGGAAATCCACTCAGAGACCTCCGCAGCGTCCCGCTCACGCACCGACAGGCTGGCCGCGGCTGGGGCTGCCGTGCTGGCACGGTGCCCACGGAGCCGGACCGCCGCCTGCCCGCCTGACGCGGCCCCTGCTGAGACTGGCATTCAGCTGTGGTCCCTGTCCCTCAAGCTGAGCCGTTCTCTGCTGTGCTCACTGCGAAGCTTTCGGGCTCACTGGCCTGATATCTCTTACTCTTCTTTGGGATGGCTGCTCCCAAATGACATCTTCTAGCTGTCAGGAGATGGAAGGATTTATTGAGTACTTGCTGAAAACTGCTTGGACATGGAGGGGAAAATTACAAGCCACGTTTTATGGTCTCTTGCTTGGAGCTTACTGTCATAGTTGTGTGTGCAAAGTTGCTTCAGTCATATCTGACTCTGCAACCTTACGGACAAGTGCCCGCCAGGCTCCTCTGTCCGTGGGATTTCCCAGCTAAGAACACTGGAGTGGGTCACCCTGCCCTTCTCCAGGGGCTCTTCCCGACCCAGGGATCAAACCCACATCTCTGACGTCTCCTGCACTGGCAGGCGGGTTCTTTACTACTAGCCCCACCTGGGAAGCCCACTGTCAGACTCAGCTGGCTCCAACCTCCTGAGACTCTATCTAGAGAGACTAGAAATGTGTGTGGAAAAGACCAGTGATTATGGCCCTTGTGGCTTCAGGCTGGGGGGCAGCAAACTGATTTTTTTCCCTCCATTTGGAGATATTCCTGGCTCATGGGCCTTTAAAGCTCAAAGTTAGTTTTAAAAAGTAAGTGAAATTACTTAAAAGTACATAGGAACCACAGTAATCCAGAGAAGCTAGCGATCAAGGTTTTTGTGGCAGAATCTCAGAGACATCGTGTTGCTGACAAAGGTCCATCTAGTCAAAGCTACGGATTTTCCAGTAGACATGTAAGGATGAGAGGGTTGGATCACAGCCAAGAAGGCTGAGTGCCAAAGAATTGATGCTTCTGAACTGTGGTGTTGGAGAAGACTCTTGAGAGTCCCTTGGACTGCAAGGAGATCCAACCAGCTCATCCTAAAGGAAATCAGTCCTGAATATTCATTGAAAGGACTGATGCTGAAGCTGAGGCTCCAATGAGCTCCAACCCCACTCTTTGCAACCAGCAAGCTGTTCACCTGATGCGAAAAGCCCGTTCATTGGAAGCCCCCAGGCAGGGGAAGACTGAAGGCAAAAGGAGAAGAAGACAGAGGGTGAGATGTCAGACTGTGTTCAGACTCAGCGGACATGCGTATGTGTATGTGCTAGTGACTGGGTTACATCTGACTCTTTTCGACCCCATGGACTGGGAGGCGGGCGTCGCGTGGACTATGGGGGGGTTGCAAAGTGTTGGACGAAACAGTGACTAACACACACACACGCCCACTGCCTCTGTAACAGCACAGGCCTTCGGTGTCAGCCCGTGCACTGCAGCCTGCCATGAGTTTGAGCAAACTCTGAGAGACAGTGGAAGACAGGAGAGCCTGGCCCGATGCAGTCCACGGGTCACAAAGAGTCAGACACAACATGGAGCCTCAACAACTCATGCCAGCCCGGAAACCACTCACTCACGGCGAACCAAGGGTGGGGAGTGGAGCGGTGTTCGCGGAGGTGGACGGAGGACTCTCCTTAGTGTGAGCTAGTGCCAGTATCTGTGTTTCCAGCGGTCACCACCCTGGCGGGGGCCACGGGAGCTCCTTAAGTGTATCCTCATCCCCTGCAGTGGTGCTCACGGTCCCGAATCACCGTGGCCATCGGCGCTTCCCGTGGGATCCTCCCACCCGTGTGTGAGCAGGGCCCGCCTCCCACGCTGTAGGTGCAGATGGGGAGGGACGTGTCCAGCTCATCACGGCGGGTCAGCGGTCAGTCCAAGCCCAGCCCAGCGCACCACAGAGACACTGGCAATGGCCCTGAGTTCATTTCTCATCATCTGGCTTCTCTGGCAGCCTTCCGGTGCTCAGCCCTGAGCTATTCTCCATGGAAGAAGGCTGTAGACGGTGTTTCCCTAGGACTCTCTCCGAGGAAGAACCCCAGGCTAGAAAAAGCAATCAGCTCACCATACATGACAGGCAGACCCGTGGGTTCAGATCAGAAGAAATGACCCAACGCTGGCACCACAAACGTCTTATTTCAGTGACGCTCTAACACAGTCCCATGACCTTCAGCCATGAAGAGCCAAACCCACATGTGGCAAAGGAAGCCAACCGATGGGTCGAGAGGGCCTGGCCTGCCAGGAAAGGCAGCTTGTGAGTTGACATCTGAGAACACAGGCCCAGCTGACCACGAAGACCAGGGCTGAGCCAGCAAGTCCCAAGGGAGGCACCCTACAGTCCAGGCAGTGCGGCCAGCATCTGCCAGAGACGCGCTGCCCCGGGGCTCACGCTCGCTGCCACGGTTCTGCCGACTCCCAGAGGGACACTGAAGTCAGAAGGCCGCCCGGCCCCAAGGTGGCCCTTGGTGTAATGACGTCATCGGTCATGTGACACCCATGGGCAGGACTGGCTGAACGGTAAGACCCCTGGAGGTTCTGGCAAGAACCACACCCATATTCACCAGCCTGGGCATTCTGTGAGTCAGAAAAGAAAATTAAGAAAAACACTTTTATTCTAAGTACAGTCTAAGGGCAGGAGGAGAAGGGGGCAACAGAGGATGAGATGGTTGGATGGCATCATCAACTCAATGGACATGAGTTTTAGCAAGCTCCGGGAATTAGTGAAGGGCAGGGAAACCCAGGGTGCTGCAGTCCATGGGGTCACAAAGAGCCAGACACGACTGAGCAACCGAACAACAACTTTTTATAAAGTACTTCCCCCCACCCCCCCCCCCAAGAGCCCAGCTGCAGAATGAGAACTGGTGGACCTAGGAAACAGGATATAGCATGGATGAACCCGGAGGACATTATGCTGAGTGAAACACGCCAGTCACCCAAGGACAAAGACTGTATTTGACCACAGCAGTTGAGTTCACAGAGACGAGACAGAACGGGAGTTGCCGGAGGCTGGGGGAGGAAGAGGGGGCAGGGAGCAGGAATAGGGACTCGGTTACTGGGTGCAGAGTTTCCACTGTGTAAGGTGAGAAGAGTTCTATAGGTTGGTCCCCCACTACTGTGAACGTACGGAACGGTACATTTAAATGGTTAAGATGGTATATTTGATGGTATGTGTATTTTACCACCATAACAAAAAGTTTTACTATAAACTGAGAGAGATAGAGAGAGACAGAGACAGAGAAAGAAGGAACACAAGAAGGACTCCAGGAGAAGAGTTTTGGGTAGTGAAAGACGTTACACGCTGTCTCTGAAGGTCCTCTGAAGTTAACTTCTCTGCCAGGCTGGCCCAGAACACACGAAAAAACAGAAAGCCCAAACCAACTGGGCAGAGGAAAGGGAGGTGGCAACCCAACCCGGTCCCTACAGACGCCGGAGCTGGCCTGCCAGTCTTCAGGCAGCAGGTCTAGGCCAAATTCTCAGCACTGAAAACAACATGAAGGCAATTCTGATGTCTGCCATCAGACTGTGTTTCTCTAGGAATAAAACAGTCAAGGCAAGTTGTAAAGAAGGGAGAATTCCTGGGAAAAAAAAAAACCAACAACTTGAAATTCTACTGTTAATTCTAAGTGTGAACTAACTGATCACAGGATGTCACAGGAAAATAAACAAGACCTGCACCCCATACTAACTAAGACCTGCTGGGTGAATGATGCCAGTCCTGGAGTTTGGAATGCAGGAATCAGAGAGACTTGGGTGAGATGGTCTTAGATTTCAGAAAACACCCATCATAAGTTGAGAGGCATCACTAAAGAGCCCCGTTGAAAGTTCAGAACTCTCAGAGGGGTTCTTGACACTTTTGCAACCTGGCGTATAAAGCCAGAGCGTGCTGACATGCAAAGGGATCTCAGGGGCCACCTGGTCCCATCCAGGTCTGCTGGGAGTGGCACAAGATGTGGACTCCAGGAAGCTGACTGCTGAAAACACAGGCAGAAAGTCTTTTAATCTCGACATTTGCATCTCAACACCACGCCTATAAACCGGGGGCAGTAACAGTGTGCGGTGCTGGAGAATTAAATGAGATGATGCATGTACAAAGGATGCTCTGAGCACCGCAACAATCTCAGCGGTCATCTTGATTACAAGAGCCCTGCAGTTCAGAGAAACGCAGTGAGGTGCCCGGCGGCCATCTTCCTCCTACATCCTGGGGACTCTCCCAGTTTGGCTCTCATCTTCGTTTTTATGACGGAAGAGCTAACCACACCTTCACCTTCCTCTTCCCCTTAAGCATGCTCTGAGAACATCTCATTTGCAAATGTTCCTCCACCTAAAGTAGCAATGAACGGTGTCTAAAAATCAATAGGCTGGGAGAAGCAGCTCCGTAGATGCCAACTTCTTTAAAGAAAATTAAAAACCCAAAAGAGCTAACTCCACCCAGAATCCGGCATATATCCCAACTGGCAAGTACGGCTGCCCACAGAGACCTTTCAAGGTCAAGCAATCAAGAGGCAGAAGGCAGCAGGTGGAGATGTAGCAGGACTGGCCAGTTTTCAGGGGCTGATAATCACTGCATGCGTGCGTGCATGCATAAGTCCCTTCAGTCGTGTCCGACTCTCTGCGACCCCGTGGACTGTAGCCCGCCAGGCGCCTCTGTGCGTGGGACTCTCCAGGCAAGAACACTGGAGTGGGCTGTCATGCCCTCCTCCGGGGATCTTCGGGACCCAGAGACTGAACCCTCGTCTCTTACGCCTCCTGCGTTGGTGGATGGACTTTCTACCACCACTGCCGCCTGGGAAGCCCCTGACAGCCACTGGAAAGGCGACGAGATCAAACCACAACCAGCAAGGACCACAGGAGCCACAACGGAGAGTGTGGCAAGACCACTCAGGGAAAACCTGGGTCCTAGTGAGAAATGAAACCCCTTTGTCGCCTTGTGCTAAGTTGCGCCCTCAGCCGAATGCTAAAGCTTGTAGACTCAGCCTCCAGCCGGATCCACATGCAAACCATCCCTGTATGCCCACCAGAGCCACGGCCCTGGATACCACGGGGGCAGAGGGGCTGTGAGAGTCAGACAGAGGCGGCTGCTCTGGAGCAGGACCTACTGTATAATGTTAAACACTCAGTAACATTTCACAGAATATGCTAAGAAGTTCAGGGCTGCCCTCCTCAAATGCGTCTGAGAGGCAATGTGGTCCTGAGGCAGGGTCAGCATCACGACCTCAACGCTGCTGGCCTTCGGGGCTGGATGCTCTCTGCTGGGGGCCGCCCCGTGGGTGCTGCCGTGTTCGGCAGCCTCCCTGCCTCCATCCCCGGGATACCAGCACCGATCCTCCCCAGCTGTAACAAATGAAAAGATCTCGGGGCTCCCCTGGTGGTCCAGTGGTTAAGAGTTCATCCCGCCACGTGGGGGACGAGGGTTCAATCCCTGCTCAGGGAGCTAAGAGTCCACGTGCAGCAAAGCAACTGTGTACAGCACAGAGTCCATGCGAGCAACTAAGGATCCCAGGTGACGCAGTGATGATCCGGAGGGTCCCAGCTAAGACCCGGCACAGCCAGATAAACAAATGAACGGATGAGACTCCCAGGGCAGGGCACGCAGGTCTGACCCCTGGTCAGGAAACTAAGATCTCACAAGCCATGCAGTGCAGCCAAAAGATTAAATAATAATAATAATAATAAAATTTAAAATAAAAATGTCTCCAGATACTGAGAGAGCTAGTTCTCAGGCAGGTTGATAAGGAGTCGGGGACCTTGAGGAAGAAGAGGAGGGGGAGGGGGAAGAGAAGGGACTTTATTTTTCTACATTCCTTTTCTACATTTTCTACATTCCTTCTTCTTAGTCACTAAGACCTCTTTTCTTAAGCTCTGAACTGTTATGGCAACAATCTATTTCGCCTAAGACTACCTTTCTTTAAGCCAGGAGCTAATGATTACACAACAAACAACACATCATTAGGCTCTGTTTTTCCTTAAGATCTGTACTAATGATTATATAACAGCAATGCATCTTGCTCGAGGACATGTTTCTCCTTCTTAACAGAAACTCTCTGACTAATCCTGTTACGGTTAAGATGTACGTTGTGAGAGTGGGTCTGGTTAAGACCTTTACAACCTTGAGACATTCTTTTGATTTATTGTTAGTGACCCATTGAAAAAGTATACAGATTCCTGGCTAAGACTGGCAGTGTCTGTGGCTGTGTCAGAAGCTTCTCTATCCCTTTTTCGCTGCAATAAAACCTTTTGCCGCACGAGGCTCTGAGCACTGAAGCCGTGTCTTGGGTCCCAAAGCAAAATTCTCTGCTTCAGAGATCACGAGTCCGACACGGTTCACCATGAGCTCTCAATACTCCCATGTGTCCTCTGAAGATGAGACTGCCGCCACCAAAACCCACTACCTAGTGTCAGCAACTCCCCCAGGCTGGCCGCGCTTCTCTCCACCCGCTGAGCCCCAAACCTGCCTTCCCGCACCTCATCAGGCGGAGACGTCACCCCTCTTTTCTCGAGCCAAAGCCGAGGCTGAGAAGCTCACTGAGATTTATACCAGCTCACTATTCTATATACCCCCTTATTCCTACCTTCCTTGCGCCTCCTCCTTTGCTAAAGCGACACCCCTACTGCGCTCTCCTCCGCTGGAGTCTTCCCTGCCTCCCCACCCCTGGTCTCCGCTCACCTCCCACTGCCAGAACCAGCAACTCCTTAGCCTGCCCGTCCTCCCACATCACCCGGTGCTTCCAGACCCCCGGGCCCCATCACCCAGCAGTGTGCAAAGGAAGGCCAGAGGCTGGGTGTGCGCCGAGCTCTCCTCTCCCGGGTCACGGGGCCCCAGACGGGCCCTGCCCCTCACGCCCGGGTCACCAGAGGGCTCCCCTCCTGCCTCCCAGAGCCCAGCGCGGATGACTGCAGGCTGTCCCGCCGGACTCGCTGCCCACCCGCGCGCACTAAGGCGAGGCTGACTTCACTGTCGCTGGTTTTCTCCTAGTTACATAACGAATGTGGCCTTGGGCCCCGGCCTGTCGGCTCCAGTCCCATCCTGAGTTGTGCCGCTTCCAAAGTCGGCTCCCCTTGGCTGAAAGGCCTTGCTCCCGCGTTCCCTTCGCCCGATCAACTCCCGCCTCCCTCGACAGTTCAGCTCACACCCTGGGTCGTTTTCTGGGCTGCCTCGCCGGTACCTCCCCCCACTCTCAATTTGGTGATTCCCCTGCAGTCAATTTGGCAACCAATCCTCTGTGGTATTTCCCGGTTTGATGCCTTATACCCTGAATTCTCTTTCCGTAGATGTGTACCTTTCCACAGGTCAGGGACCCCGTGGAGGGAGGGACCCCCAGAATTTAGCCAAGTTCAGTGCTCACAGGGAACTGCTGTGATTTCTCTAACTAAGGGCTGGTGTCAAATAGTAGAGAACAGAATCATTTCACACAGTAAGCGTTCTAAAAAATAATCTCTTGGTAGACGTAATTCTCTTACAAAGGAACTAACCTATATAGTAAGGAACATGTCTTCTTCCACTACCATCATCTCAGATTAAAAACTTAAAAATCTTTAAAAATGGAAACAAAATTACAAAGCTCATCTTTGATTGTAAGTGATACATTTGGTAATTTGGACTCCCCTTTTCTGTGATTTCTTGATTACTTGGGAATACATAAATAACTAGATAAGTGCATGTATATTTTTGATAATATGGAATGCCTGTTGGAGTAGACTGAAGAAAGTCTGCCTGAAACCTAGGCTACAATGTGAGATGCATACAGCTCCCAACACATCTTAGGAACAGATGCAAAGGTGTTTATCATTATCTTTGTGCTACACACTTTCTAATTTTACATATGAAAACCAAGGCATCATTCAGCATAAAGTACATTATTTGCATGACATATTTGCATTTGTAAAACACCCACATTTACTTTTACTGCTTAATGGGCCTGGTTAAAATGGGCCACTCTATATAAATGGAGCACACTGGTTCCCAACTCAATGGTGCTGATAAGAAAACGACTCCTTTTAGATGCAAATGAACCTGCTAATCACAATTAAAGTGGTGGAGTTGAGGAAAGCCGAGCAGCTGTTCCCAGAGCGACAAGTCTCGGGCCAGGGTGGTGTTGCTCAGACACTTGGTCGTGTCTGACTCTTTGCGACCCCATGGACTGCAGCACGCCAGGCCTCCCTGTCCATCACCACCTCCCGGAGGTCACTCAAACTCATGTCCATCGAGTCGGTGATGCCGTCGAACCATCTTATGCTCTGTCGTCCCCTTCTCCTCCTGCCTTCAGTCTTTCCCACCATCATGGTCTTTTCAAATGAGTCAGTTCTTCGCATCAGGGGGCCAAAGTATCTTCGCATACTTTGTGAAGTCAGCTCTTTGCCTCAGTGCCAGTTCGGTTCCAGCTTAATCTCGGAGCAGCCCAGGACTCGCCAGAGTCTGCCCCAGAGTCCTCTGCCCAGGGGCCAATGGGATGAGCTCAGCTTTTTTAAAGGCAGTTTTGAGAGGTCAGAGGGAACTCCCAAATCTGGACTGACTGTGCAAGTGTGGTCATCAGCCAAGTTCAAATGAAGTAACTAGAGCAGACGGGAGGAAGACTGTGTTTGTAAGACTCACTACACAGCCATTCCCACAAAGAAATTGACTGAGGCTTTCCCTTGAAACCGTGCAGCTGCTATGGAAAACAGTGCGGAGGTTCCTCAGACAGTTACACAGACTCACCATAGGATCCGGCAGTTCCACTTCTGAGTAGAGACTCAGAAGAACTGAAAACAGGAAGTCAAAAAGTTGCTCATACGCCCATGTTCACAGGAGCATTATTCAGAAAAGAACAAGAGCAGAAGCAACCCGGGCGTCCACGGATGGTGAATGGATACAGACTATTTGGTAAATATGTGCAATGGGATATTATTCAGCCTTAAGAGAAAAAGAAAATTTCGACACCTGCTATAACATAGGTGAACCTTCAGTGGCTCAGAGGGTAAAGAGCTTGCCTGCAATGCGGGAGATCTGGGTTTGATCCCTGGGTGGGGAAGACCCCCCTGGAGGAGGGCATGGCCACCCACTCCAGTATTCCTGCCTGGAGAAGCCCATGGGCTGAGGAGTCTGGTGGGCTACAGTCCATGGGGTCGGAAGGAGTCAGACACGACTGAGCGACTTCACTTTCTATCGCACAAAACAAATACTGTATGATTTTGCTGACATGAGGAGCCAGAATAGTCAAATTCACGAAAGACAAAGTAGAACGGAGGTTGCCAGGGGCCGCGATGAGAAGGGGATAGGGAGCCGTCTAATGGGCACAGAGTCTCAATTTTCCAAGATGGAGGTGGTTCTGGAGATGGAGGGTGGGGACAGCTGCAACAGTGTGAAATACCTTAATGCCTAAGGTGATAAGTCAGTAACATGTGTACTTTAATTTAAAAACAAACAGTAGCTAGCTAGCTGTGTGTGTGTGTGTGTGTGTGTATGAGTTAGTCGCTGAGTCATGTCCGACTCTTTGTGACCCCAAGAACTATGGCCCGCCAGGCTTCTCTGTTTATGGAGTTCTCCAGGCAAGAATACTGGAGTGGATTGCCATTCCCTTCTCCAGGGGATCTTCCCAAGCCAGGGACTGAACCAGGGTCTCCTGCACTGCGGGCAGACTCGTTACTATCTGAGCCACCAGGGAAGCCCAGCTAACTAGCCAGATAAGAAAATAAATACACAGCCATTCCCTACTGGCCTGCCAGACATTCGGGCAGGCCGCCCTTCTCTGCGCTAAGGCTCTGGAAACAGGAGCGGGTTTGCCCCTCTTTTCTCAGACTCGCCCATTCCCTGAATAAGACGTCTTTACACCTGCGGTGGGAACAACGCGATGAAGAAGCCATCCTGTCCTCCGAGAGGCAGGGACATAGCTGGGCACGTAGGTAAAATAAAGAACCCAGGGCTGCTCAGAGCACGGCACACAGGTCTGGGCCCCACTGCCCTTGGCCCCTCGGCTACAGAGCTATGGATGAAAACGAACACTAGCATCTTCTGCGCAACAACCCTCCTGACGGGCAGAGACTCTGGGCGGCTCCCCGTCTTCCGAGAGGCCTCCCCTGACTTGATCTTCACCTGGCCCTCCTCTGAGGCCTGGCAGGCCCACCATCAACACGCAGACTTGAACATTAACTATCCTGCCAGCTCCCCAGCTGCCGCCCCGGGGACCCTGTGGGTATTATTCAGTCGCTCAGTCGTGTTTGACACTTTGCCCTCATGGACGGCAGCCCGCCAGGCTCCTCCGTCCATGGGGTTTCCAGGCAGGAGTACTGCAGTGGGCTGCCATTTCCTTCTCCAGAGGATCTACCTAACCCAGGGATCGAGCCGCGTCTCCAACATCAGCAGGCGGGTTCTTTACCACTGCGTGACCTGGGAACCTCGGGGAGACTACAGACCCTCCAAAAGCGTCATGACCTTGCTGGGTGTTCAGCACCGGGGCTGGAAACCGGTCCCTGCTCCACAGACTCTGGTTATTACCCCAGCCCAGAGAGCAGCCCTCAGTGCACTCTGAGGGGCATTTCTGGGGGGTGGAAACCCAGAGGCTTTGTCAAGGAACTCCTCCCCCGCGGAGTCACCACCCACAGACACAGACATCATGAAGCCTCTAGGAGCGGCTTGTGTGAGGACACGGGGCTGGGTGGCATATAGACTGCAAGCCCAGCCCTGGATCCTTCCCTTGGCAGAGGTTTAGAGGAGGCCCCGACGACTGTGCCAAGCGGCTCCAGCCTAACAGATGGAACCTGCTGGGCACCTGAGCGTCATGCAGTTGGAGATCAGGGATAAGTGGCCTTCCCCCCAGACACACTCCTCTGAGTGGAAAGCACCTCTGGAGGGAAAATGCATTCTGCCTTGCAAGCCTCGCGCCCTCTCCCACCACCAAGAAGCAGGCAGGACCGGCCACACGCCCGTCTCCTGCCCTCGGTCTGAGCGGCGTGTTCAGGCCGAGCCGCCCGCACGCTGCCCAGCACAGACAATGCCGGCAGCGCTACAACAGCTTTCAGAGAAAAACCTCGGTAATGGCACAAAAGCCAGTATGACCTATTTATCTTTCAGGCTTGTGGAGATCAAGAGATATAAACATTTAATCCATGTTTTGGACACAGCTTGATTCCCACTACAATGCTGAAAACCAATCACAGATGAGAAAATGATTGTTTGTGGCAAAACTGGTTTACCCCGACTCTTCATTTCCTCCCTTTGAGAGCCAGGCTCACCCCAGACCCCATCAAGATGAGAGACATAAACGCTGAGTGTGGAAAGCTGACTCTGTAGGGTTGGACATCTCTGTCTGCATGTTCTATCGCGGGCACCACATCTAGGCACGAAAAAGCTGAGGCTGCACAAAGCGGCAGAAAAGTTTATTTTTTAAAAAATACTTCTCCTATGGTTTACTGGATCCAGTTAGAGTTGGCTTTGAAGTGACAAAAAGCAATTTTCCATTTCCAAAAAGTAACCTCTTACATCTGCGAGGCAGCAAATCCTGTGATCAGCCTCAGCATCTCAACTACGCCTTTGTCCTCCTCCTCCGGACAGAAGGTGAAGAGCTGGCCCCCCTTCAAAGTCGCTCCCACCTTCTCCTGTCCCCTGATCCCCGGCCACCGCCCTCAGCGCCCGTGTCAAGCTGTGGCCTGCTTGGGACTCCTATTCTCAATCGCCCATGTGTGCCCTGTGGGCGTGCGTGCCGAGTCGCTCACTCATGTCCGACTCCGTGAGACCCCGTGGACTGTAGCCCGCCAGGCTCCTCTGTCCATGGGACTCTCCAGGCAAGGACACTGGAGTGGGCTGCCACTTCCTTTTCTAGATCTTCCCAACCCAGGGGAAGATCCGCGTCTCTTACTCTCCTGCATTGGCAGGCGGGTTCTTTACCGCTAGCGCCACCAGGGAAGCCCGATGTGTGCCCTGAGCCCCACTCAATACAACCAGAGAAGAAATGACTGGGAAACCTAAGGAGACTGATCTACACGTGGACCAGATCTCATGTAACCAACTCTTCTACACCTAAAACTTCACGCCCATTTGATTCTTCCAGAAAACCTACAGTAACATCCATTCCTCTCCTTAAATGACAATGAGGCAAATAATGCAGCTAAACTTCCTTACAGCATTAAAGTCAAGGAGAACACAGTTTCAGTAACACGACTGAGTTCTAGGCCAGTCACACAGATGGGGGTGTTGAGGACTGTGGTTTACACAATTCCATGCTACATGGTGACTGCTGGAAATATTCCTTCCTGGGTGTAAACAGTCAGCTATGAAATTAAAAGACATTGCTCCTTAGAAGGAAAGCTATGACAAACCTAGACAGTGTATTAAAAAGAAGAGGCATCACTTTGCTGAGGAAAGTCCATCTAGTCAAAGCTATGGTTTTTCCAGTGGTTGTGTATGGATGTGAGAGATGGACTGCAAAGAAAGCTGAGTGCTGAAGAATTGATGTGTTTGAACTGTGGTGTTGGAGGAGACTCTTGAGAGTGCCTTGGACAGCAAGAAGATCCAACCAGTCAATCCTAAAGGAAATCAACCTGGAATATTCATTGGAAGGACTGATGCTGAAGCTGAACCTCCAATACTTTGGCCACCTGATGCAAAGAGCTGACTCCTTGGAAAAGATCCTGATGTTGGGAAAGAGTGAGGGCAGGAGGAGAAGGGGACAACAGAGGATGAGATGGTTGGATGGCATCACCGACTCAATGGACATGAGTTTGAGCAAGCTCCGGGAGATAGTGAAGGACAGGGAAGCCTGGCATGCTGTGGTCCTTGGGGGTCGCAAAGAGTCGGACACAACTGAGCGAATGAACGACGAGATAAACAGTCAGTGCAGCTGGGAGAGAGGTTTTCTGTTTTCCTTCGTCTTGTTCTACATGGCCCTCTTCTTTGAATCACCACATGACTGATGCTTGAAGCATATCCAGGAAAGCCTTGGCTTTCTGAAACTTCTGGAGGAACGCGACTCCCATGGGCAGATGGTGCTTCCTGGTGTCTGGTCGTAAGGCTCACAGCGAGTGTCTGCTGACCACACGTAGCGCACACTCCATGCCCAGGGCTCCGCTTGCCCTCATGGCGCCACCTGGCCCGAGAGCCCCTGAAGGACACAGTCACGGCCCTCCACTCGCTCCCAGAGCCAACACTAAAGCCCATTGGAAAGGCCTGCCTATCATGTTGCTTCTGCATCTTCCAAGACAATGCCCTAAGGAGGCACGCACTGTCCAGTTTAAGATCCACGTCCCAGGCTCGGCCTTCCTGGGACGACACTCGCAGGTGCGGCATCCTGACCACACGCGCATGAAATAAACTGCCACCCGTTCACATCCACAGGTGTCCAGGCTATCCTTAGCAGCGACTCGGTGTGAATGCTTACAGAATTCAGTCCGCGGTCCACCTGGGCCTCTGTGCGTTGTGAGAGACACTCCTAGTTGTCCAAACTCTGAGCGACTGGCTTCATCTCCTCCTGCCCCTTGTCTTATTCTGTGTGGGTTTTTTTTTGCCCTGGCCACACCAAACTGTGCCTGGGCCCCCAGACACACCGAAGGCCTCTTACCTCTGTCTCTGCTCCCGCAGCTGCCCCCCCGGAAACACTCCCTCCCCGTACTGTTCTCCTCGCAAACTCTCAGGCGTTCTGGAAAATTCTGCGCCTGCTGTCTCCTTGCCCGCCGTCCACGCCCGCGGCACGCCCGCCCCCTGCGCCGTTGTCTCCAGGTACCACATTGTATTGTAGCCTGTTTGTTCGTGTGGCCAGACCGTGAACTCCAGGAGCAGCATGATGACTCTTCTGTTGGTCGAAAGCTCTCAGCAGCTGGCATCTTAGAGCAGGTGTTCAATAAACAGCCACCGGAAAAGACTCGCCTGATGGAGTCTAGAGAGCAGGTACCGGGATCTCCATTTTGCAGCTAGGAACATCTCATTCAGAAAGGTGAAGTCACCAGGGTCCTGCTGCTCGTCAGTGGCCCGTGTTCTTTTCACGGCACCGTGATGCTGATATAACCCAACTCTCATTTCCTGTTGTCTCGTGGGCTTTGTGACCTACAGGAAATAAGGTTTACCAGACGCTTCTGCGCCTCTATACATCGCCTTCTTTGCAGAATGGACACCTAGAAGGATGGTCCTATGACTCACCATTATCGGTGCCTCCAGTTTAACTCAGAGTCCAGGCAGCCAAGTGCTAAATTAACATCACTCTTCTCCGCAGAGGGGATGGGGGCTCTGAAACAGGCACAAGACGCCTGCCTAACTCTGAAGAAGAGATTTACACACCCCTTTGTCTCCCACAGAAATGGACTCGAGAGCTGCAGCGGTGCATAAATGATCCTTTCTTTCCACTGTTTATAGTTGAAAGCGGCCGTTTTCAGCTTCTTGCCGGTGATCACTCCACTAAAAATAGCTTTGGTGCTGTCACACGCAAGCTTCAGCAGAGCCTGAAAGCTCTCCCCTTTCAGTTCTGAGCGGGGTCAACTTTAAAAGAGAGGCAGCTGCTCACACACGCCAGCGTGTTTACATGATGCTGAAGTAGCCTGGCTCGTAGTGGAAAGAGAGAGAGAAAAAACCACCACGAAAAAGGGACACGGAGGGGTCTGCAGCCTCTGGTGCTGGTAGCTCTTTCTGCTGAGCTGGAACCCTGGGAGAGCTGTGGGGCTGAGGGAGAAAATGCAAACCGCCCAGCCTGCAGGGCGGGCGTGACCCGTGACAATAGGAGGGAGGCGGCCCCGTCCCCCACTCTGCCTGAGGTCGGGCCGTGTGGTGCTCCACCGAGAACAGGAGTTACAGACGAGGGGGGTCAGGAGCCTGGCCTTCCAGGCCAGCCCCTCCCCTTCCGGCCCCAAGGACCCGCCTGCTGGTCTCCCCTATCTAAAGCCTGGGGAACCCCAGTGCCTGCTGGGGTGTGTGACCCCTAACGACACAACCCACAGTGTCCTTTAGAAACCTGTGACCAGAGCGAGTGTCTGTCTGGGGTCAAGCCTGGAATACAGGCAGCTTCATTTAAAAAAAAAAAAAAAAAGCATCCACCAAATAAACTGGTTTTTTTCCCTCCTTCTTAATCCTAAGGTCCAGAGGATGACTCACACCATATTTGCTCACGAAGGGAAAATTCATTTCCCGAGGTTCTGTCCCAGAAAACTTTCGCAGGGAGCCTGGCTGCACTGAGATGCGGGGGGCGGGGACCCTGGCCGCCACGGGACTCCTCACACCTGCGGGTGTTCGCTGCTGGCCCCCAGGGGACGGGGCCTGAGGTCAAGGGTGGCGCAGTGGTGGGACCTGCCCAGGAACCAGAGCCCTCGCTTGGGACACTCATGCTGCAAGTCCACACACGTTTCACAACCGTACTTTAACAAGAACCTCAGATTCTCTGAAAGAGAGCTGGAGAAGACAACACCTCTATTACCTCGGCGTCCCATTCGAAGAGCTCCGGGGCTCTGAGCAGTCACTGACTCAAGCACAAGGAGGAACCGGCTTCCTAAACACGCCATAAATTTCAGTGGCACATCAAGGTTACATTAGCAGAGGAATTTATCACCTAAGTTGTATGTATTTGAACAACAGAACAGACTTCATATACTGCTATATCTTTAACACTCATTTTTTGGTTAACAAGACAAAAGAATTTACAGTTACTGCCAAGAGCTTGCTGGCAGCTAATACCCCCGATTAGCCGTTGCCTGGCAACAGTCATGCATGCTTCCTCCCAAATCAGGAAGAACCACTGCTAAATCTAGACTAATTACAAAATGGGACAAATATTTAAAAGCTTTATATTTATGAAGGATTTGAGGAGGGTATCCTAATAAGAACGACTCCTATTAAACAAATATAACTAAGTACAACACCTATCTATCTGGGTTTCGCTGTCCCAGCGACATGATCGCTATGCAGATCATTTCAGGAAAACTGGATGTTTCTACACCTTTCTTAATTTCTCCAAATATTGCACTTAACAAAGCCATGTGCTTACATTCTGTAGAAGCACGTCTTCTGCCTATTTCTCTAAGGATAAGAACGAAAAGAAGTGCTGGAGACGCCTAAACTTTTTAAAATACACACATCTGCAAAGGAATCAAGAGGCCACAATCACACTTCTCACTAGCCTTGTGAAGCTATCTGGACAGAAACCTCAGCAGCCTCCTACTTCCGTTTCTCCTTTCGTCTGCATTCTTGGGTCCTGCTATTTCAAGGGCCGTTCGGAGTTCTCTGTGTGGAGAACGTGCCCAGAGATTTTCCAGAGTCTACAAGGCTGGCCTCCCTGCCATAGCAGCGGTGCTGCTGGGGGCGAGGTTCTGCACAGTCCAAGCTCTCAAGTCAGGAGACCTGGCTTCCTCGCCGCGTGGAGGCAAAGGGAGCAGGAGAGCCCGAAACACGCACACACACGAGTGTACACGCATGCACACGCACACACATACATGCACATGCATGCGCACCCACAGAATCTGGCTCCCTCTCACATGCAAATGTCGTAAGACGTCACGTATAGGGATATTGTCTCCAAAAGATCTCTTCTCAGCCTCTGGCTGAGATCAAGTGTACGATGCAGCCTTCTTGATGGCTCGGCAGTGGAGAATCTGCCTGCAATGCAGAGACACGGGTTCGATCCCTGGGTCGGGAAGATGCCCTGTAGAAGGAAATGGCAACCCACTCCAGTGATGTTGCCTGAAAAATTCCATGGACAGAGGCGCCTGGCGGACCATATTCCAAGGGGTCGCAAAGAGCTGGACACGACTGAATGGCTGAGCACACCCCTCGAAACAGAAGACACCAACCTCAAACATGGTGCAGGAGCCGGACAGGGGTCTGCAAGCTTTGGGCCAGACCGCACTGCCTCAGAGGTGAGAGTGTCTTTTACTTTGTTGGGTGGTTGAAATAAAAAAGTCAGAAGAAGAATCATATTTCATGACACAGGAAAATCATACAAAATCCAAATTGCAGGGTCCAACATAAAACTTTACTGGGACACAACACATCTTCATTTAGGTGTGTAGAATTCTCTAGAAGTATCTCTGTTTCATACTAAATATTCAGTATTTGGCTCTTTACAACAAGAGTTTGTAGATCTCCAAAGTGGGAATAAAGACCAGGAACATTTTAGTCCTTGAAAAAGAAACTGATTTTGGACCAACTTTAAAAGTGACCGAAACAAAGCGAATGAGCCATTTCCCACCAAATGATCTTGAGTCCGCAGCGCTCTGTGAAGGCGCTATCAAAAATTCCAGAAAACAGTTCCCGTGCAAAGCTAATTTAATTAGTATTAAATTAAATCACTGTTACTTGGAATCTTTTTTATTTCAGCTAACCAATCCTCCCTCCCCTTCCACACACACAAACTCTCTTCTAAATGTTTCCTTAGACTGTGTCTCCTGTATCTTGTTATGAGTGGAACAATCTGGGTAACTCATCAGATAGATGGTCTATGGAAATCTACACCCTCTTCTAAACGGAAATAATTGTATTATTAAAAACAAACAGGAGGACTGTTTTTAGGCCTGAGAAGAATATGGAACCAATTACATTTTGTGTGTAAACAAGCCTGCCCACCAAATAAGGCTGCGTGGTTCACGAACTTTGTTCCGAAACTGCTGATCCGAACGAACACACGGATATGCTCTCACTCACGTCTGGAACAGCCCAAGGACGCTTCCCTTTTGCTACCCTCTGCCTCGGGTCCTCCATTCACTGAGCCAGAGTATTTTCTTGAAGCTCACTGGCAGCTTGCACTTCCCCTTAAACTTTAGAGACACATGTTTTGCATCATGTTACAGCCCACGGTTTTTGCATAACCATGGTCTTCACCATCTAAACATCTTTCCTAATTTCAGTGTCAACCAAAGCTTAGAAAAGAAGTGCAATTTTCCAGGACCACTTACAACAAATCCTGAACTATTCACAAATCAAAATGTTATAATGGATAACATTATGGATAATGATTAACTTTTGGACACGCTGAACCTGACATAAGAAAGAGGAAAGACCTTCAAGTTTCGTCACTACGAAGAACTATGGCAATTTTGGAAGAAGAGCATAAGAGTAATTAACATCAAAATAAAAAACTGTATCTATCCCCCTGGTCTCGCTGGGTAGAAGCGGCTCTGCTTAAACGGACCTGAATCTCCTGGAGTTACCCGAGTTGTGGCAGGGCTTCCATGGTGCTCAGGCCATAAATAATCATCTGCCTGCAGTGCAGGAGGCCCGGTTTAATCCCTGGTCAAGAAGATCCCTTGGAGGAGGAAATGGCAGCTCACTCCAGCATTCTTGCCTGGAGAATCCCATGGACAGGGGAGCCTGGCGGGCTACGGTCCACGGGGCCACAAACGGTTGGACACGACTGAGCGACTGACACGCTCACAAACAGCTGTGCTATGGCGTTCTCTGCAGACGACCCCAGCTGTAGGGCCCGAAGGCCCGTGGGTTAGGGTTAGGGTGAGCACGCGGAGGCAGGGTGGCCGTGCTTTACACAAAGCCCGTGTCAGAGGCCGCAGCTGGCTGGGCCTGGGCAGAACCTGAGCCCCGGCAGACCACAAGGGACATCGGTTTAGGTGACCCTTCATCTACTTAGCCTGGCTCCAAACGAGCTGAGCCATTCAGACACCTCAGGCCTGCAATCACGGGAAGGTAAGCTGAGGGAGCAAAAGAGCCCAGCTTGGAGACGGGTGAAGGGAGACGGGAGAATGCAGCCACGGGCGGAGAAGGGCAGGGAAGGCTGAGCAACAGCGACGGAACGCCGGAGCTCTGGGGTGGGGCTCACGGCGGCCTGGGGCTCCTGCTCCAGGCGCCAGGCCGCACTGTGGGCCCCATGCACAGGTGTGGATCTCCTGATCGCGACACGTCCTTGAGGGAGGGATTTGCCCCCATTGTCTATTTATTTTTTGTATATATAGGCACGTGTGTGTGTGGGGGGGGGCGGGGGTGGGTGCGCGCATGTGGGTACTCCGTTGATAAGACGTGTCTGATTCTCTGTGACGCCAAGGACTGTAGTCTGCCAGGCTCCCCTGTCCATGGGATTTCCCAGGCAAGAATACTGGGCTGGGTTGTCATTTCCTTTTCCAGGGGATCTTCCTGACCCAGGGACTGAATCTGAGTCTTCTCCTGCACTGGGAGGAAGATTCTCTTCCATTGAGCCACAGGGGAAGCCCATGTATATGTGTGTATATGTACATATATGTGTCCACATATATACACATACGTATACATACACGTTAAGCTTGTTAACGTGATGGATGGCATCGACGTCCTTGTCTTAACGCCCGTGTGTCTGGCTGCATCAGCTCGTGGCCGTGGCACGTGGATGCTCACTGCAGCATGCGAGATCTCCGTTGCGGTGAGTAAGCGCCAGAGCACGCGGCCTCAGCAGGTGGGGCGTGCAGGCTCGGCTGTCCCACGGCACGCGGGACCTTAGTTCCTCAATGAGGGGTCAAACCCCTGTCCACCACGTGGCAAGGTGGATGCTTAACCACTGGACCACCAGGGAAGTCCCAGATGTCGAGTTTCGAATGATGAACCAGCTTTGCATACTTAGGATAAATCCCACCTGGCCATGGTGTATAGCTCTTTCTATACAGAGTTGAATTTTATTTGCTAATATTTTGCTAAACATTTTTGCACCTATGTTCATGAGTGATACTGGTCTATAGTTTTCTTTTCTTGTTAAATCTTCACCCAGTTTGGGTGTTAGCCTAATGCTGGCCTCAGGATGAGTTACAAAGTATTGTCTCCACTTCTGTTCTCTGAAGAAGACTGGCAGGAGTTAGTATAATTTCTTTCCAAACTGTTTCATAGAATTCACCAGGAAGTCCATCTCGGCCTGGGGCTTTCTGTTTGAGAAGGTTATTAATTATTGGTTCAATTTCTTTATTAGAGGCCTATTCAGATTGTCTACTTCATCCTGGGTGACTTTTAGCAAACTGTATCTTGCAGGGAATTTAATCTAGGATATAAAATTTGTGGGCAAAAAGCTATACATAATATTCCTTTATTATCCTTTCTGTGTCCATGGAATCTGCAGTGATGTCCTTCCTTTCATTTATGATATTACCTGTTTGTGTCTTTGTTTTTCTTGGTTAGCCTGTCTACAGGCTTGTCGATTTTATTGATCTATTCACAGAAACAGCTTTTGGTGTTAGTGGTTTTTCTCTACAGATTTCCCGCTTTTAATTTCACTGATTTCTGTGTTAATCTTTTTTCTTTTCTTCTGCATTCTTTGGACTTAATTTTCTCTTCCTTTTCTAGTTTCCTAAGGTGGGAACACAGATTACTGCTTTTAGACCTTTCTTCCTAATATATTCTTTTGATTCTATAAATTTCCATCTAAGCACTGCTTTCACTGCATCCCACAAATTTTTAAGTTGTGCTTTCATTTTCACTTACTTCAAAATATTTGAAAATTCCTCTATTCTATTTTAAAATTTCTCTTGCGAGTTCTTCTTTGACTAGTGTTAGCTGTCAGTGTGCTGTTTAAACTCTGAGTATTTTGCATTCTCCAAATATCTATCTCACTGAATGTTCTGTGATTTTTAGAAGAAAGTTTGATCTGTTGTTGGATGAATTAGGCCATGGGTATCCATTCTACCCAGCTAGTTGATGGCGATGCTGAGTTCAACTCTGTCCTCACTGATTTTCTGCCTCCTGGACCCATCCATTTCTAAGAAACTGGTGTTGAAGTCTCCAGCTGTGAGAGTGGATGCATTTCTTTCTTTTCACAGTTGTATTAGTTTTTGCCTCACACAGTTTGACACTATGTTGCTAGGCACATATGCATTAAAATTATGTCTTCTTGGAGAACTGACCCCCTCACCATTATGTAACACGCTTCTTTATCCCTGATAATTTTCTTTGAAATCTGATTGTTGGATACTAACACAGCTGCTCCAGCATTCTTTCAGTTTATTTTCCTCCATCTCTTTACTTTTACTCTACATGGGTTTTATTCTTACAGAGGGTTTCTTGTAGATAAGGCATAGTTAGGTCTTGTTTCTTAATCCACTCTGCCATTACCTGCCTTTTAATCGGTGCATTCAGACTACTGACAAAGTGATTACTGATACAACTGGATTAATACCCGTATGTTGGTTAGTGTGTTCCACTCACTGACCTTGTCCATTGTTGTTATTTTTGCCTTCTGCTCTTTTTCTGCTTTTTAAGGTTTCAATGGAATGTTTCATATAATTCCATTTTCCGTCTTCCCTTAGCGTATTAGTTATGCTTCTTTTTCTTAGTTTAAAACGGTTGTCCTTGCTCCTTATAGTCGAGAGCCCAAAGGAAAGGGCCAAGTTTGAGGTCCTCTCTCCAATTTCACTCTTGATTAGCCTGGGGCCTCCCCTGGCCTTCCCCTCTGGTAAGTTTAAGGGATGGGCTTGCCGTCTCTACAGCCACTCTGGACTAACATTCTGAGACTCTCTCCTACGTGTTTCAGAGGGCCTCTAGCACCACCACGTCATCACACAGTCCAGCAAACAGATCAGGAGAGGCTCTACACAGCCATGCACTCATCAGGAGCAGAGGGAGGCCTGGAAATCAGGTCACTGCTGCTTCCACTGCACAGGCTGCCTCTGTTATTAGAATTAAACATTTATTTTAAAAGGGTGGGGAGGAATTTCATTCAAAAGCAAGTGCCTGAAGCAAAGAAAAAGGAATTACAGCAGTCCTGTCATCAGCTGGGCACAGCTAACCATTTCAGTAACAGCAAAACCCAGACAAGAGAGGGCAGGAGACACACCTCGCCAAGGTGGTCACGCTCTTTCCGCCGCCTGAGTGCGCAGTCTGACCCCTTCGCAGCCAGTGGATGTGGATCCTGGGAGAGTGAGTCCCTCAGTGGGGCTGAGGAATCCTTTTCTGACTTAATACCCAAGTGGCAGGCTTGACCTCACTCATTAAAAAGGCAAGAACCCCACCCAGATCTGCTAAGAGTTACCGATGGCCACAGTGTCCCCAGGCTCTCCAGAGCGTGCACAGTCACGAAATTCACCTGCAAGGGGAATTCTCTTGTCTCTAAGTCACCAGACCTAGGGCAAGCCCTGTTCTCTAAAAATGGTTCCTATTCCAAGCTTGATCTCACAAACCTGACTCATGGTGAAGATAAAGCATCGTGAATGTGGGCGAGGTGGGCACTGGCGAGCACGCCTGGCCAGGCAGCACTCACTCCTCTTCCTCCAAAAATCTCTCCCCAGATCCCCGTGGGTGCCAGCCCTTGCCCAGGGCAGGGTGAGCCTCAGTTCAGTTCCCTTCAGTCGCTCATTCGTGTCTGGCTCTTTGAGACCCCATGGACCACAGCATGCCAGGCCTCCCTGTCCATCACCAACTCCCGGAGTTTACTCAAACCCATGTCCATCAAGTTGGTGATGCCATCCAACTATCTCACCCTCTGTCGTCCCCTTCTCCTCCTGCCCCCAATCTTTCCCAGCATCAAGGTCTTTTCCAATGAGTCAGCTCTTCATATGAGGTGGCCAAAGTACTGCAGGTTCGGCTTCAGCCTCAGTCCTTCCAATGAATATTCAGGACTGATCTCATTTAGGTTGGACTGGTTGGATCTCCTTTCAGTCCACGGGACTCTCAAGAGTCTTCTCCAACACAGTTGGAAAGAAGAACTCTCAACCACAGTTCAAAAGCATCAATTCTTCGGCGCTCAGCTTTTTTTATAGTCCAACTCTCACATCCATACATAAGGTGAGTTTAAGGCAAGAAAATGTACACCATTCCCCGCTATAATTACTGGTCTGTAGGCAGATGGCAGTAAGACCCAAATTCTGGACGCGGAGGTCCGCTCTTTTCCCCACTGGCTTTGACCATAAAGGATTCACGTCGGGGCTGGGCAGCCATCTGCCTCCTGAGAATGGAGCCAGCACGGGGAAGGAGAGCCCAAGGGTGCAGAGTGAGGAGTCACGGCCGGCTGAGCCCGGGAACAGCCTCGGCCTGCAGCGAGGCTTGAACACTCGGTGGGGAAACCTGGTAGGCTTCTTTTTGCTCCTAAGTTACGCCAAGTCAAAGTTTCTCTCAATTGCAAATTTAGTACTAACTGATACACTGATAATTCAAATGGAGATGAAGATCACGTTTTTTTCCCCACTTCCTTTACGAAAAGGGTCTGCCACGTAAGATAAAAGCACTGGCGCACCGCAGGCACCATTATTAACCGCTAACAAGAGAGTCTTACCCACTCTTATTTGGGGCTGGATGGCCTATAAACGTCCCTGACTTGGCAACCACCTAGTAAGCATCTAGCTGACAAGAGAAATCCTACAGGTTTGAAAAATAGGTTAATTCAAAGAACGGCCCTGGCATAAGACTAAACAGGGAACTCAGGGGGAGAAAAGGACCATCAAAAACGAGCAAGAGGTCTGAAGCAAAAACAGGACCTTGAGGGAAAAATACAGCTGGCCAAAAAACATGAGGAAGGGTGTCGATTTCAGTAATAAGAGATCAAGGCAAAAGTCTTTACCAACTGGATCAGTAGGTATTTAAAAGAGTGACTCGAATACAAAAGCTCCAATACTCTGGCCACCTGATGCGAAGAGCCAACTCATTGGAAGAGACCCTGGTGCTAGGAAAAATTGAAGGCAGGAGGAGAAAGGGTGACAGAGGATGAGACGCTTGGCCGGGATCACCAACTCACTGAACGTAAGTTTGTGGGAGCTCCGAGAGACGGTGGTGGACAGGGAGGCCTGGCGTGCTGCAGTCCATGGGGTCGCAAAGAGTCGGACACGACTGAGCGACTGTACAACAACAATAAAGGATTGACAAGACTCAGGGATGGCAGAAGAGTCAAAGTGTCAGCAGAACCTGGGCAGGGGAGGGGCGAGAAACCTGCATATATATGTACATCTAAAAGGCCTGTCTTTTTGGTCTAGCAATTCTGCTTCTAGAAGTTAATCGATACAATCCACTGATGAAGAGTCCAGGCCATAGTACAGAACAGGCCCTTCCAAAGCTCACCACGCCTTACTGGCTGTGGGACACCAGGAAAGTTGCTTACCTTCATTCAGTTTTAGTTCTCGTTCTTTTGTAAAATGGAGATGGATGAGCACCTCGGCTATTAAAAAATGCACTTATGGTACTTTCCCTGGTGGTCCACTGGTTGAGAACCCGCCTTCCAATGCAGGGGATGTGGGTTTGATCCCTGGTCGGGGAACTAAGATCCCACACGCCACGGGGCAGCCTGCGAGCCTCAACTAGAAAGGCTCGTGAGCCGAAACCAGAGAAAAGCCCACAGGCCGCAACAAAGACCCAGCACAGCCAAATTTTTTTAAAAAAACTTCACTTACGTACTTAGCTCAATCCAGGCATAGAGATGCCACAGCAGTTACCAGCGCTGGTGGAGATGTCCCACCCACAGTCTCAGGAGGGCGGCGGGGAAAGCTCACGCCTGGCGCCTCCTCCGGCACTGCCTGGGGCAGAGGGCTGCCAGAGGACTGCACGGGCTGACCTTCCCGAGACCAAAGATGGCACCTCTGCCAGGTGACTACGCTTGATCAAGCCGAGGCTAGACCTCAGGACTTCTTTGCTTAGCTCCTTCCTCACCCTGCCTCCCTCGTTCCTTCTCTCCGAGAACACCTTCTTAGTAAAGTCACTTTTACCCCAATTCCTCTCAGGCTCTGTTTCTGCAAAATCCAGCCTAAGACTCAAACGTTACCCTTTTCATTTCCAGGCAAGGGCAAAACTGTAGATCTCAGCCTGGCTACCGAGGCACGGTTAAGAACATCGAGAAATGGGAACCAACGTGAACACCCAACAACAAACAGATAAATCCAGACAAGGGCGCGTGCATCGTACACATCACAAAAGAGCGCTGCCCGTGAATAGCAACTGACGAGAGAATGTGCGCAGGGCCGAGTGTGGAGTCACAATGCACCGACGGATGAAAGGGAAGGGAGAGCGTCAGTCGTGTCCTGCTCTTTGTGACCCCACGGACTGTAGCCCCCCAGGCTCCCCCGTCCCTGGGATTCTCCAGGCAAGAACACTGGAGCGGGTTGCCATTCCCTCCTCCAGGGGATCTTCCTGACCCAGGAATTGAACCCGGGTCTCCTGCACTGCAGGCAGATGCTTTACCATCTGAGCTACAAGGGAAAGCCATACAGTATGACCCCTTTATAAATATAGTTTGTGTGGGTTAAAGGGACATATTAAAAGATCTTCAACACTTACGTCCATAGCAGCGTTATTCACAATAGCCAAGAGGCAGAAGTAATTCAGTGAATGGATTAACAAACTGTATGTCTCTATATATCTACATACAATGGAATTTCATTCACAAAGAAATTCTGACACATGGTACAGTCTGGATGAAACCTGAAGACAGGAGGCTAAAGTGAAATAAGCCAGACACAAACACGGAAGACAAAGGCTGCATGAGCCTATTTCTGTGAGGTACCGACGGCAGCGTCGGCAAAGCAGTCAAGCTCGCAGAGACTGAAGGTGGGATGCCGGTTGCCAGGGGTCAGGGAGAGGACGCAACGGACAGCGATGTCTAATGGGCACAGTGTCAGTCTGCAAGACGAACACGTTTTGGACTCTGCTTGTACATCAATGTGCATCTACTTACTGCCACTGAACGCTACACTTTAAACATAGGGCCCTCCCTGGCAGTCCAGTGGTTAAACGTCACGCAGGGGCTGAGGGTTCGACCCCTAGTCAGCGAGCTAAGACCCCCCACATGCCTCGTAGGCAAAAACCCAAAACCCAAAACAGAAGCAATACTGTCACAAATTCAATAAAAGCTTTAAAAGTGGTCCACGTTAAAAAAAAAAAAAAATTAAGAGTGAATTTTATGTTTTGTGCATTTTGCCACAATTAAAAAATTTTTCATAAATGTTAACAACATGGAAATAAGGGTACTTTTATTGAGTCCTTTATATTCTTACTGTTTGACCATTCTACACAAGTACGTACTAACTTCATAATCAGAGAATACCAAAAAGCTATTTTAATTCTGGAAAAAGATAGATACAGTTCCCAAAGATGGCATACTTCTACTATACTAGGCCAGTAACCCAAATAACTTGGGTTTCCAGGCTTTTAGTGTGATTGTTTTTAATAGTGTAGAAATTTCACTGTGGTCTCTTGTTTTCTCAGCTTCCTTGCATTTCTTATCTCGCCGCTACCAAAACAGCTTAAAAGCCAACAATAGTCATTGTTCTGGGATTTATTAAAATGCCCAGGTGAATTCTATAAAAATGACTATTAAAAAAAAAAGGAAAGATGTTTTAAAAAATTCCCCTTCCAGCTTTTTTTTGATTCATTTATTCAATAACTACTTCTTAAGCACTTAATAGATGGCCTGGCAACGCGTAGAGCCTTGGGGACACAGTGGTGGCCAGGCTGCACGCAGCTCCTGGCCTCCTAAGCTCAGACTTTAACTTGGGGGTGCAGACATGAGAGAGATGGTTGACAGGGCTCCAGATGCTTCCACGCCAGGCTGTGCATACACATGCACGCACGCTTGTGTGAGCACACACACACACATGTGGTCACTCACGCCAACTTTCACATTCAATGACACTGATGTTATTAGCTAACCTAGAATCTTCCCAGATGGCACGAGTGGTAAAGAACCCGCCTGCAATGCAAGAAACACAGGAGACTCGGGTTCGATCCCTGGGTTGGAAAGATTCCCTGAGAAGGAAACGGCAACCCACTCCAGCGTTCTTGCCTGGAAACGTCCAGTGACAGAGGAGCCTGGTGGGCTACAGTCCATGGGGCAGCCACTGAGGACACCAGCTGCAATTTTCCGGGCTTCTGGGGAAACGTCACAGCCCCCACCAGATGCAGCTCTTTGAGCCCCCCGACTGTAACAGTTCAATTTGCTCAGCCTGAGATGTTGCCATAACATCAGACTGAAAGAACAGAAAATTCATTCTTGCTCACATGTGCAGCAAAAGTCGCCTCTCCAGTACTCATGCCCCAGATGCCTAGTCATCTTGAATTATTTCCCCAAATGCACTTAACAGAAGTTCTTTGATGCCTGTTCAGTCCCATCCCCTGTCCACCTGGCTCAGCCCAACAAGGATCTTTGCTGCCCAGGGTCCAGTCTCATTCGAGGACCCAAAGACCACCCAGCCTTCTCATCCCTTCCCCCATGTATTCCAGACTCTTCATCCAAACACCTTTCTGATCTCAGTCACCTTGAGGCCCGTCTCTTGGCCATATTTCCATAATATCTGCTGAATACAATCTTTAGCATGAACATAAACTTGGAAAAACACAGAACTTAAAATAAGACCATCAGAATGGATGAAACCAGACAAGGAGTTGATCACCCAACCCCTTCGCTAACCCAAGACGGCAAGTCTCCTGAAAGTGAGCCCAGCTAGCGTCTGATGTCCGGCGTCCCAGGCAGCCTCCCCTCCTCCTCATGTCCCCAGACTCCCGTCCCTGGCCCTCCGGTCATCACAGCACCGTGAAGGACACAGGGGACAACAGCTGGCGCCGCCTCAAGGACACTCAAGGACGGAGGGGGCACATGGTCCAGGCTTGGGGCCGGCTAAGAAGGCTCGCGGGCGGGGGTGGGGGTTGGATGTCACTCTGTCAGAACTACCTGCGTGGGCTGCGGCTGCGATCAGCGTGGAGGTCCTTCTAGAGCATTCATGTCAGCTTTGTGCTCATCCAGCCACAAGCTCCCTATGGGCCCTCTGGGACTGGGAGCGCCCATCAATCTGAGGGCCAGATGGCTCAAGCCTTTGCAGCGTGGCCAGGCAGAGAGACAATGGTGCTAAGAAGGCCCGTGTGGATTATGGGGCAAAGCATCTACTCCAGTGACTGTCTCCATCCTGGGAAAAAGGCAAAGCGAGCTGACCACAGTACTGCTGCCTGCATTTCTGGCAAGACCACAGATAAACACCTCGATGCAGACTGCCGCATCAAGAGCCAACGTCCACCACAGTTCCCCGTATCCACACCCACAGATGGGCCCGTCAATGGTGCTGCCTTGACCTCGCGTCTTGCTATGGCCAACAGGACATTAGGAAACAGGACACCAGCAGAGACTGAGAGGGCCTCCCAGGTGGTGCTAATGGTCAAAAGTCTGCCTGCCAACACAGGAGACGCAAGAGACATGGGTTCGATCTCTGGGTTCAGGAAGATCCCCTGGAGTAGGCAATGGCAGCCCACTCCAGTGTTCTTTCCTGGAGAATCCCATGGACAGAGGAGCCTGGAGGGCTACAGTCCACAGGGTTCCAAAGAGTTGGACATGACTGAGCAAGGAAACAGCAAGCAGCAGAGACTGAGAACATGACTGCAAATTGTGGCAGTGGGCTTTCTCCTGTGGCTGGGAACCCTTCTGCCACGACGTGAATCAGCCTGGAAGAGCTTCCTCCAGGAGGGGACTGCCCAAGGAGAGACGCCCCGCTGACCCCATCATCCAAGCTGAGGTCCAAATACACAAGACGGCCCAGCCAAAACCACACATAGCAGAGGTGACCCACCGTGCTGACCGCAGCCTAAACTGCCAGCACTGGGACGATGGACAAAGAGATGACTATTCCTGTGACTCACTTAGTCTAGGGTGTTTGTTACGCAGCAGAAGCTAAACGATACAAAGGTCTATACAATGCAGTCTGCTCAGCAAACCATGATTTGCTGAGGTTCCAAGATTTCAATGCAGATTCAAGAGGTAGCGTTCCATGGTGATGCCTGTGGAAGCCTAATACAAAGGAGAGCAGAACAGCAATCCTAACACCTTCTGCAATCCGGCCTTGAGCGGTGGCTCCGGGAGCTCACAGGACAAAACCGCCCCCGTGCAAGTTTGCTGAATAAATGAACGCGCGAATAAATGAGCACGGGGGAAGGAGGAGGAAGGGAGGGTTAGTTAGACCCAGACTCAACAGCAACTGAGAGCAGCCCTGGTGCCGGCTCAGTGACGTGGGGTCTGGTGAGGGCTTCAGTCCTCAGTGCTCAGAACTCGGTCCTCAGTGCTCAGAACTCAGTCCTCAGTGCTCAGTCTTCAGTCCTCAGTGCTCAGAACTCGGTCCTCAGTGCTCAGAACTCAGTGCTCAGTCTTCAGACCTCAGTCCTCAGAACTCAGTCCTCAGTGCTCAGTCTTCAGTCCTCAGTGCTCAGAACTCAGTCCTAAGTGCTCAGACCTCAGTCCTCAGTGCTCAGAACTCAGTCCTCAGAACTCAGTGCTCAGTCTTCAGACCTCAGCCCTCAGTGCTCAAAACTCAGTCCTCAGTGCTCAGAACTCAGTGCTCAGTCTTCAGACC
>CM035273.1:2127444-2226857 GCA_020226075.1 Hydropotes inermis | reverse complement strand
TCAGTCCTCAGTGCTCAGAACTCAGTCCTCAGTGCTCAGCCTTCAGACCTCAGTCCTCAGTGCTCAGAACTCAGTCCTCAGTGCTCAGCCTTCAGACCTCAGTCCTCAGTGCTCAGAACTCAGTCCTAAGTGCTCAGACCTCAGTCCTCAGTGCTCAGAACTCAGTCCTCAGAACTCAGTGCTCAGTCTTCAGACCTCTGTCCTCAGTGCTCAGAACTCAGTCCTCAGTCCTAAGTGCTCAGACCTCAGTCCTCAGTGCTCAGAACTCAGTGCTCAGTCTTCAGACCTCAGTCTTCAGACCTCAGTCCTCAGTGCTCAGTCCTCAGTGCTCAGAACTCAGTCCTAAGTGCTCAGACCTCAGTCCTCGGACACCTCAGGCCTCAGTCCTCAGATGTGTCACAGGAGCCAAGGGCCCTGGGAGACTGGGCGGGCAATGACGGCTATGTCCTCTCTCCCCATATTCCTTCTGCCTCAGAGGGCCAGGAGGAAACCCAGGCACCAGGAGAGACTCTTCCAGGAGCCGCGAGGCAGTAACTGTATCCTCTTAAAGGCACATACCCTGTTCAGTAGCTCAAAATGTCACTCCAGAGAAAGGAAAGCTTGCATGGGAGGTAGTGACTAAGGGCCCGTGGGAAGACCTCACGGTTGGGATCGCTGCTGGGAGGCACGCCCCTCCTGACACTTCTGCGCCCCTCTCTGTGGGATCACAGGCGGCGGTAAAGCCGGAGTTTGGTCCTTCTGCTCGAACACCTCGGTGTGTCTCTTTTCCCACGTGAGTCCTCTGCACAAAGCGTCACTATTCGCCCCGTGTTCCTCTCATAGTCTCAGTTTAACTGATTGTTGCTCAGTCGCTCAGTCGTGTCCGACTCTTTGCAACCCCACGGACGGCAGCACGCCAGGCCTCCCTGTCCATCACCGACTCCCAGAGCTTACCCAAACTCATGTCCATCGAGTCGGTGACGCCATCCCACCGTCTCATCCTCTGTCGTCCCCTTCTCCTCCTGCCCCCGTCTTTCCCAGCATCAGGGTCTTTTCCAATGCGATTAGAACATCTTCTATCCCCCAAGCTGCTTGAGAGCACATACCAAGTTTTAACTAACCGTCCTTTCCTCCTCCCCTGCCTCCCATTCTCATGGATTCGTCCCTTTATTCAGCAATTGATGTTAACCATAGCCAGGCACACTGCCAGGGAGTAGCTTCCAGGCCAGGGGCAGAAGGTCAAGAGATAATGATGAACACTAATCCCAGGACACAGAGTTACAGATGTGGGAAACAAAGTCATGGTTACTGGGGTGAGGGGGAGCGAGAGACAGACTGCAGACTGCGGTTGGCATAATCACCGTATGTGGACAGGAAACTGATGAGGACTTACTGTATAGCATGGGGAACTCTACTCAACGGTCTGTAATGCCCGACACGGGAACAGAATCTAAAGAAGAGGGGGTGCGCGTGTGTGTGTAACTGACTCACTCTGCTGTGCACGGCACTGTAAACCAACTCAACTCTGAGAAAATTAAAACAAAAACCAAAAACTAAGCACAGCTAGTAGTTACGGAAGCCGTCCACCCGCCAGGCACTGTTCTAAGGATTTTAAACATACATTCATTTAAACCTGGACCAACCCATCTGCGTGCTCATATACCGACAAGGACAGAACGCACGCGCAGAGGGTGTGTGCCTGTCCGTGGCAGCAGCCAGGCAGAGGCAGAGCTGACGGCACAAAACTACACCCCAACCGCTCTGCCGCACCACCGCCCACGAAAGCGCCCTGGAAGGCTGCCCCGAGGCATTTGCGTTTCACTTCGACGTTGAAAGTAACGCGGCTGAAGTTCAAGGTGAAGGCTGGAGCGGAGATGAGAGACAGAAAGCCAGGCCAGGCGAGAGGCTCGCTAAGCAGGGGGCGGGGGGCAGACACCCCAAGAGCAGCAAGGGGGCGAGGGCTCTGGGAAGGCTGCATGCGATCGTGCTGTCTGAGCCAAGGTCAGACCCAGAGATGAGTCCAAGGGCCGTGACTTTGGATGCTGGGCTGAAGGGAGGACCCTGCCAAGACAGGAACATTCAAGAGGCAGAACAACAATAACAAAAGAGGCGGAACAGGGTTGGAAGGTATGTCAAGGGGCCCCAGTAAAAGCAATTTACTCGAGCCAAGAAATGATCTCAAGCTGACACTAAAAGACGCCCCAAACCCTAGGTAACCCCAAGGCTTGAGAACTCCCAGAGCTCAGCATATGGCATTAAAGCTCATGATTATGATTTATTCCAGCAAAGGATACAAAGTGTACTCAGCAAAGAGAAAAGGCACGTGGGGAAAAGTCTTGGGGAAATGAGGCACAAGCCTGCAGGAGTCTTCTCCCAGGGGAGCCGAAAGTTTTTACTGGGGACTGCTCACATAGGCACCCCTGCCTGGCTCCTTCCATCATCACATTGTTCATACAGCTTAGTGTACATTATTAGCTTTTGGAAACCTCTCAGACTCTAAGCCTTCAGACACCAGCCAAGGGCGAGCCTTATAAGCGAGGCCTTCCTTTTTTCCTTCCTTCCTTCCTCCTTCCTGCTATATCAGGTCTTTGTTGCTGCCTCCAGCTTCTCTAGTTGTGGGGCTTACTTGCCCTGCGGCGTCTGGGATCTTAACTCTCTGACCTGGGATCGAACCCACGTCCCCTGCACTGGAAGGCAGATCCTTAACCACTGGACCACCAGGGAAGTCCGTAAGCAAGGCTTTCTAAGAAGAGGCCAGATAGGTTAAGTTTTTTCTGTTCAAAAGGACGACAAATATTTGAGATTTGTACAGGCAATGTTTTATTCAGACACTAGGGAATTCTTGAACAATGTTCATATCATAAAGCTTACACCAGCCCTTTCCTCAGACCTGAACGTAACACCCAAGACAAACAGCAAAGACCGCCGGGCAGGGCGAGCAGGTCCCGAGGCTGCCTCCAGTCCCCTTACTGTCCAGCTGGAGCGCGGGCTCGGAGACCACACTCTGCATTTCATTATCAAGGAAAGCAAACACGAGGTCTGCTGCAGAATCAAACACAATTAAAACTTTAATTAACTGAAACCCAGCTAGCCCCCATCGTCAAATAAAAACATTTGCAGGCGGAGGGGAAAGCAGAGGAGAGAGATGATTTCCCTTTGAAGGGAAAGGGGCAAGCCGGACGCTCCGGTCAGGGGTTCATTCAAAGCGATCACTTCCTGAGGCTTCTCCAGGGGGGACACACATTTTACATCAATAGTCACACACAGAATGCTGAAGGGCAGACTGCCACGTCCTCCAAGGCATGAAGTACTTGTCTGGCATTTTCTAACTACTGGCAGAAAATAGATACACAGATAAGTTTTTAACAATGGAAATTGAAACACGAGGCATGGTAGTTAAGGTCTGTAACCAAGACGCCCAGGTTTCCCACACTCTGCATTAACCTGGGTTCCGGGGTGTGAAGAATCTCTCCAACTGTTCCTTCCACATCGCCCAGACACTGCTCCCCTCACTGGAGATGGCAAACTCTGTGACTGAGCTGATCCCCAATCATCATGCAAGAATTGGACCCAAGGGACTTCCCTGGAGGTCCAGTGGTTAAGATCCCGCACACCCGACGCAGGGGGTAAGGGGCCGATTCCTGGTCGGGGAACCAAGATCCTGCACGGTGAGGCCAAAAATTAAAACAAAATAACAAAGCATCCTTAAAAAAAACAGGTGCCAGACCAAGTATTATCAGCAGGGGGACAAATCCCTCATGGGTCTCCCCGCTCACACCCAGTTCAGTTCAGTTCAGTTCAGTCGCTCAGTCATGTCTGACTCTTTGCAACCCCACGGGCTACAGCATGCCAGGCCTCCCTGTCCATCACCAACTCCCGGAGCTTACTCAAACTCATGTCCATCGAGTCAGCGATGCCATCCAACCGTCTCATCCTCTGTCGTCCCCTTCTCCTCCCGCCTTCAATCTTTCCCAGCATCACAGTCTTTTCTAAGGAGTCGTCGGCACTTCGCGTCAGGTGGCCAGAGTACTGGAGTTTCAGCTCACACCCCAGGGCGCAGGAAAGCCTGCTCTCCTAGTAACAAAGAGCTGCCTCACCTCAGTCAGCATTCCAGGTGAAGCAGGAACGCTGACGGTGTGAGGAGGAAGACGCTGACTGAGATTCAGGCGCCTGGGCCAAGAGCCAAGTGAAACACACCCCAGGATGCATCCGAGGCAAAAAGACTTTCAAGCATTAGGAGAACAGCTGTGACAGCCAGAAAACCCACCACGAGGGTGAGGAGCGCGCTGGCTTCACTCCGTCCGAGTCCCAAACAAACCTGCCGAGTTCTAGGAATGACCTCACTCACAGGAGAGCTGGGACTGAGGCGCAAAAGGTTCTTCTTCTCCGAGTTCAAGACAGAGAAACTGTTCTGATCACACTACCCTCCCACTCCCCAGACTCTGGCTTCAAGACCCACGGGTCAAGTACAAGTGCACTTTCAAGGGAAGCTGTCTCTGTATGCTCTCAATAGAACGGGCGTTCAGTTTTGTTTGTTTGGAATGTTTTTAATTTAAATTAAATTTAAGTTAAAGCTGTATTTTAATTTTATATTACAATATAGTTATATATGTAAAAATTAGTATTTTTATTTCCATTCTTGACCTTAGCCAAAAAAAGAAAAAGAAAAAAAACCAAGGAGCCCAGTAAATACAAATATAGGTCACTGACTCCAGTATCTGAAGAACCCCAGGACATCGATCTACAACTCCAAAGTCTAAACTGGATTGTCTCGCTGCCTTGAAGAAAACCGATAAACTAGTTCCGGAACAAAAGTAAGGAGCTTTTAGCTCCTACCGTCTCACTGCAAAGCCTCTTACCCACTTCCGACTCTCCTGGCCCTGAGACTGCAGCCCTCTCTGGGTAATCTGGGGGCTGGCGGGGCCAGGGTGGGAGCCGCCCCGCCTTCCTGCCCTGCGCCATGGTGTGGGGGACCCAGTGAGGGCTCAGCTCCTCCAGGGCAACTGCCAATAATGAGCAGGAAGCATCGCCTTTAAATCTCACAGCTTGAACAGTCAGGCCTCATTGTGCCAGAGCAACACCGGACTCTAGAGAACTGAGGCTTGCTTCTCCCATAGAGTTAGGTGGCCCCATTCACCCCTGAACACACAGGCATCAAACACCAGCATCTGGGCCAGATGCTCAGTCTGAAGGTGGGGGGAGCCACGCGGTGCAAGACAGAGGTGGTTCCTTCCTCACATAACTTAGAGTCAACACACAGGGCTTTGCAGTGTAAAAGCCGGGGAGACGGGGCTCGGGTCACTCGAGGACACAGTGCCCTGGTCTGCAGCTGGCGTGGAAGGAAGGAAGACAAATAAATATGGGAACAATGCAGAGCTGCAGCAAAAGATGTAGAATATTTGGTAAGGGTGAAGGGAGGGGACTAGGAAAGTTGTCAGGAGCCATGAATACAGAAAGCCTCTGGAAGGAGTTGTCAGGGGCAAAGGGGCAGCCAAGCAGGAGGCATCAGAAGCTCCCCCACTTAGATAGTCACTCATCCATCCATCCATCCATCCACCCACCACCCCCCATCCATCCATCCATTCCTTCAATCATCCATTCATCTATCCATCCATTCATCCATCCATCCACTCAACTCATCCATCCATCCATCCATTCACTCACTCATCAAACCATCCATCCATCCATCCATTCACTCACTCATCAAACCATCCATCCATACATCCACTCCTTCAATCATCCATCCATCCATCCATCCACTCAACTCATCCATCCATCCATCCATTCACTCATCCATTCATTCATTCATTCCTTGGCTCATTAAAAAATATGTATCTCATGCTGTTTGGGGGTGAGCACTGTTCCAGATCTTGAGGATATAGTGCGAATAAAACAAAGTCCAAGCTGTCAAGGGAACATGTATACAAATAAATGCAAATAAGGCAGCTAAGAATAAGAGCTAAGGAGAAAAAGAAAGAAGGGCAACGGGAAGAGAGAATGGCGGTGTTGGCAGCATGCGTGGGGGAGGGCGGGGTGTGCAAACCCTGAACCGAAGCACCAGGGGTCAAGAGTGGCTGTCATCCACCCGTGCTGTGACCTTGGGTCTGCTTTGGAAACAGGTCAGGAGCACGGGAGCCGGGTGGGGCGCCCCTTCTAGCTCGCTCCCTCAGTTTCCTCACGGTGCCCTTGGCAGCTCCAGTGAAAGTGAAAGGCACTCAGTCGTGTCCGACTCTTTGCGACCCCATGGACTATACAGTCCAGGGAATTCTCCAGGCCAGAACACTGGGGTGGGTAGCCTTTCCTTTCTCCAGGGGATCTTCCTGACCCAGGGATCCAACCCGGGTCTCCTGCACTGCAGGCGGGTTCTTTACCAGCTGAGCCACCAGGGAAGCCCCAAGATGCAGCTTAATGTGGTTTTGCAACCTGCCGCCCTCAGCACATGCCGTGTGTGAGCATTCGAGACTAAAAAGATGGCGGAACGAAGCGTCTCCACCCAATCTCCGACTTGGCTAATCTCAGCAACATCCAAGTAACAATCCCAAAGTGAGCTGACCGATAGACAGCAAAGAAACCTGGGAAGCTTTCTGCTTTTTCAGTTAGCTAAATCAGTTCCACTACAGAAGAGATGCTATTAGCACTTTCAGAGGTGGGGGACATTTCTCTCATTTCACACAGAAAATGCTATCTATCCTTTTGAAATACGTGTCACTAGCCAGGCCGCTCGGAGCATGGAGATAACCATAACCTTAACATAATGATCTGGTTTGAGACATCCAGAAAGTTTGAGAGAGAGAGACAGAACATACGCGCATACACACCCACATCTTTACCAGTTTAAGGCAGAGTAGTGGGGAAAACAAAGCTACAGTGCGATGAGCGGTAAGATAAAAAGAGTTACCTGTTGGGGAGAAAACATGGGAACATAGAGATTAGTAGCATTCAGTCCAGAGCTAAAAGCTACATAACTTTTTCCTTTGATCTTTCAACCACAGGGAGGCACAGAGACCCACTGCATGGGTCCCTGGAGGCCACACGAGGGTGGTCAACAGGGCAAAGGGGACAGCAAGAACCCTCTGGCACTCAGGAGCCAGCCGCCCAGCACCAGAGCTGCACGGAAGTCCAGGGGCAACCCTGAGTGGCTCAGACGCCAGCCCCACATTTCTTAAATCCGAAAGTGCACAAGAACCATCATCTGTGCTGATTCTGACCTGGAAGGTCTGGGGTGATGTCCGAGAGCCTGCGATTCTCATGAGCTCCCAGGAAATGGACAGGCCACTAGTCCCGAAGCAAGGCCCTGGAGCTTCAAGTCCAATGCGCTAGTCACTCACCATGGGAGGGGTTTACATTCTCATTCAAATGAAATGAAACATTCAGCTCCTCAGTCAATCTGGCCACATCGCCAGCACTCGACGCCACCCTTGGCTAGAGTCTGTGCCTGGGACAGCATGGATCAGAACCTTTCCATCATCCCAGACGGTGGGGCTCCCTCCCACCGAGAACAAGTACTTCTGGCACTGGTGCGTTAGCCTCGAACTCAGCACCGTATCGAAGATTCCCTAAAGCACCAAGGGACGGAGGTGATGGGGGCCGTTGATCCCACCGGCCCCATTTCTGCACAAGTAAGAAGTAACCATTCATCACCCACCACTCACTCTGGATGGTGGGTGTCACTGGCCCAGCTTCACAGACCCAGGAACAGACAACAGAACTTAATCTACCTTGCCCCATGCTGAGAGTGAGCGGCCAGCGGCTCTGTGCGACGTGTGAACACATCCCCTGCTCTGTCCTCGGGGTGGTGTGACGTGCACTGGGCATTTACTGTTCCTCGTGGGGACCAGGCTCAGCCCGGGACCTCCCAAGTTAGGCCCCGGAGCAGCAATTCTTGAAGACAGGTGTGGTCATCTCAACACTGGAAAAGCGGCGCCATCCAAGACATTATTTGTGGAGACTTAGAGACACAGAAGGAGAAGTCACTCAGTCGTGTCCAACTCTTAGCGACCCCATAGACTGTAGCCTACCAGGCTCCTCCAACCATGGGATTTTGCAGGCAAGAGTATTGGAGCGGGTTGCCATTTCCTTCTCCAGGAGATCTTCCCAACCCAGGGATTGAAGCCAGGTCTCCCTCATTGGAGGCAGACGCTTTACCATCTGAGCCACCAAGGAAGTCTGAGACACAGTCACAGAGGCCCTCGGATCCAGAAAGCAATGATCAAAGGCAACGCCAGTTAGTATTTATCTCATGCGTCTTAATTCACCAACTATTTACCAAACACTTACCATGTACCAGGCAACACTGGAGGTAAAGAATGAACAAAACTCTTGGGCCCTCCCTGCCCTCCCAGAACCGACACCTTTTTCTACAGGTGTTCTTGAAAGAAAAGGCCTCTCTTAACATTTACATTTTCTATTAGTTCAGTTCAGTCACTCAGTCATGTCCAACTCTTGCAACCCCATGGATGGCAGCACGCCAGGCCTCCCTGTCCATCACCTACTCCTGGAGCTTGCCCAAACTCATATCCATTGAGTCAGTGATGCCATCCGACCATCTCATGCTCTGTTGCCCCCTTCTCTTCCCACCTTCAATCTTTCCCAGCATCAGGGTCTTTTCCAGTGAGTCAGCTCTTCGCATCAAGTGGCCAAAGTATTAGATCTTCAGCTGCAGCATCAGTCCTTCCAATGAATATTCAAGATTGATTTCCTTTATGATTGACTGGTTGGATCTCCTTGCTGTCCAAGGGACTCTCAAGAGTCTTCTCTAACACCCCTGTTCAAAAGCATCAGTTCTTTGGCACTCAGCTTTCCTTACAGTCCAACTCTCACATCCATACATGACTACTGGGAAAACCATAGTTATGACTAAATGGACCTTTGTTGGCAATTATTTGTTGGCAAAGTAATGTCTCTGCTTTTTAATATGCTGTCTAGGTTGGTCATAGCTTTTCTTCCAAGGAGCAAGTGTCTTTTAGTTTCATGGCTGCAATCACCATCTGCAGTGATTTTGGACCCAAAGAAAATAAAGTCTGTCACTGTTTCCATTGTTTTCCCATCTATTTGCCATGAAGTGATGGGACCGGATGTCATGATCTTAGTTTTCTAAATGTTAAGTTTTAAGCCAACTTTTTCACTGTCCTCTTTCACTTTCATCAAGAGGCTCTTTAGTTCTTCTTCACTTTCTGCCATAAGGGTGGTGTCATCTGCATATCTGAGGTTATTGATATTTCTCCCAGCCATTTTGATTCCAGCTTGGGCTTCCTCCAGCCCAGCATTTCTCATGATGTACTCTGCATAGAAGTTAAATAAGCAGGGTGACAATCTACAGCCTTGACGTACTCCTTTTCCTATTTGGAACCAGTCTGTTGTTCCATGTCCAGTTCTAACTGTTGCTTCCTGACCTGCATACAGGTTTCTAAGGAGGCAGGTCAGGTGGTCTGGTATTCCCCTGTCTTTCAGAATTTCCCACAGTTTATTGTGATCCACACAGTCAAAGGTTTTAGCATAATCAATGAAGCAGAAGTAGATGTTTTTCTGGAATTCTCTTGCATTTTTGATGGTACAAGGGATGTTTGCAATTTGCTCTCTGGTTTCTCTGTCTTTTCTAAATCCAGTTTGAACATTTGGAAGTTCATGGTTCATGTATTGTTGAAGCCTGGCTTGGAGAATTTTGAGCATTACTTTACTAGTGTGTGAGATGAGTGCAATTGTGTGGTAGTTTGAACATTCTTTGGCACTGCCTTTTTTTGGGATTGGAACGAAAATGAACCTTTTCCAGTCCTGTGGCCACTGCTGAGTTTTCCAGATTTGCTGGCATATTGAGTACAACACTTTCACAGCTTCATCTTTTAGGATTCGAAATAGCTCAACTGGAATTCCATCACCTCCACTAGCTTTGTTCGTAGTGATGCTTCCTAAGACCCACTTGACTTCACATTCCAGGATGTCTGGCTCTAGTTGAGTGATCACACCATCATGGTTATCTGGGTCATGAAGATCTTTTTTGTTCTTCTGTGTATTCTTGCCACCTCTTCTTAATATCTTCTGTTTCTATTAGGTCCCTACCATTTCTGTCCTTTATTGTGGTCATCTTTGCATGAAATGTTCCCTTGGTATCTCTAATTTTCTTGACGAGATCTCAATCTTTCCTGTTGTATTGTTTTCCTCTACTTCTTTGCACTGATCTCTGAGGAAGGCTTTCTTATCTCTCTTTGCTATTCTTTGGAACTCTGCATTCAAATGGGAATATCTCTCCTTTTCTCCTTTGCCTTTCGCTTCTCTTTTCTCAGCTATTTGTAAGGCCTCCTCAGACAGCCATTTTGCCTTTTTGCAAAATGCCTCTTTTTCTTGGGGATGGATTTGATCCCTGCCTCCCGACAATGTTATCAACCTCTATCCATAGTTCTTCAGGCCCTCTGTCTATCAGATCTAACCCGCTGAATCTATTTGTCACTTTCACTGTATAATCATAAGGGATTTGATTTAGGTCATACCTAAACAGTCCAGTGGTTTTCCCTACTTTCTTCGATATAAGTCTGAATTTGGCAATAAGTAGTTGATGATCTGAGCCACAGTCAGCTCCCGGTCTATTTTTGCTGACTGTATAGAACTTCTCCATCTTTGGCTGCAAAGCATATAATCAATCTCGTTTCAGTATCGACCATCTGGTGATGTCCATGTGTAGGGTCATCTCTTGTGTTGTTGGAAGAGGGTGTTTGCTGTGACCAGTGCGTTCTCTTCGCAAAACTCTGTTAGCCTTTGCCCTGCTTCATGTTGTACTCCAAGGCCGACCTTGCCTGTTACTCCAGGTATCTCTTGACTTCCTACTTTTGCATTCCAGTTCCCTATGACGAAAAGGACATCTTTTTTGGTGCCAGTTCCAGAAGGTCTTGTAGGTCCTCATAGAACCGTTCAACTGCAGCATTAGTGGTTGGGGAAGAGACTTGGATTACTGTGACATTGAATGATACTGAAGATTTAATGATTCTACAATTGCAATGTTCACTCTTGCCCTCTCCTGTTTGACCACCTCCCATTTACCTTGATTCATGGACCTAACATTCCAGGATCCTATGCAAGACTGTTTTTTACCACATTGGACTTCACTTCCATCACCAGTCACATCCACCACTGGGCAGTGTTTCGCTTTGGTTCAGCCTCTTCATTCCTTGTGGAGGTATTTCTCTGCTCTTGTCCAGTAGCATATTGTGTACCTACCTACCTGGGGCATTCATCTTTCAGTGTCATCTCCTTTTGTCTTTTCCTATTATTTTGTTTGCACCCTCTGAGCGTCTCTGGCAGGTATGGGGTTTTATTCTAAATACGAGTTTGCCCCTCCTACCATCTTGTTGGGGCTTCTCCTTTGCCTTTGGACGTGGGCTGTCTTTTCTTGGTCGGAGCCAGCCTTCTCCTGCCGATGGTCGTTCAGGGGATAGTTGCAACTTTGGAGTTCTCGCCGGAGCAGATGAGCACACGTCCTTCTGCTCCACCATCTTGTTTCAGAGCAATCCCTAATGTCAACTCTCAATTCTTAAGAAAATGCTAAAGAATGAGGAATGAATAAAACCCATGCATGTTTTTAATCTCAGGAGTTACACGGCCTTTCATTTGTTTATTCACAGTTAACTTTCGTTTATTTCTAGCTGTGCTGGGTCCCTGTTGCTGTGCAGGCTTTCTCGAGCTACGGCGAGCGGGGGTGACTCTCTAGTTGTGGTTTTGGGGTTCACACTGCAGCGGCTTCTCCTGTCGCCAAACACAGGCTCTCGGGCGTGTCAGCAGCAGGAGTTGGGGCCTGTGGGCTCAGCGGTTGCAGTTCCCCGGGCTCAGGCACAGGCGGCAGTTGTGGCTGACGGGCTCGGCGGCTCAGGGCCATGCGGGCTCTTCCCGGACCAGGGAACGAACCCGCATCTCCTGACTGGCAGGCAGATTCCTCACCACTGGGCCACCAGGGAAGCCCTGCACAGCCTTTTAACTTTGCTGCACGGACCACCCTAAGAAGGACAATAACTAAACTGAACACTGGCCAGGCTCATTTCACCATCCACGACCCTCTCTAGCAGCCGGAAAAGTCACCCCGAGTGGCACATGCACTTGCAGGCGCGCTGGACGTGACTCAAAAGTAATGAATTTTCTGATAGAAAATTGATCTCTCTGGTTCCCACAACACAGGTTCTATCGAGAGAGCAAACAAACAGGGCTGTAATAATTAACTGAAAAGAAAGGAGCTAATTAAATTTTTATACTAGTGTACATAATGGCCAGACATAGTAAACACTGCTTAAAAAAAAACAACAAGATTCAGAGCTGTAACACAGCTGAGCTCTCTGTCTCCGCACATAACCAGGAGCCACCAATTGCTCTTCAGTAGGAACACACAGCTTGACCTTATTTTCTAACCCAAGTAAATGCATAAAACAGAAGGACTTTAGAGAACGGTGACATGTTTAAGCACTTACCATCTGGTCCAGACCTACCAACTATTTATGGAGGGCTTCACAGCTCCTGACACTGTGACCCGCCCATTCATTCCACCTACGCTCACCAGTGTCTAATGCACACACAGCCCACCCTGGGCTGCAGGGTATTTCCAGGTGGTTAAAAACAATCAAGTGTCTGGAAGACGATTACAGTCTTTTAAGAGAAATCACACAAGTACACAAGGACCACAGTTCAGTTCAGTCGCTCAGTCCTGTCCGACTCTTTGCGACCCCATGAACCGCAGCACTTCAGGCCTCCCTGTCCCTCACAAACTCCGGGAGTTTACTCAAACTCATGTCCATTGAGTCGGTGATGCCATCCAGCCATCTCATCCTCTGTCGTCCCCTTCTCCTCCTGCCCTCAATCCCTCCCAGCATCAGGGTCTTTTCAAATGAGTCAACTCTTCGCATAAGGTGGCCCAAGTATTGGAGTTTCAGCTTCAGCATCAGTCCTTCCAATGAACACCCAGGACTGATCTCCTTCAGGATGGACTGGTTGGATCTCCTTGTAGTCCAAGGGACTCTCAAGGGTCTTCTCCAACACCACAGCTCAAAAGCATCATTTCTTCAGCGCTCAGCTTTCTTCACAGTCCAACTCTCACATCCATATGTGACCATTGGAAAAACCATAGCCTTGACTAGATGGAACTTTGTTGGCAAAGTAATGTCTCTGCTTTTTAATATGCTCTCTAGGTTGGTCATAATTTTCCTTCCAAGGAGTAAGCGTCTTTTAATTTCATGGTTACAATCACCATCTGCAGTCATTTTGGATCCCCCCAAAATAAAATCTGACAGTTTCCACTGTCTCCCCATCTATTTCCCATGAGGGGATGGGACCAGATGCCATGATCTTAGTTTTCTGAGTTAGCTTTAAGCCAACTTTTCCACTCTCCTCTTTCACTTTCATCAAGAGGCTTTTTAGTTCCTCTTCACTTTCTGCATATCAGAGTGGTATCATCTGCATATCTGAGGTTATTGATATTTCTCCTGGCAATCTTGATTCCAGCTTGTGCTTCTTCCAGCCCAGCATTTCTCATGATGTACTCTGCATATAAGTTAAATAAGCAGGGTGACAATATACAGCCCTGACATACTCCTTTTCCTATTTGGAACCAGTCTGTTCTTCCATGTCCAGTTCTAACTGTTGCTTCCTGACCTGCATACAGTTTTCTCAAGAGGCAGGTCAGGTGGTCTGGTATTCCCATCTCCTTCAGAATTTTCCACAGTTTATTGTGATCCACACAGTCAAAGACTTTGGCGTAATCAGAAATTACTGCACTCAGTATGCCAGCAAATTTGGAAAACTCAGCAGTGGCCACAGGAGTGGAAAAGGTCCGTTTTCATTCCAATCCCTAAGAAAGGCAATCCCAAAGAATGCTCAAACTACTGCACAATTGCACTCATCTCACACACTGGTAAGGTAATGCTCAAAATTCTCCAAGCCAGGCTTCAGCAATACACGAACCGAGAACTTCCAGATGTTCAAGCTGGTTTTAGAAAAGATAGAGGAACCAGAGATCAAATTGCCAATATCCGCTGGATTATCAAAAAAGGAAGAGAGTTCCAGAAAAACATCTATTTCTGCTTTATTGACTACACAAGGATGACACTATAATGCAATATCTGCCAAGGGTCATCCAGGTGATCAAGGATATTTATTCTGATGTGTGGTGAGAGTTCAAAATGTGGTTTCTTGGAGAAAGTGAGATTTTACCTGCAAGACTACAACTGAAAGGTATATATGCAGAGTTGTCCTGGAGAAAGAAAAGGATGCTCTGAATATTTCTCTCCCGTTATATATGCCAAGAGATATTATCCTTGACTGGGTATCCCTTGCTGGGAGCTTGGCAACAGCACCTTTGAACTGACCAACCCTGGAATGCTGGAGATGAAGCTTATACGAACTAGAAATGACAGGTGTGGAGACAAGGCTTAAACTCAACAGGAAACGTATCAACAGCCTCAGATGCATGGGTACCCGGCATCTAGGCACTCCCCCGCCCTCCTCCAAAAACAAATCCCTGTGGAAAGAAGCCTTCTGAAATTGATGGGTCTGTTTAGAGAAAGCATATTGCCTGTGGAGCTTCAAGGCAAGACTTGTGTCTTGATCTTTCGGACTTCTGGTTTACCCCTCATGTGGTGCCTCTAATGCTGAAAGGCCTCTGAGCTCACCAGACTAGTGCAAGTCTCCCCACCAGGCACAGTGAACAGGGAACCCATTGTAAAAACACACAAGAGAGCCTCCTCACAAAGGCTGGCTGATCGCAAGGGTTCTAGCTCTAAAACATAAGAGTATTTAATAATTCTAATACAATTATTACTATAATAAGCATGGACTGCTGGAGTCAGAATGAACCTCAGAGATGATCCGGCCTATATACATCACTTTACAAATCCAGGAAATGAGAACCAGAAAGAGGAAGTGACTTGGGAAAGGGTGCACAGCTACTCAGGACCATTGTCAACATTTTTTAAAAAGCCAGGTCTCCAGACTCCCAGAACAGCGCTCTTGCAGAGTACATGCTGGTACCTTCCAAAATAATCATCACCACTGTTCTCCAGACTTGGGAAGAGCTTCAAAACAGGCAGGAAGCTTAAACCACTGCACTTCACATAGGTCACAGAAGGCAATTCTCACGTTGTGGTAGACTGAGGGTAAGTCCACCTTTCAGACTACAGGGTGGCAGGAAAGCAGCGTGGTCATCAGAGCGTCATGAGAAACTCACAGAAAGCGTGGCGCACGGGAGCTCCAGGAGCAGTGGGTCACTGATTAACGCGACATTCCAGCTCACCCAGCCCAGGGCGAGGAAATGGGTGTTTTGCTTTATGAAAGATGGAAACTGGGAATCCATCTGGGCTCTGGAACAGGGAAAGAAACCTTGAAGAATTCCGCGGTCCCAAACACCACCGCATGAGGTGAGTTCAGCAGATGAAGTGGCCACATCAGGGCTGTTGAACGAGAGGAAGGGCAGGTCTCATCCTCCACTTAGACGTGGAGGGGGAAAGACCAGGACAGGGAGTAACTCACGTGCTCGCACCCTCGGCCGCGTGACTGGCAGAGGCAGGTGCGACTCAGGCCCCAGCTCAGTCAGTCACTCGGTCGTGTCTGAGTCTTTGCAACCCCACGGACCGCAGCATGCCCGGCCTCCCTGTCCATCACCAACTCCCGGAGCGTGCTCAAACTCAGTCCGCAAATCATAACCAGATACCCACCACAGTGCAAGCCTGCGACTTGGGTGATGGACTCAGCTGAGCCCACTGCTAACCCGACACCAATGCTCGGTACGAGTGTCTCAACTGGTGACCCTGGTCACACACCTTAAAAACTGGAGTTCTATATGCACAAGGCAGGACTCTAACAACAGCAACAAAACCCAAGCCCTTTCCTATGATTTCCAGAATAACAACTGACGAAGTTCTCAAGGCCTAAAACTCAGAACACAGCAGAACCCTGGCTGCAAAGGGCTCTCAGCCAGGGGCCATCTGGACCCCCAGGGGACAGAGGACAATCTCTGGAGACACTTCTGATAATCACAAGTTTGAGGAGCGGGGTTGGCACTGGCAGCTAGCGGGTGGCAGGAGGGATGTGGCAAACCGTCCTACAACGCACAGAACAGCCCTTCACAACCAAGAATTCTCTGGCCCCAAACATCAACAGGGTCAAGGCAGAGAAACCCTGCATTTGATCTCAAGTCACAGGCTGTGCTGAGTTTTGAAGTTAATGTCATGATGTATTTATTCCTCCAATTCAGGGAGATTCTATCAGCCTCACTCATGACAAATTTCAGGTGACATGATAAACTACAGGGACTTCTCTTGTTGTCCAGGGGCTAAGATTCTGCACTCTCAATGCAGGGGCCTGGATTCCATCTTTGGTCAGGGAACCAGATTCCACGTGCCACAACTAAAGATCCCACATGCTGTAACTAGGACCCGATGCAGCCAAATAAATGTGAAAAAAATATTAATAAACTATTTCTGAAGTACTTCCTTTGCTCCCAGTAAACCAAGTTAAGTACCTTCACCAGCTAAACGCAGAGGCATTTTCTTCCGGTCTCCCTTCTTGTGGACGCTTACCCAAGGGCCACAGAGCTTCTGACGGGGTTGCAGTGGGCACAGGCCTGCTGACTGTCAACATCGGTGGCAGGACAGGAAGCAAAGGGTGCCTGCCTGCCAGGAAGAAACCGCCCATGTCTCCGGGAAGAGAGCCGATGGGTGACTCCCGTGTCCCGCGACTTTTATGGGCGGAAGTCAGCCTGCAGACTGAAACCTTCTTGGCTCCAAGGAAGAATCACACACCCACTGTCCATCCGGCCACCCCGCTCTCTTTCCCCTTCGCCCCGAGTCTTCTGATTCTCATCCCCAAACGTGTGAATCCAGAGCGCGAGTGGAGGCGGTGGGCATCCTGCCGGCGGCTGGTGGGCGTCTGCAGCAAGGCTGCCGGGCTTGTAAGGAGGGAAGAGGGCAGGAGAACAGGCCGTGTGTCAGGGGGCTGGGGCTAAAGACCAACTGGTGAGAGGGGAGAAGCCGGGAGGAGAACCACAGAACACGTTTCTGCTCGGCCTTCCAAAAGTGAATTGCAGGTTTATCCAAATGCAGCAGGTGGAAAACTGGAGCTGTTAGCACAGAGAAGGGCATCTGCAGAGCAGGGCTCTCCACCGTAAAACACAGCACCTGGGAAGTGCTGGCAGTCATCACCTGCTGGGGCTCTAGCATCAAGGCCACGTGTGGACACTCTGCTCCAGGGATCCCACGTGCAGAAGCCTGCCCGGGTGGCCTGAGACTCCTCAGAACCCAGGCCTGCGAGGGGAGGGCCCAAGGCAGGAATAGTCGTCAGAGAGCAAGACAAGGTCTGTGCAAAAGGCCTGCTCTGCTGCTTGGCTTCCCAGGTAGCGCTAGTGGTAAAGAACCTGCCTGCCAATGATGCGGGTCCCATCCCTGGGTGGAGGAGACCCCCTGCAGGAGCGCACAGCAACCCACTCCAGTCTTCTTGCCTGGAGAATCTCATGGACACAGGCGCCTGGCGGGCCACAGTCCGTGGGGTCACACAGAGTTGGGCATATGACTGAAGCAACCTAGCAGGCACACATCATCCTTACTACTTTGTGGCTGGATTCTCTTCATTGATTACGGTGATAACACACAAGTAACAAAGCGTGCCACGGTGACCATTTCTAGGTGCACAATTCACGCACCGAGCACATTCCCACAGTCGTGCAACCGCCACCATCGTTTCCAGAAGCTTTTCCTCATTCCAAACAGAAACTCTGCACCCAGACTAGTTTACTATCATGCCTTCTGGCTAATCCCCTCATCTCAGGCCCGGGGAACTGATGCGGGACGCTCAGCTTCTCTATACACTGGTGCCAAAGAGAATCTTGGAGAGAGCTGTGGGTGAGGGAGGAAAGAGGAGGCTTCCCTGGCGGCTGGGCTGGTAAAGAATCTGCCTGCAGTGGGGGAGACCTGGGTTTGAACCCTGGGTTGGGAAGATCCCCTTGAGAAGGGAACGGCTACCCACTCCAGTGTTCTGGCCTGGAGAACTCCACGGACTGTATGATTCATGGGGTCGCAAAGAGTCCAACACAACCAAGCGACTTTCACTAGCTTTATTACTTTGTCAGGCAAAGGGGGCCGCAACAGGCTAATGCCCTCAAAACCGTGTGTCCCAACTTGCAGAGGAGAGTGAGAAGTTTTACGGAGATGGGTCAAAGAGGGCGTGGGCAGCTCACAGACAGTCTGCTGACGGGCTGGTGGTGAGGGTGTGCAGCAGTGGGCATCATGGGCCTTCAGGTCCGACTGGTCTGGGGTCCACGTGCCTGTGGGCGGCCCAGCACGCAGGACCTGGCCCCAAGGCTGCCCTGGACCGTGTCTCTCCCCGTCCCACGCCCTCTCCCGTCCCTAACTGACAGCAGCTCGAGTCTGCGCACTGGAGCCCAGGGAAGGTCATGGATGAAGGAAGGCCGTTTCCTGCCATCAGAGGAGAGGGGCAGAGAAAGGCCTCGTGCCCAGGAGCCCCACAGGGCCCTGCTTGGTATCAGAACCCCTCCGTGACTTTCTGTCTCTACGAGTTCACCTACTCTGGGGACCTCCTGTAGGTGGCATCATATCTGTCCTTTGGGGTCTGGCTTCTCTCTCTTAACGTACGTCCTCAAGGCTCACCCACGTTGTAGCACGTATCAGAACATCACTCCTCTTAAGGGCCAAATAATACTTCATTGTATACACAACCTTTACTGTGTTCACCCCTGCGTCTCTGAAGGACATTCGGGTTGTTTCCACCAGTGCTCCTTTTAAACAGGGTGATTTACAGAGTTGGGGCAGCACTGGTGTAGGAGAAAGAGGAAGATGAGAATTCTGTCTGCCACCAACTCGCCACGTGCTCTTGAGACCCACACAGATGTCAGTGTTTTCACTTATGAAACGGAGGAACTGAATTAGACCCGTGATCTCCAAAATATTTTTGGAGATCAGCTATAGTAAGAAATAGACTTTTCACTATGACTAACTTCATACAAACCTACATACATACTGAAACAAAAGTTTCACAGGGTAACATTTACTCTATGTGCAACCCATTCTGGTATTTCTATTTTACTCTATTCCATTATTTTTCATTAAAAAAAGAAAGAAAGAATGGTTGTAAGCCCCTACACTGATTTTGAAACCCATTAGCAAGTGGCAACTCATGCTTTGAAACACTCTTAAGATTACTTTTTGCCAAATTGGTTTCCTTGGAATATGCTGGTATGTGTGCCCCCCCTAAAAAAGTGTTTGTTTAATAAAGCATGGGGAACATCTGAACCAGCTCACAACAAAAGTTATAATGAGCTACATTTCCCAAAATCTATTGACCATGGAAAACCCCACACATATTCAAAAGGGAAGTCCTAACATCCCTGGATCCTGTTCACTGGAGGATCCATTTGGGGAAACCAAACGGGGCGATTTTAGGTTCTTTTCTGCCCCAACTTTCTATGACTAGGACAGCAATTCTCAACACGACCTTCCTGTTGCGTGTTTCTTAGCGGGCAAACATCCCCACAGTAACAGTATACCTGACTGACCAGAGTCACGGCATCCTCATACTCACATGAACATTTTAGAGAAAATAATTATTTTTGAGAGAAGTTTCATATTCAAAGCAAATGGTAAAAAGTCGCCCCAACACACACAGCCCCCCCCACCATCAAGATCCAAAACAATGTTTTAAAATTTCCTCTAGTGACACAGACAGAAACTGACGTCTGGACACGGGGGGGATGGGAGCAGAGGCTGGGACAAACGGGAGTGGCCCTGAACATACACCCCGCGTGTAGAGCAGACGGGTCGCGGGCGGCGGCTGCAGGGCACAGTGCAGGGACTCAGCTCACCGCCCTGCGCTAACCTCGCGGGTGGGAGGCAGGCTCGGGAGGAGAGGGGCCGATGCACCCACGGCCGGCTCACTCTGCTGTACGGCAGAAACGAACACCACGTGGTAAAAGCCATTACCCTCCAAACAACAAAAATTAAAACAGAATTTCCTCTAGTGACTCTGACACCCCATCCTTTGTTCCCTTAACGCTGATCTAGAGACGTCACAAGTCAGAATGACCAGCAGAGCCTCACCGTTTCCAATAACCTGAGCCTCGCCTGTAGCAACTCTACGCTTTCACAGCACTACTTGCAGCGTTATTTACAGTTTAATTTGCATATATGTGGCCCAACCAGAATTAGCCAGGTATTTTCGGAAGAATCACTTCCTCATTCCTTAATGCAATGAAGTTAACTCTGCGTCTTTAATCCATTTTATGACGTCAGTGTCAAATAAAGGATGCTAATTATATTTATTTCATTTGATTTACAAATATTTATTCAGTTCATGCATACTGGAGGTTCGGGTCAATGATTACAGAGCTTTTTTTTTTTAAAGACTGTCAACAAAATATATTGCTTTAACAATGACCAAAAAACCATACTAAACCCCAAAAGGTGGCAAGCTATTTTCAGTTCTCCCTAAAAACATATCTTTTTAAAAGACTGCACATAGAACACGATTAGAAGGATGGTGTGGCCATTTATTTCCAAAGATGACAGAGTATTTAAGCAGGCTTAGAGGGCAAAAAACAAAACCAAACCCTCGTTATCTTCGAGAGTAGTCTGTGAACAAGGCAAGTCCTTCAATACTGAGAACTTGGAATTTCTTTCTTCTTGGTAAACGGTCAGTATAAATATATCTCCAAAAACATAAAACTCAAATCAGGTTTGAGAAAATACTGTGCGATTCTCCCCCACGCCCATGTTTACATTTACTTTTCTGTTCCGTCTGAAACAGGTGACCCTTATACAAGTGCGCGTGCGCAGGCGCGCACGCCCTCCGTCACGCACGCACACGCACGCCCTCCGTCACGCACGCACACCCTCCGTCACGCACGCACACGCACGCCCTCCGTCACGCACGCTCGCACACGCACGCCCTCCGTCACGCACGCCCGGCAGCCGCTCTCGGCCTCCTCCCCACCCCGCTCCCCACCGGGCCCGGGGCCTCCCTCCCGCTGTCCTGGGTCGCTGCTCCCGCGCTCATGTCAGGCCTTCCCGTCCAAGACGCCCTCTCCTGGAGGGGCTCCCAGCGCTCTCACGCCCCTGGCACCCGCCTCCTTACGCCAGGAAACCGAACGTGCCTTTTAAGAAGCTGTGCCGGTCTCCCCGCCAGGCTCACCCCCCTGACTCCCAGACACTGGAGCCCGTTTCTTCAGACAGCCGTGAGCACACGGTGCCCAGGGAAGGTGGGCAGACGTCCGGCTAAGGAGTCGGAAAAGGGAGCCGCAGGCTCCGGTCTCAGGCCCGCCACCGGGGAGCTGGCTGGCCGGCCACGTGCAGGCACAGGCCTGCCCGCGTCTCCCCACTCCTCTAAATGGAAACAGGGAAAACTTCAATCTCAAAGACTTAAGACAGACTGCACGTATGATGTCTGTTACACTAAGCCTGGTGCCTAGTAGGTCTTCACTAAACGTTGGGGTTTCTGCCTCCCACCCAAAAGCCAGAATGGTTTAGGATTCAATACAGAAGCGACAAACAGATTTTAAGTTATTTATACTGGTCTACTTCATTCTACTATGCTTCACTTTAGTGCACTTTGCAAACAACTACATCTTCTTTATACAGACTGAAGGCTTATGGCAACCCTGCATTGAGCCAGTCGGTGCTACTCTTTCAAAAACATTTGTTCATTTTGTGTCTCTCTATCACATTTTGGTATTTCTCACCATATTTCAAACTTTCTTATGATTATTATTTCTGTGATCCTTGATGCTAATACTATGACTCACTCGGACTCAGATAAAAGTATTTTTAATCAAAGTACTTTTAAGCTGAGGTACATACATTATGTTTTTAGAAATCATGCTATTGCACATTTGATTCAGTTCAGTCGCTCAGTCGTGTCCAACACTGCGACCCCATGAACTGCAGCACACCAGGCCTCCCTGTCCATCACCAACTCTCGGAGTTTACTCAAACCCATGTCCATTGAGTCGGTGATGCCATCCAACCTTCTCAGCCTCTGTCGTCTCCTTCTCCTGCCCTCAATCTTTCTCAGCATCAGGGTCTTTTCAAATGAGTCAGTTCTTTAGCCATCAGGTGGCTAAAGTATTGGAGTTTCAGCTTCAGTATCAGTCCTTCTGATGAATATTCAGGACTGACTTTCTTTAGGATGGACTGGTTGGATCTCTGTGCAGTCCAAGGGACTCTCAAGAGTCTTCTCCAACACCACAGTTCAAAAGCATCAATTCTTTGGCACTCCGCTTTCTTCACAGTCCAACTCTCACATCCATACATGACTACTGGAAAAACCATAGCCTTGACTAGACGGACCTTTGTTGGCAAAGTAATGTCTCTGCTTTTTAAAGAGACATCTTTTAATTTCATAGCTGCAATCACCATCTGCAGTGATTTTGGAGCCCCCAAAAATAAAGTCAGCCACTGTTTCCCCATCTATTTGCTATTTTGCTATGATGGGACCAGATGCCATGATCTTAGTTCTCTGAATGTTGAGCTTTAAGCCAACTTTTTCACTCTCCTCTTTCACTTTCATCAAGAGGTTCTTTAGTTCTTCTTCACTTTCTGCCATAAGGGTGGTGTCATCTGCCGCTGGATCATTGAAGAAGCAAGAGTTGCAGAAAAACATCTACTTCTGCTTTACTGACTAGGCCAAAGCCTTTGACTCTGTGGATCACAATAAACTGTGGAAAATTCTGAAAGACATGGGAATACCAGACCACCTGACCTGACTCTTGAGAAACCTGTATGCAGGTCAGGAAGCAACAGTTAGAACTGGACATGGAACAACAGGCTGGTTCCAAATAGGAAAAGGAGTCCATCAAGGCTGTATATTGTCACCCTGCTTATTTAACTTATATGCAGACTACATCATGAGAAATGCTGGGCTGGAGGAAGCACAAGCTGGAATCAAGATTGCCAGGAGAAATATCAATAACCACAGATATGCAGATGACACCACCCTTACGGTACACTTGACAGAACTCGGTAAGGTGTAACTCTAACTTCTGTATGCACTGGGAAACCAAGAAGTTCCCACGACTCTCTTTACCACATGTCTCCCTTTATTACAGCGGTCTGGAACCAAATACACTGTATCTCCAAGGTCTGCCTGTAATCCTATAGCGCTAAAGCGCTTACATTCATTACATAGTTCATTTGGTAGAATTTTGGAATATCAGGTGGAAAGAGATTTTTGATTCATTCTGCATCAGACAGTTTTATTAGAGAAATTCAGGTTGGCTTATCTATAACTTCGACTTCAACAACAGTAAGGACAGACTATTTCCGCATCTAAGAGGGAAGGGTAAGAGGGGGCTCAGGAAGAGGGAACTTCATAGGTCTTGCTTGAATAATACAATTCCATTCTCATCACCATGTGCCTAACCCTGACTTTCTCAACAGCAGCCCAGGAACTATCCTGGTGGTCCAGTGGCTAAAACCCCTCACTGCCAATGCAGGGGGCCCAGGTTCGACTCTTGGCCAGGGAACATTAGATCCCACATGCTGCAACTAAGAACCAGTGCAGCCAAATAGATAAATAACAATAAATACTGGAAGAAGAAGATGAAGAAAAAAGAGAACAGCCCATTTCAGAGCCTGGAGGAGGCCTTGTTTAAGTGCGGGGTCCTTAGCGTCAAGCCTGTGGCATCACACATTTGTGAGTTCTGAACACAGATTTTTTTCAAGCACAAAGAATCAAGATCGTCTTTCAGCAGGTAGGGAGGGACACCATTTGGGTGACTCTCTTCTTGAGGGATTAAAAGGAAACACTGAGATTTCCTGGGAGGAAGAAGCAAGACCTGGAGGAGGGAGGAGACGCGTTCTGTTCTCACCAGAGAAGAAAGGAACATAGGGGAAGAAGGCTAACGAGCTGCTGCCAAGAGGTTTGAGCCCGGATTAGGTATCTGGTGGAGAAGACGCACAATCGTGTGCTTCGGCCGGCCGTGGGAGAACTTTTCCCACTATGAGGAGGGAAGGGAGAGCTGAGCGCTTTACCTTTCAAGGGCTCTGTTCTGCAGCAAGTGTTCAGCAGACTTCCTTTCAGCAAGGAGCAGAGGGAGGCTTCTTTTCAAAGGAGTAATGAGCGGGACAAAGCGGGTGCGATTCCTGGCTGGCACCACCTCACGCGTATTTGCATTTTCTGTGGCAGCTGAAGGTATCTGGTGCTCTGGAGTCAATGGCCTGTAGTTTCTGACCCTCCCGTCCCAGCGTCGCCCGATGGGTCTCTTAGGCTTCAACAATGACCCAGTCCAAAGAGTCAGGCTGTGTGACAGGGGGAGGTACACCAGGGCCTGGGCAGACAGATGTGGGAGGAGCCGAAGGCCAGGAACAGCCCCTGTGCGAACCAGCCAGAGATCCCGAGGGTGGGGTACAGGCCCCCTGCTCCTGCTGGTGAAGAGAGGGCGGGCAGTCAGGCACTTCCTCCAGCATCCCCGAGCGGCTCCAACACTCGTGGCGTGAGTTTCCATCTGGGCTCTGCTTTCCAAGGGCTGCTGCTGCCGTTCAGCCGCTCAGCTGTGTCCCACTCTGCGACCCCCTGGACTGGAGCCCGCCAGGCTCCTCTGTCCATGGGTTTATCCCCACAAGAATACTGGAGCGGGTTGCCATTTCCTTCTCCAGGGGATCTTCCCAACCCAGGGATGGAATCCAGATCTCCTGCTTGGCAGGCAGGGTCTTTACCACGGAGTCAGCTGGGAAGCCTGCTTTTCAAGGGCAAACATTGATAAATGTCTATTGAATAACACCTGTATGCAGGGTGAAACCACAGGGGAAGAGAACTCTCAGAGGAGCCTGGTTTTCACAGATCTTAAATATAGTGGAAGTTATGGAAGAGAAAATATAAAAAGATGTCTTACTATGCAAACCAGAATACAGGGGGCCAAACTGGTATGCAACGGGTGCAAAAACAAGACCGTACAATTATCAAGAGAGAGTCTTGAACGGGGCGGGGGAGGGGAGGAGATATTTAAATGCATTGATTTTCCACGGGCCAGGCACAAACGCATCTGATACAGCCTTTTACTTCATTTAATACATATGGCACCATGAGATAGCTGTTCTGATGTTACAATAGGAATGGCAACATGGAAGTTACCCAGAGATTTCAGGTAACTTGGCCAAGATCACATAGCTGGTGAGTGGCCCAGGCAAGGCTCTAGCCGGCAGCTCCTGCTGAGGGGACTGGGACTTGCTCCAGGCCGGGTCTGATGGTGGCCAGCCTGTGACGCCAGCAGGCCCTGGGGGGCTCCTGCGCACAAGTCTCTCCGTGCCTTCCCTTTCTGGGATCACAGGAAACGGTCTTCACCCAGCCTCCGCGACCATCGCTGAGCTCTACCGCACAGATTCCGGCAGTCGTTCATTAGGGAAGGGCGGGGGTGGGGGCACAGCCCCGCTTCCCTGTCAAGGGGCACACGCGGCGTCCCAGCTTCGCAGATACTGACACCTCCTCCAGGTGCGAAAAGTTACGGTGCGCCGCCCACAGGCATGTAGACCCCAGACCAGCTGAGCCTGAAAGCTGACGATGCTGACTGCTACTGACCTCACCCCCAACCCATCAGAAGAAATGTCCACGGGCTGATCACACCCACGTTTACTCTAAGACTTTCCACTACCTTCCCCAAGCTGGGACGCTTGGTTTTGAGGGCATCAGCCCACTGTGTCCCTATTCACCTGGCAAAGCAATAGAGCTACCCCTCTCAACTTCACCCCATACTCTGCCTCTCTTCACCCCAAATTCTGACGCCAGTGTACAGGGCAGCTGAGCTTTCAGGACCACCTGCAGGAGCTGGGGGGCGGGCTTTGCAGGCTGGCTTCCCGCACACGAGGCAGGCGCTCTGAGGCCCGGGCGGCAGACGGGCGTGGCCAGGCAGCAAAGTTCAGCAAAGATGGGGCGTCTTGTCTGCCTTCCAGTCTACTGTGGGGCAGGAGGCCAACAGGCAGAGAGGTACCGTGCCCAGAGGCCTCTGAATGGTTTTTTTCTCCCATTCACTTTCATTCTTGCCAAACTTGGGGGGGGGGGGTCATGAGGGGGTGACTAAGTTTGTTAGAGAGACATGGGTGGCTAGCAGAATTTGAACAAAACTTTCCACTTAAATGTAGATAAACACACCATGAACATGTCCCAACTTAGACAACCGTGATTAAGCAACTCAACCTAAGCAGATAAGGAGTAAAACACGTGTCTCAATGGTTTGTGGGTGCTTTCACCAAGTGGATGAGAAGCCAGCAAGCATCAGAAATTAATGTGGGATTCCCGTGCTTTTCACGCTCCGCCAGCACCTTCCACGCATCCTGCGGAGTCTCAGAGATGGTCTGACAGATACCGCGACGCGGCTCTCTCGGAAGAAAACAAAAGGGTAAGAACTCAAGCAGAGACTGGCCCACAACAAGTGACGCCACGGAGGAAAGAGCGGCTTTGGTGCGTCCACAGAGACGGACAGAAAGGCCGGGTGTGGCTCTCCTCCATTGGGTGGGTAAACAGGGGAAGGTCTGCCTGATTTGATGGACAGCTTTTGGAAATGATCTTCTGCTTGGCAAAACATCTCAGCGATAATTCTCTTCCCACAGAAGGAAATGCAAAGAAGTGTCACTAAAACAAGAGAGGTAATTACAGGGCAGGAATCAAAGAGCTGGGCGACGCAGAGTGCACAGTAACTAAATTAGTCCCATTATGGCCTTGAGATCTGGCCTTAACAATCTCAAGAGGAAGAATCTGACCTCTCATTTCTGAGTAACAAAGCCATGCCTGTCTTTCCTGTGTTTTGTTTCCAGCCTACACAGCGGGCTTGGAGAACTATAAACATCAGACACTTCATCCCTCTCCTGCGCCTGCGGTTCAGCAGACCCAGAAACAGACCACAAAGGCCAAAAGGGATGATCATGCCACTCTCCTGGCAATAATTCTGTCTCTTCGAGGGATGCTGGCAGCTGGTCATCTCAACGTGACTAGCACCCCAAGCGCAACTGGTTTATGCACTACCCAAACATTCACCACCCACTCAGCTACCCATCTACCCAAACAGTCACCACCCACTCAGCTACCCATCTACCCAAACATTCACCCACCTACTCAGCTACCCATCTACCCAAACATTCACCACCCACTCAGCTGCCCATCTACCCAAACATTCAGCCAGCTCCTGGTATGTGTCTGGCATCGTTAGATGCTGTTCTGTGGGGGAGATCTTTCTTTAGTTGAGTCTGAATCTTTCTTCCTGTAACTTCAACCCACTGGATCCAAATCCCTCCCAGGGGAAGCTGAAGACGACTGGCAGGCTGACCTTCAGATGGTGTCTTCTCCAGATCACACATTCCCGGCTCCATCACGGTGACACCTGGATTCCCTTGCCAGCCTCACCACTTTTCTCTGTATCTTGGAGTCCCCCGCCCACCTGGTCAGAAACGTCCCAGTGAAGACCGGTCCACAGTGAAATTGAGAGTTACTAATCTTCACATCGCTTGTTCTCATCTGTTACTGACATAATAAAACACTCATCTGCTGGGAGCCAGCACACGAGATCCCACCCATGACAAGGCCATGAGGAGAAAGCCTGACAGGCAAGGCGGATCAGGTTTTCAGGGATTCCGAAAAGCTGCCCCTGCGCTCACCTTCAAGATGATATCTGTCTTTCTGATGCTTGCTTCAATAGACTACTCCCTAATTTCTATGACACAGGCAGAAGGCCTTCCCCAATCTCTTCCCAAATAAGAATCAATTTAGAACTTTAATCAATAAGTTTCCCGGGTGGTGGTATTTTATGAGATTATCCAGGGTGAAAGGAGTGTTTTAATTTAAACTCCTTTGTTAGTATTTTAGTCTGTTTGGCAAATGTGTCTATGCCCTTGGTACTAATATGCATGACTGCTCATAATACCCTAATCATAAAACAGCATAAAGAACCTGATCATATAAAGGCTCTAATAGACATAAAGCCCTTTGGGGAGTGAGGAAGCCCTATTAGAAAACACAAGAAAAATTATTCTAAAAGTGGTTATTGGGTTAACATTTGCTTGCTGTGTTTTTACTTTTAATGTGCTAAGGTTGTGCAGTGGAAACCATTGTTAATATAGTTATAGATCTAGAAAAATAAGAGCTTAGCCCTAGTGTGGTAACAATGAGATGGTTGTCAATTGTCACCCAGGAGTGCTAGGAAAAGCTGCCTCACCAAAGCTGCAGAGTCAGTGTGGGGTAAACTTCTTAGATAAACGCAACTGACAACTTCTGCAGAAGGATTAATTTTTGTGTTAACAAGGTTATACTTCTACTCTGTACTGTTGCCCTATGAGACTGCTACCTTTCAGTTAAGGTCACCAGAGAAACAGAAAATAGGTTTACATTCACCTGACCTGCATAAAATGTTAGTGGGCCCCAAGGCCAGAAGATAATGTACAAGACCCTCATAAACAAATAAGTATGCAGAAAACACCCTGGTTTCGTGAAGAACAAGCTGATGTAATGTTAAACAATCTTCCCCTTAGAGATGTACTAACTTAGGGTATAAAAGTTACAGTAAAAAATAAAGTATTGCCAGACTCTGCCAGACTCTGCACCCCCTGTCTGGTCACACTCTCTCTCTCTCTCTCTCTTTCTCTCTCTCTCCCTCGCAGACCTGGCCCTATCAAGGCTGGTCTCACGTGTCTTCTCTCTCTCTCTCTTGCTGACGCTGTTCATCCTGAGGGTACCCCCTGGATCCTGCCGAGGCTGGACCCCGGCACTCATCTTCAATTAATATAACCTAAAACTACCTACAGTATACCTCTGACCAACATAATTCACAGCATAATGTACTCACAGTACAAGAATTCTTCCCCCCTTCTACGGTCGTCAAATCTTTTAAGAATGGTGGGCTCCAAAGTCTGATCTAATTACGCCTCTACTCCTCACCCCCTTCCCTTTTAGTCTATAGAATCCAGGAGTATTCAGTATAGCCAGAAGTTGGAGAAAGGGGAGTCCTAGACGGAGCAGTGGTGCTTTTAATTTTCTATTCTGATGAAAAACTTGCCCATTTTACACTGCTGCAAAACAAAGAGCGTGCAGTCTGTTGTTTCACAGTGTACATCATTGATTTCATGTGGTTCTGACAGCTCTTTCATATTTCCAACATGCAGATCGATGTCTCTCCCTCTGAGAAGGTGAGGGGGCTGCCAAACACGCACAGTGCAGGTCAGTCCCTCGTGCACTCATCTCCATCTCCTGACAAAGCCTCAGATGCGGGACCAGGGATCCTCCAGTTCTTCCCCTGGCTGTTTGGAGATGCAAATAAACAGGAAGCAAACTGGTCAAGACCCCAGACTCCTAGAGAACCCACCCGCACTTCAACTTTCTGACCAGGCATTAGAGACACAGAACCTCTTTATTATCTATCATCTGTGGAGTTAGATCAACAGGAATGTATCACTAGTAGATTTCAAGAGAAGCAAACACTTCTGCTGGCAGAAGACCAACCACGGGCGGAGGGCACCCCAAGAGCTCAGAGGATGGAAAAGAGCTCAGCTTGGCTCTCTGGGCCGTGAGTTTCACTCTGCACCTGAGTAACATTGATATAATCAGCCTGGCTGCTTAAACATTCAACTTTCAAAGTGAGTGTGAAAACAGAATGAAATTGGATGACTGGGCACAATATTCATGCGATACACCTGGTACGTAAGAGCTCAAAGATAACGGACTATTTTCCATTTAAATAAAATTGTGTTGGATGGAATGAGGATGAAATATACAACGGATAGCACCCTGCAGGCAAAATGCTGATATTAAAAATATTCTGAGACCAACTCAGAAAACAGCATGGAAGTCAACAACAGATAATATGATTTGATACAAAAATAAAATTATAGCTAACTAATGGATTTTTAAAGTTCACACTGTAATGAACTTTGTTTTTTATATATGAGTGAATTCCTATCATTTTAAGCCTTTTCTATGACCCTTCTCCTCCAACTTTTTAACAAAACGAAGTACTATTATTAGAAAATCTTGTCATTCAACCCCCTGTTCATTTTGTCGCAATAATTTAGCACATCCTTCTACATATTTAGCACAATAAAGCTTCATACTGATTTTTTAAATTTAATATTCTTTAAAATATTAAGCACACAGTTACAGTTCAATGCATATGCTTTCAAAATACCTACTACCTCACCATTTTTAATTATACTTACACAAATAAGCGTAATGACTCTGAGGAGCTTTTAAAAAGATATTTATGGTTTCCATCAAATACATTGCTTACAAGTAAATATAAGGAGTGTAATGTGTAATGTAATGTGTAAGACGCCACTAAACTCTCGCATTCACTCCTTATGCTTTACTTAAAAGCTGCAATGACACAACCATCTAACAAACTCCTTCAATACAGTTAATACTGATTTTATTTTGTGACTCTGCAGTTCTGCCAACAATCAAATGCACATCACTTTGAATAACTGGAATGAAAGATATCTTATGAGTTAAATTACTGGATGTCCTCCAAGCAATGAATAAGAAGCTCTTCCTTGCTGTGTGCAAATTCAGCATTTTAGTGAGGGAATTAACATGGGCATGTTAATAAGCTTAACATTCTAAGGATTTTCTAATCTTCTAATTGTCTAAAAGGATGAGCTCCCTAAACACCTTCCCTTTCCCACCTCCTCCCAAGGCCATCTCCCATCTGCCATCACCACGTCTCTCTCCTTCAGCCAAGGCTTCCTGACCTGGTGAGGAATCACTAATGATGCCCTTGATTCAAACATGCACTGACCGCTCTCTACAACTTCTATATCCTTAGCAGTATTACTCTGCTATGTAGGCATTTTTAAAAAGATTATAAAGAATAAGCTCAAAGCACATGAATAGGGCAGCAGGCAGGATTTTTTTAAAAAAATATCATCTTTTTGCTGAGTCAGCACTAAAACCAGCCCTTTTTTTTCATTCAGACCCTCAATATCCAAAAGGCCAAAATCTTTGGAGAGGCCATTAACATATCTTCTGTGACTCATTTAACTGTTCTGAAGAAGCAAAAAGAAACTTAAGGAGCTAAATTATAAGCTTAAATGTTTGGAATTTTCTTTGTTTAAAAAAAAAATTAGCTGAGAGCAATAGAAACTTCCTTGGAATGTTTTGATTCCGTAAACTTCAAAGTCACCCAGATAAAAAACCTTCAGACCTAGATCAGCAAATAAAAGTGTTGTGCGTGCTCAGTAGCTAAGTCGAGTCCACCAGGCTCCTCTGTCCATGGGATTTTCCCGGCAAGAATACTGAGTGGGTAGCCATTTCCTCCTCCAGGGGATCTTCCTGACCAGGGGATGGAGCACACGACTCCTGCATCTCCTGCATTGCAGGTTGATTCTCTACCACTGAGCCACCTGTGAAGCCTTCAAATGTCTTGTAGGCTTCTGTAACTCTGTACATGTTACAGAGGCTGTAACACTTTACACAGAACATAAAACATGTTGCCGTTATTTTTAAAGTGAAGACATTTAAACAGACAATGAAAGGTGCATTGGGGAACAGAAGTCCCTCAACAGGGGTTTACACTCGTCTAAAGCCCAACCGTGGCTTGCCCATCATGTGGACCACTGGCATATAAATTGCTCAGATTTCCTTGGAAGTTCCAAGGAGGCATAAACCTCTAGTAGCTCTGGCTCTCAAATTAGGCATATTTGATTAAATCTCCTTTCTCTGAAAAAAAAATCATCCAGGAAACTCTACAAATCATACTGTTTGATTCACTGTAAAACCTGTTCCCATCTATGGTGAGAGATGATTAAAACTCTTGTTTTTTTTTCTGTAATCTGATTTTGGATGGGTCCCTATCCCAGAGAAGATGCTACATAAGATCCTATAGATAAGTTCTGAAAACAACCTGCTGTCAAAAACACTGCTATGGAACATCCACTATTTACAGGGCATGAATCGAGGATTGTAAAGTTCAAGGGCCCCACACTCTAAAGAAACAAAATCTTAAAACCAAGGTCACCCACTGGGGAACTATTTATCTAACCATCAGACACAGAGAAAGATTAGCAAAGGGTAAAAGTCCTAAAAAGTTGGCGGAAGTGTAGACTGGAACAGAGTTTAAAATCAATATATCAAAAGCATTAAAATATGCATATCCTTTAACAAGAAATCCTTGTTTCTTGAATGAAGGAGGGGCAGAGGCAACAAAACCATGAAAATAGATAAGAAGAACTTTCTGGAAGAAGTATGAAGCAAGAAACCCAAATGCACCCTCTCCCCTCCTCCTTCCAGGTCTAAAGTCTGAACATCACACTGGTGAAAGCTGGGAAAAGAAGGAAGCTGAACTGCGCGGGCCACTAGGCCTCGGGCACCCTTCCCAAGCACAGCTGAGGACCATTCGTGGAAATAAAGTTCTGAGAACCTGCAGAGAAGCCCCTTGTACAGCCCAGGAGATGCTGGGGAGAACGAGGCAGAAGCCCTGATGTCAGCTCTCCAGATGTCTTGTCGCGATGGTAACAGTGACTCGACATGGGTCAGGTGAACTGCTGTGCTTTCTACTCTCCATCGTGACCGAAAGGACGTGGACACAAAGCTGACCGACTCGACCAGGCTGTGATCTGGGGACTGCCTTCTCTTTAACAGCAAAGCTGCAGAGACGGCACTGAGAGTTCTCTCAGCCCTACACTCAGTCTGCCTGCAGTTAACACCTTAGGTCACTGCGGAACACACGTCACAACTGAGGAACCAACACAGGTGTGTTACTACCACTGCAAGGAGTGCCAACCAGCCCACCCTACAGGAGATCAGGCCTGGGTGTGCATCGGAAGGACTGACGCTGAAGCACCAATACGCCGGCCCCCTGATGCGAAGAGCCGACTCACTGGAAAAGACCCTGATGCTGGGAAAGAAAGGCGGGAGGAGAAGGGGGCGACAGAGGATGAGATGGTTGGAGGCATCACTGACTCAATGGACATGAGTTTGAGCAAGCTCCGGGCGTTGGTGATGGACAGGGAGGCCTGGCTTGCTTCAGTCCATGGGGTTGCAGAGTCAGACCTGACTGAGTGACTGAACTGAACTGAACTGCACACATTATTCCTATTTCACTAGTTTTCCCCTAATGTCTTTTTCCTGTTCCAGGAAACTATCCTTAGCCATGCCTGACTCTTTGCGATCCCAAGGATTGTAGCCCGCCAGGCTCCTCTGTCCGTGGGATTCTCCAGGCAAGAGCACTGCAGTGGGTTGCCATGCCCTCCTCCAGGGGATCTTCCTGACCCAGGGATCGAACCTGCGTATCTTATGTCTCCTGCATTGGCAGGCAGGTTCTTTACCACCTGTGCCCCGTGGGAAGCCCAGGAACCTATCCAAGAGATCCCATGTCCTTGTGGCCTCCCCTGACCTGTAGCAGCTTTTCTCAGACTTGCCTTGTTTTTGATGACCTAACAGCTGTAAACCCAGCTGATCGGGTATTCTGAAGGATGTCTCCACCCCCTCCCCCGTGGGGACAAGACCCTGCCTGGCACCTTTCTCTGATTGCACTGGAGTTACGGATGTTGAGGTGGAGGACAACAGGGCGAAGTGACAATTTCTCGACGTTGTATCAAAGGTGCATGCTGTCAGTGTCACATCACAGACGGTGTTAGCTTTGATCACCTGGCCAAGGTAGCAACTGCCAGGCTTTCTCACCGGAAACTTCCTTCTCCACCCCCATTTCCAGACACTGCTCTTTGGAAATAAGTCACCAAGTGCAGCCACTCAAAAGGTAGGGAGTTAAAACTCCAATTCCTTGAAAAGACAAATATCTACATAAATTATTTACAATTCTTCCATAAGGGAAATCTGTCTCTACTCTCATTTATTTGAGCATTTATTTATATGCTCAAATATAAATATATTTGATTTATATAGTCCACTATGAATCCATTATAGTGTGGATTCATACATACGGATTTCATATTTGGGGTTAAAACCCCAATGCTATGCTATTTATTTCTTGTTTGAGTTGTCCCAGCTTTGGCTACTGGGGCAAATTCGGGTAGACCGACGATATTGTTGTTTTCTGAACACTTCCTTAACTTTCTGCTTTTCCGTATTTTTCAGTGAGATGCCTTACTTAAGAGCTGTTAGGGGGTGAACTGTGTATTCAACCCCCACCCCACAGAAAAGTTTCACGTTAAAGTCTTGGTTACGAGTACCTCAAAACGTGACCCCATTTGGGAACAGAGTCATCGGAGATGTAATGACTGCATCATACTGAAAAGGGTGTCCCTGAATCCAGGATAACCAATGTCCTTACAAAAAGGGGAGACGTGGACACAGCACACGGGAAGGACAAGGCGCACGACCCTGGAGACGAAGGCAGAGGTCAGGGCGATGCTTCTCACAAGCATTCGAACGCGGACCCTGGAAAACAGAGGCACGAGGCTCGGCGCGGCGACATTCAGCACTCTATCTGGACGTGGGCGAGGTTGGGGGGCACTGTTTTCAGATGCTGCGTCCTCCCTGCAGAGTTTCCAGCCCCCTGCTGCTCGCTGCAGAGCACCCCTTGCCCAGCGCACCTCCGAGTCGGAGCAGTAACCGCCCGTCTAGCACAGTCACCACTTCAGATGCTAAGGACCAGCTCGTGAGATCCAAGTGCTTCCCAGGTCCCCTGCACAGCAGTGCACCCCGCGGGGTGGACAGGTCCCCTACGTCACAGAGGACCCAGCCAGACCACGTCAAGTCATCACGTGTGGCCCCTGTTTAACGACTCGCTTCGTCCCCAAGTCACATCCACAAGTGGCCTAAGGCTTTAAAACGGAACCGAACACGTCTCCATCAGCTGTACAGATACTGTCCAACCATCCAGCACTTTGGACCCTTAGTACAACCTTCCACACTAGAGGACAGCGAAGCCAGCTCGTAGCTTTCAGATGAAGGAACCGCAGCCCCCAGGAAAGAGAAAGTGACTTGTTCTTACACAGTTAAGACAGGGAAGAGGCAGGCTAGAACCTGGTATGTCTTCTCACCCCACATCCGGGAACCTTTATGAAGGTGAAATCTAAGCCCTGGCATGGGTGGAGATGGAAACTTTCCGCCCCCCTCAGTCATCTGGGAGAAGAGGAACTGGATGTGACAGACTGGGATCTGGCACATTTTTGTTTGGAAATTATCTTCATCACACAGGTTCCAGTTGGTCTGCGTTTTTACGCCTATGTTAAAAAATCGAATGCAGTCATTAAGCTTAGGCCAGCACGTAGAGCCTCTCTCCTGAGTATGCATTCCTCTTGTAACCCCCAGAGCCCTACCATAATCCTTCAAATTATTCAGTAATTACTGTGCTTCCCCTGGGGTCGCATTTGGCAACAAAATACTGGTCTAAATGAACCCACGATATGACCCAGAGAATAACACTTATGTTCTTAACTTCTTAGAAGCAAAAGGATATGAAATACTTCCGAAGTACAAGCTGGGAGCAAAGTGAAGGGTTTGCTGTGGGGGTTTGGAGTGTGAGGGGAGCAGAATGACAAAAGCAATATGAGAACCTGGGAATTACTCCAATAATGAGGGCCCTCCTCTCCCCCATGAACCTCATGTATCAGGCCAGCCTCCACTCCAGTCCCAGCTTCCTCCCATTTCAGGAGGGGCTACGGCCACAAGGAAAAAAACCAAGCATATGGCTCTGCCCTTCTGGACATTTCTACAGTGTTGGCTGGGCTGGTTTGGAAAATCCCATTTCATCTCCTACAGCTATATGACCTCAAGTTGTCATTTCCAATAAAGTATGCTTCCACTGATTTTTATGAACATAGACAAAAGCGGCTACAATCTTTTTTCTCCCCCCGCCCAAATCTTTCAAACCAACTGTAGTTGCTATGTAGGCTTATTTGTTTCTAAGGCAACAGCATATATCTAAGTACTAATGGTCTGTCCTTTTGCCAGGCAACAAACAGCCTTGTGATGCAACTGCACCTGTCTCAGCTACGCGTTACTATGGAGACGCTGCAGTTGCCATGGCTACCATCACGCTAATCGCCCAGCAAAGGCAGACATACAGCAGTCTTCTCAGAGAGCCCAGCTGTTCCTCTCCGTCTCTTGCTGAAGACTGATTGTCCAGGGCCTGTGATGGAATGCTTCTCCACCGAGACGCACAAGAACTTCATCAATGCTGTCTCACAGGACCACTCTGTGCTCCCTCAGTCCAGGGAAAGAGTCTGCAACGGCGCTGGCTGCGAAACCACGGCCATCTATGAATTCACGCCGTTCCTCATGGGTACAATCGTGGAGCCCAAGGCTCACGTCTCCTAACTGGGTAGTGACAAGGGAAACCTCTCTACACATTAAAGAAGAAAAAAACAACAACACTCTCTGGGTAGCACTGAGGGACAGACGTCTAACCCAAGCACTACACAAGAGAAAACCCATTTTAAGAACTGGTTCCATGTTATATGGCTACTTTTATAGACTCTAACGTGAACCTATTTTTTTTTTTTAAGTGACAGGTTGCATAACCTCCCCTCCTATTCCATCTCTGTAAAAACGGCACCCATGACCTCACTGTCTGAAAACAAAGGGGCATGCGAGGAGCAGTCCAAGTCTCTTTGGTCCTTTGCTGTTTTCCTCGAAGAGGCAAACACCAAGGAACCAAAACAAAACGATCGCCCCGGGGCACCGTCCACATGGAGACGGGGAATGGCAACAACTCAGGGCGTCCTTCCCTCAAACAACTGGAGACACCCTCTCTCAGAGGACGGGAAGGCAGACATCGCTTACCCAACTCATTCCTGGACTCCCATCCCTACAAACCACCACATGCTCTGACGCTGAGGCAGTCAACTTTCCTGTGCAAATGTCTCTACCCAGGGAGACGTTATTTCACCCACCATGGAGTCTTCCAGAAGGAGACGCATTCCTCCCAAGCAGCAGACGCGGTAAGGTTTGCAGAAAAGACAACAACAGGTAATGCTGCCAAGAATACTTAACTTCTTTCTCATTTTCTACAGTTATTTTTAAAGTCACAGAGTCTATTAGTGCCTGTCTCTTCCAAAATAACACAACCTCAGTAGACCAAAAAACAGACAAAAAGGAACTTGAAAACAAAACAAAAGTCTGAATGGCTTACCTTTGATATGCCTGAGGAGAGGCGGGAGGTGTATTGAACACATTCGAGTGTGGGTGATAAGGTGTCTTTTTCAAAGCCTGAATTAGATTTTGTCTATACTCTGGGTCTATGCACCACAATGACCCTTTCCCGATACTCTGCAAAGAAAATCAAAATTAAAAAGTTATTAATACAGAGACAGCAGCTATTGTGCAGTAAGTAGATGTGGCTGCCCTGGTGGCTCAGACAGTGCAGAATCCGCCTGCACTGCGGGAGACCAGGGTTCGATTCCTGGATGGGGAAGACCCCCTGGAGGTGGTGGGCCGGGCAACCCACTCCAGTGGTCTTGCCTGGAGAATCCCATGGACAGAGGAGCCTGGCGGGCTGCAGTTCATGGGGTTGCAGAGTCAGACACAACTGAGCGACTCAGCACAGCACAAGTAGATGTATAGCTCTCATCACAGTAACTTATTTTTCTTAAAGCCTCTTCCTTCTTTGTAAACTGTCTGCCAACCTTAACTACAGTGCTCTTGACCTTTAAACAGCATGCTGTGCACTTCCGTGTACTCACATTAAGTTTGACAAAATGAATGTTATTTCCAGGTGAGGTTGCTACAACAATATTGTCATTTTCATATCCTACATACCAAAACCCTCAGTTACGCTATTATTTTTCAGTGTCAACTTTGAAAAACATGTATTCTCTTTAAAAAAGTGAGTTTCAAATTTGTCAGCTATTAAGGGTTGAGAAAAGCAGAGGGTAGAGACACCCTCAAAACTCCGTTTCTGCTTTGAAAATTCAAGAGCTAGATTTTTCAAACCATATTACATTGGTGCCACTTTACAAAAACAGAAAAGTAATCCACTTGTTTTTTTCCTGCTTACAAAAGAATTCTGTAATGACCGTCCCCAGGAAACAAAAAGATCTCAGGCGGCAGTGGTCATTAGCCAGAATCCAGTATTGTTTTTTTGATTACTCAATTCTGGATCTAGACCTCAATCTTCAGAAGTCATAAACTTTATAAAAATACATATCTTATCAAACTGGTTCCATGGAAAGTGGAGGACTCAGTCTCAGGCCCACTTTCAGTTGGAGGCTTGTGTTCTGAGCCCAGCATTTTATAAAACACATGGAAGCCTTGCCTCTGAGACCCGCTGGGACTGGCTGCTCCCCTTTCAAGTGACCAAATGTACCCAAGCTGTTTGATAAGGTCATGTGTAAATATTTACTGATTTGGAGAGAAAAGAAGTCAAATTATATAAACCCACACCCGCCCCATGGTTCCAGCCAACGGACCCTCTAATTTTCACAACTATTGTACTACAGAAAGATCTAGAAAGCAAACAAGAAAATCATTTAGCTATTAGGCAGGAGAAAAAAAAAAGCCCAAGAAAATCCCTTAGAAGGAGCACTAAATGTAAGTTATTCCCAAAATCTTTATAAAGAACTTTAAAAAATGTGTCGTTCAGTCACCAGTCGACCAAATGGTTTACTTACCAACATATTCACAGAACCCACTCATGTTCTCCACGCTCAACAGCACCAGTGCCCTGAGCAAAGCGAGATGCTCAAAGCCTCCGGCCACCCCCATCACAGGTGCAGGCCTGAGCCCCCCAACACAGTCCCAGTCGGGCCAACCTGCCTGGGCTAAACACCAAAGTTCCCAGTTTAATCAGTCGGATGTTTAAAGACATGAATGATTTCAACTTTGGAAAATTCAGTGTCCTTACGTGGCCTTTCCCTCCATGCACACATTTTCAAGCCCAGAAGAGTTCACTGCTGAGTAATGACATTTCCTGGGTAAATCATCAGGCCACCAAAAGACCAGACCTGGCCCTTCCATCCTTTCCTTGGAAAACAAGCTGTGCAGCGTGGGACTGCTTTCTGATCCCCTTGAAGACAAGGCCCTGGGCCTCTGGATGGAGGGCCAGTGCCCATGTGCAGCCCAGACATTTCCGCAGGGAGATTATCTCGTTTCTGGGAACCACATGGGAGCTTTTGTTTTCATCAAGGTGGTTTTCAGGGTGGAGCCGTTTAATCTTACAGGGACTAGAAATATGACAAAGAAATGAAGGGAAATAACAATGAGCCAAGAATGCGGTTTCTCCCGACCCTTGGTATCTTGTGGATTATACCACGCTATTATTTACCAAAAGAAAATGGGAAAAACACCGCAGGACTGGGGTGGGAGAGGCGGTCCACATGGTAAGCCATCCAGGTACCAGAGGCCGGAGGAGCTTTAGTAAGAACACAGTCCTAAGGCCAGATGCTTCCTGCGTGGCCATGGGCAAATAAGGGTCCCCGAGAAAGTCCTGGCTTCCTCACTGGCAAAATAAAGACTACCCCCTCCCCCAGAGACTGCTGTGGGGCCTAGGAAGGCAGACAGGAAACTGGAACAGTGGAGAAGGTAAAGGCAGTCAGTACAGTGGAGGGGGTCAAGGACAATTCTGTTTGAAAAGAAGCCCAGAGGTGAAGCCGGCCGGGAAATGCTTTCCATATCTGATATTCCCAACATGAAAGCAGAACCAGGTTCCAGCGGAGGCCGCGGACAGGGCTGCGGGCAAACGGACCCAGCCCATGAGGGACAAGCAGCAGCCTGCCCCCAGCGCCTTTGCACAGGCTCAGCAAGGGCCCTTTGGAGAGCTTTCCCACTTTCCAAGGCCTCCTTCATTCCATCACCCCTCACTCCATGCCACTTGTCTCCTGTCCCTGGAGGCCAGTTCTGCCCCCCCCCCCCCGCCCCGCTAGAAGTCCCCTTCTGCCCAGGTCTCTGCACGACGGTCGTCAGGCTGCGGTTCATCTCCAAGCGTGGCCAGCACATGCTCACAGCATCCGTTCGCTGCAGGTCTGCTCCTGGGGCCATCACGGTCCCTACCTTGATCAGTTCTGCATTTTACAGTGAGTGCGGCCAGGAACAGGGATAGATCTCCACAGACCAGACGCTAATTTCAGGGTCTTATACACAGAATTTTTAGAGAGGAAAGAAATGAGCCTAAAAAGCGTCTTCAGGATACACCCACGGGGACGCCCAGGATCCGTCTAACTCCTCCAGTGCTTTTCCACTGGAGAGAGAGCTGCAGGCAGAGCTTGGCAGGAGCGGGGCAGACTGGCCCCGTGTCTGATTTGCAAGCATTCTCCTTAGTCTCATGTAACAGCTCAGAATAGTAAGAAGGTTGACTTAAAAACTTTTAACATGGAAATATGCAGAGCAGAGAATGCTCAAGTTTATTCAGCCGGGAAAAATTACATTTAATGCCCCTCGCAGGCGAGAAAAGGATGTAATTTGATTAGAGTTGTGTAATAAGTTTGAGGGTCAGAGTTTTTAGAATTATATGCATCTCATCTAAAGTTCCAATATGGATTTTTTTTATCATAACAACAGAGGACCATGCACCATTAAATGTTAAGGGATTCAAAACAATAAGGGAAGAAAGATCTCTATCCATAGATCCATTTACAGGATCCATTATATTTATATTTACAGCAGTAGAGAATCTGCCTGCCAGTGCAGCAGATGCTAGGGACGGGGGATCAATCCCTGGGTCGGGAAGATCCCCTAGAGTAGGAAACGGCAACGCACTCCAGGATTCCTGTCTGGAGAATTCCATGGACAGAGGAGCCTGGCAGGCTACAGACCATGGGGTCACACAGAGTTGGATACAATTTGGCAAACTAGCAGCAACATATTTATATTGATATTTATATAAATATTATAAATATAACAAATATATGTAAAACATTTATATATGATATATATTTCATATAAGACCAAAAAAAAGTCTGTCAAGGAAGAGCTTTCTTATGCACACAAACACATACATACATAGTTTGAGAAAACTAATGTGCAAAGTAAAAGAAAAAAGGAATGAAAACATACGGATGAAGCCAAGTTGGTTTAATTAAAAAGCACCTGGAGAATTAGCAGACAATCCCTTGTTAGCAATAAAAAATCAGTACATAACAGGAAAGGTAGACCAGGAGAAGCTATATTTAAGAAAGAACTGATTAGTGAGAAAGGCTAAAAACAAGAGGGAGACGAAAAACATCAATTAAATCTTCAACCCGACTTTGGGAGATGACCTGTATTTCCCTGCAAGGTCAGGGCCTGGCCCCGCCCCTGGCAGCCCACGAGTGTCTCCCGTGTCCCGCAGCTCAGCGGGCCCGCACTGGGCCGGCCTGCCCAGCATCCGGCCTTCAGCGGGGGTCTCTTCGCTGGGCTGTGTCGGTAAGTGAGGACGGTACTTTAAACGTGGTTTACAAACCGTGGGCCACGTGACATTGACGGGGCACGCAGGTACTATAGCTGGGCTTCCCAGGTGGCACTAGCGGGAAGGAAGCGCCTGCCAATCAGACGCGGGTTCGATCCCTGGGTCGGGAAGATGCCCTGGAGGAGGGCATGGCAGCCACTCCAGCATTCTCGCCTGGAGAGCCCCACGGACAGAGGAGCCTGGTGGGCTACAGCCCATGGGGTTGCACACACTCGGACACGACGAAGCGACTCAGCGCGCACGCTCCCTGGGCTCTGGCCCAAAGAGGGTGGGAAACCTTGTTCTAGAACAAGGGCTCTGGTCGCTGCTGAGGGAGAAAGCCCTCTCGCGGCAGCGAGGGCGGGCTCCGCGCACGTGGCGCCCAATATGCGGGGATGGGGCCGCTGGGGCGAGGGTCACCGTGTGCGGCGAACCCGAAACAGCCCCCGCTCTGAGCTTTCCCCTTCTATCGGCGCGCGGCTGCAGCGCAGGCACGCCTCTGCACGCGGCCCTGCGGGATCCCTCTCGCAGTCAGACGGCCACAAGATTCGGAGCAGAGCCCCCAGCTCTGTGCGCTAGCGCCTTCTTGGTTACCATTTAAACTCATCAGTGTGGGCAGGTCGGCCCGAGCAAGCACGTTCCTGAAATGCCAATTCCGTGGGTGTTCCCTGCGGCGCCCGCGGCCCTCCGCTCCCTCACCCGTATGGTACCCACCGCGTGCCAGGCACCACGGGGTACCTTACCGAAGACAAGACAACACAGAAAGGCCACTGCTCCCTCGAAGCGGGGGTCCCGGAGGGGGCAGAAGACAGGAGGTCGAGGGGTTCACGGGGAAGAGCGGGACAGACGGCGGCGCCCGCGGTCAGGGAACAGAGGGCGGTGGGCTGGGAGACCCGCCCGCGCCGGGTGTGAACAGAGGGAAGCAGAGCCAGGGATGGGAGAGGGGAGGGAGGAGGGCCCGGGAAGTGATGGGAGGAGGGGAGGGAGGAGGGCCCGGGAAGTGATGGGAGGAGGGAAGGGAGGAGGGCCTGGGAAGTGATGGGAGGGGAGGGAGGAGGGCCTGGGAAGTGATGGGGGAGGGGAGGGAGGAGGGCCCGGGAAGTGATGGGGGAGGGAAGGGAGTGCGGCTCCAGGAGTCCTCGGGAGGAGCGGCACAACCACTGATGGATGAGACGTGGCAGGTGAAGAAGACAGACAAATAAAGGCTTGATTCAAGTAAGTGGGTCAGAGACGGATGGGGCTGGGCTGGGGAGATGGGGGGAGAGGACCCGTGTGAGCAGAGCCTCTGAGACGCCTGCTGACTGAGGACACACGCCACTCCCTTCCACTGTCACTGAACCAACCCCGACCTTAGCAAAGGCGGATCAGACACAGAAAGGCGGATCAGACACAGAAAGGCGGGCTGGAGGTGGTCTGGCTTTAGAGGTTGCCCATCAACAGAGTCCTCTGCGGCTGGCACTGGTAAACATTTTCTTAAAGGATCAAAATTAATATCTTAGTTTTCGTAGGCGGACAGTCTCTGTCACAACTACTCACCTCTGCCACTGCAGGACGAAAACAACCACAGGCACAGGTGTGCTTCTGGACATTTAATTCACAGAAACGCAGGCCACGGGTGGCTGCTGCCTCCCTGCAGCTCCTGCCCTTGAACCCAAGGGTCAGACTCCTGTAATTTTAGGAACCTAAAACCAGGAAAGGGGGTCTTCCCAGGCTAAAAGAGTCGGGCCACGTTCTAGGGGATTGGGTGCGGAGGGATTGCCATCTGCAGTCTAAGCCAAGAGCTCTGCAGGGAAGGGGTGGGAGGCAGGCTGGACACTCACTGCGGCAGGTGAGCCTACCGTGCGTGAGAAGGATGTGTTTGCTGAGCTGAGCAGAACCCCGCTCTCTCTGAAATCACTGTGTGCATCCAGCTCACCTTCCCTCTCTGGGTCTCAGGTTCTCATGTATAAAACAAGCAGTCAGACGAAAGCAGCCCACGGGCTTCGAACTCCATGCTCTGAGAACGCGTCAGTACAGGCCACTTAGCGCACCCACCCGTGCCTTCAATCCCCGTCTCCTCAACCCCTTCCTAGCTTCCCAGAACATCTGGTTTTCTGTTCTGGGCCCACATCAAGCACCCATAAAGTCAGCAAGAAGCAGATCGCTGCGTTTTCAAGGGGTGACCCTTACTCCGTTGGCACAGACACTGGGGCCAGGGAGACGAGAGCAAGCCCTGTGCTGGGTTTGCCAGCCGTGTGGCCCTGGGCAAGTGACTTAAGTGCTCTGGGCTTCAGTTTCCTCATCTATAAATTGGAAAGGCTGTGATCACACAGCCTCACAGGACTGTTGCAATGACTGAATGAGATAATCCTGCGCATGGTACATCACAAAAGCTCAACAAATCCTGCTCTCCTCATCACGATGGTGAAATATTAAATAGCCAGCGTTCCTTGACACCAGGCTCTAAAAGCAGCAGGCCCTGCCCTGACGAGGAGCGCTTGCTAAATTGTGAAATAATGCAAATTTCGTCCACAAGGGGAAAAAAAATCACATATGGTTATTGTTTTCCACTGTCTGATAGCAGAGGTGGAAGCGAAAGGCTCAGAACAGAACAAAGCAGAGCTCTGGGCACTGGGGTGACGCCGGGAGGGATATGAGACCCTGAGGAAGGCCCACACTGCGGAGTCTCGAGTCGCTTCTCTGCACAGCGATGCCCCTGAGTGCCAAGACCATGTGGCCGCCCAGCGCTGCCCAAGAGAGGGCCCGGCCCTGTAGAGCTCAGCCCAGCCACCTCCAGGTGGTGGTGGTGGGGGGGGGGTGGCCCACCCTGCACGCTCCCTGGGGGTGGAGGAGTTGATTAAGGGAGTGAAGCTGGGCGAGGCATTGCTGCCAAGGAGGAGCTGGCCTTGGGCGTGGGAAGGGGCTCCAAAGCCACCCCTCCATTCTCCGGGTCTGGGGGCTCAGGCTGGAAACCGAAACTGACAAGGTCCACACGGTCGGCCCCAAAGACCCCTGGAGCTTTACAGGTGGAACGCCTGACGCTGACACTTCTCATCAAGTGGCCTTTCTGCCCAACATGCCGAATGTTTTCCAGGCCCAGGAGACAAGCGGGAAGTCCTCTCCTGGAAACGGCCAGGTGTGCTCACCGCAGACGAGGAGCTCTCCTGCCAGCCCCCACGGGCCACCCCCCCACCACGGGCCACCCCCCACGAGTCCTGCCTTTGGGCTCCTCCTCCCAACCTGGGTCCTGCCGGGCTCCTCAGGGAGAGACAAGGAGGGGAGGCAAGGCGGGCAGGCGCTGATGCTGTCAGAGTCCCATGTCCCCCATTCCCACAGAACTCCCCCTCAGCACCAGTCAAGGGGCTCGGACCCTGACTTCGGTGGGTCACGTGCCCGTTCCAAACTCTGTGGCCCGAAGGAATGGAGGTCGCTCGTGCCTCATTTTGAAACAAACAATTTAACAGCGCTTGTAAGCAGGATACAAGGCAGGGTCCGTTTTTTAGGATGCAGAACGGACAGAGAAAGACAGCGATGCACAGCTGCAGGCCACGGGCAGCCGGCCCGGCCCAGCTCGGGCATCTCCTGTGTCTCCAGCGCCTGCGATAGCGCCTGTCACGGAGCAGGAGCTCACCAGACATCTTTGAAAAGAAATACACAACCACAAAAGACTGCACAAACCGGCCAACGGGGTGCACATGCGCGTGCATGCACACGCACGCTAGCCGACGGAGCACACGTGCGCGCACACACACAAACATGTACACACACACACACCCAGGCCAGCTCCTCCCGTGGACCCGCCCTGGGCCAGGCTCCCTGCTCAGCGCCCCCTCCCACCCCCCCAGGCTGCCCCGGGGGCCCCCAGACGCCCCTGGAGACCGTGCACTCCCAGCCTTCCTGTCCCTCTCCAAGCAGAGCCCCAGGACAGGGCCTGGCTTTGCGAGGTCCAGGCTCCCTGGACTGTCAAGGTGAGAGGCACACGCCCCTCGCAGACTCTGGCCGATGATGGGCAACGCGGGGCTCCCGGGAGCATTCCAGCATGCAGCCGTGCGGCCGAGGGGTCCGCCTGTGTGGGCCCTGCCTCCGCCGCCAGCCTGCTGTGCTGCCACCAGGAGCCAACCACGTGTCCTCCGAGACGGCCGTTCCTGCACCTACACACTAGGGGTGAAGCGATCCTCTCCCAGTCTCCCTGGGCTCAGAGGCGATAACACACAGAACGCACCTAACACCGCCCCTCGCGTGAGAAAGGTGCTGAATCAGTTCTCCTCCTGGTCAAAGGACATCACAGGGGAGTTTGGGAGATTCCGGAAAAAAACAGAGAAAAGTTATCCTAACAAGTGACACCGTTCCACCTCAAGATGTTTATTAGTGAGGGAGCGACTCCAAGCCCCCTCTGTCCTAAAGTTCTATAATTTATAATCTAGAGACTTCGGGGTGGGGGAGGGGGTTTAAAGTTTAAAACTATTAAGCAAATAATCTCAAGAACCAGCCAGGTGCCTGAAAGAGGGAAAGAGAGAAAGAGGGCAACATTGATCACGAGGCATTTGTTTCTAGATATATCACTGTTCATTTCCCGTAACGAAATACGCAATTACTCCAGAGGAAAGCTTTTTCTTTTTTTAAAGAAATCACATCACACATTTAGATTTCCCAAATGACTTCAGTGTTTTAAATGTCCCACTTGGCTCTCTAAACACGTTGTTTTCCAAAAGCAGACAGAAGGATGAAAAAGCGAAATGACGCACCTGGGCCAGACAGGAGTCTCTCGCAAGACACTGGCCCGGTGGGTCTCAGGCTTGCTTCACTCTGGGGAGGGGTCTCGCAGGCGGGAAGGGCAGCCCCAGCATCACCAGCCCAGCTTGGGGGCATCAAATGCTGGACACAGAGCCCCTGACTCACAGCCACTGACTATTTCCAACTCGCTGACAAGGCTGCTTCTGAGTATCAGATCCACAGATGTCTTCCACTCACACAACCATCTTGCTATTATTTTACAGACGTAGTCTAAAAGCTGGGAAGCTGGAACCCAAGATGAACACACCACGTGTACAGTATTCAGATACATGAGTTCCCTGATGAGGCTCTTCCACAGCGTTCCTCGGCTGTCTCTGAAAACCCTCCTCCCTTCCCCAAACATCCATGCAGATGGGGGAACAGAGGTGGAACAGGTGGGGAAGAAACTTCCTAGGAACGAGGAAAAGGCTTCATCTCTCCAGGAGAAGGTGGACAGATAGTGTGTGCACACGCGCACGTGTGTGTGTGTGTGTGTGTGTGTGTGTGTGTGTGTGTGTGTGTGGAATCAGTGCAGGAAGAATCAATCACTTCTTTGCATTAACACCTAAATAAAATCAAAACAACCCCAAGATTTGCCCCAAACCAAATCCACCTCCAGGAGAAACCTGGCGGGTGGAGCTCGGTGGCGGGGGATGGCAGAAGGTGACCCGCTGCCTGGAGTCTGTGACCAGTGGCCCCTGCTCTTCAGGACTCTCTCCTCCGTCACTCACTGCGATGCCGACCTCCAGGCCATCACTGATTCCCACAGGGGTTGGGGGAAGCCAAGGGGAGGGCAATTCTGAAGCACATCAGCTCGTGGAGGCTGGCAAAGTGTTTGGGCTGAAATGAGCTACTTTTGGTGCTCCCCAGACAACTGTTTTCCAATTGCCAAAGGCAGTCCACAGCAACTCAGCTAACAACAGTCAATAACAAGATGATCACCAAAACACCGAAAACACACTTATAAATCCCGTCAAACACACCGCTGGGAAGTTCTAATGAAGAAAAGGGAACACACACACACACACACACACACACACACACACACACACACACCCTCATACTGAAGTCTGAAAGTCAAACCGGCATCTTTAAAATCGCCACTTTTAACCAACTAAACTTTGGGATTTTCCCAATTCATTTCACCAATCTGTCCTTTGGAGACCTTTAGCAAATGAAGGTCAACTCTTCTTCCACTCCTGAAACATCACAGTACTACCTAGGCGGGATGAGAAGGAATACAGACACACAGAAGTTTACAAAAATGTCATACACTCCCAAAACTCACAGGAAATAGAAAAAGCTGACGGTCTTAAAGAGCAAAATAACTATTCAAATAAAATCAAAAGATGTTGTAGCATCAAACCATTCTATCTTCCCAGGCCATATACACACAGAGAGGACTTGTGGATAAACAAATTCTCCACGACCATTTAATTGCTAATAACTTTATTAAAGAAACAAAGACACGCAAACTTACAAGGTTGTATTTGTCACCTGATATATTAATACAACAGGGAAGGACAATATGTGATAGAGTTGTTGGGAATGTGGAGATATTCCTTTTTTAAAATAACAATTGTTTGCATCAAACCTACCACCTTAAAGTTAAAACTGCATAAGCAAATTGCAAAGAGGCTACATGGGGGAACATACATTAAGTTGCCTTTTTCGTGCCTTTTTTTTTTTCAATTTAAAAAGCAAAATGATTTAAAGTTGGTAAGAGGGGAGATAAAACTCACCATTCAGGACACTGACAGAAACAAAAATTTGGTTATTTTAGAAGTTCAAGACCCAGGAAAGAATTCTCACAAACACGCTATGAAGAGGGGAGGAGCTGAGAGCTAGCGCCAGCTCTGGACTGAACCTGCACCCTTCCCGGTACTTCTACTTTTTAAAAAGGGATTCAAACTCTGCAAATGACAATTAACACAGTAACGTTTTATGGAGGGTGACAAGGGCCCACGTGGGTCTGACAGAGACACCCTTGGGTGCATTTCAACTGGCCCACGAGTGCCGCTTTATCTTCTGGTTGTCCGCAGTTACTCATCTATTTTTAAACGTTCCAATGTGATCTTATCTAGCAGGCACATATAATTTGATCACCTTATTTCCATAACTAAAAGTTGTTGAATGTGCCCAGCCAGGTAAGAGTTACGCTTACAGGGTGTCTGTGGACTAGGCTGGAGCTTAACAGTTGTGGTCTTTTACTTTTAAAACACAATCGCAAAGACCCGCTCGGTAGAATGTGCACACTGGGCCGGCCGCTGGTTGGCTGGCTTTGCGCAGAGTGACCGCTGGCCTTGGGACCAATGAAACACCCACTCTCCCTTGTTGTTCAGTCACTGAGTCGTTCCTCTGCGACCCCATGGACTGCAGCACACCAGGCTCCCCGTCCTTCACTGCCTCCTGGAGTCTGCTCAGATTCACGTCCAGAGTCAATGATGCTATCCAACCATCTCAACCTCTGCACCCCCTTCTCCCCCTGGTGGTCCTGAAGGGGCCTGGGGGGGAGTTCGTAGGCTGGTAGTCCAGGTTTTCACCACAGTGAGTGGCTATAGGCAACTAGCCCACTTGGAAGGAGAAATTGCCTTTACAGTGCCTCTAAATTCTAACACATGCTTCCCAACTGCAAAGGCCCCTGGTACAGGGGCATCAGTTATGAACATAAAATCAGAAACCATCCCTGACCCAGGAGGGCAAGCAACAGCGGCCACGTGACCCTTCAAGATTCCTCTGATATCACTCTAGGTCTCGTCAAGACACGGACAGAACTCATGGGGTCCCGGGAGCAGCGGGCGTCCAGGACGACTGCAGGTAAGACGTGGCTCATCCAGAAGTCCACAGGAACACGGGTTTGATCAAGCATAAGGCAGAGGGGGAGGAGAGACGGAGTCAGACAAGGACCTAGTCTTGGGACTACAATGAAGAAGAACATAAGTGAACAGAGTCCCCCAAAAGACTCGCTGACCTGGACCCTAGGGACCACATGAAATCACACAGCTACCTGATGTCTCAACGTCCCCTCCTGGCCTCACAGTCTCCCTGAGGCCCACTGAAGAAGGCACTTGAACAATGCAGGGGGCACCGACCCCTAGCCCTCGCACACAGTCAAAAATCCTTATATAGGTCTTGTTGCCCTCAAACTCAACCACAGTCATCTACTGCTGACCAGAATTATCAATCATGTATACAATTAGGATGTATTTTGTATGTCTCTTAATCTTCCCGATATTCCTAGGCTATGAAGTTCATCTGAGAGTTTTTTCAAATGGTCACAGATCTCTAAAATTTTTTCCAATGTATTTATTGGAAAAAAGTCTGCATGTAAGCAGAGCCTCGCAGTTCACATCCCTGTTGGCCAAGGATCAGCAGTACTTAAACGACAAGTGGCAGCCGTAACCGCATGATCGTCTCATCCTCATCATCCTACCGTTCTCGCACACTGTGCTCCCGGGAGGTCCTGCACCAGGGTGGGGCTGCCAACCTCATGCCTACACGCCTCTCCTGCAAGCTACACACTACTGTGAGAACGTGTGAGTGTCACCAGGAGAGGCCAGTGTCACGGAGCACTGGTCGCCATGGGGTCTACCGGGGCCACAAGCACAGTGACCTAGGAGATTTGTCCAGGCCCACGGGGCAACCTGGGACAGCACACCTGCTTCTGGATGCTTCTGAGCTCAGCCGTGGACTCACTGCGACCTGAGGTGGGGAATGCGGAGCACAGCCCTCGAGAGTCAACCAGAAGCTCAGGAGGTTCATCAATAACTGACAGTCATACCAGGCGACAAGACAGCCAAGCAGACAGCTCGGAGAGAACCCGCCAAGAACTCTGCGTCACCTGATCACGCCCCATCAGACGGAGAAGTGGGGGGACAGCCCGCGTCCCATCTCACGGTGCAGGAGGCCTCTCTGACTGCTGCTTCAGGGGCTCGGGCCAGACTCCTGCAACCGGCAACCCATCTGCCCGCATGGGAGGGGAGAGATGCGGAAGCGAGGTGCGCTGCCCATGGAGGCCCTGGGGCCCTAGCAATGGCGCTTGGGCCTGGCCATGTGATTAACCAAGGTTCAGAGAAAGAGCCAGCCCTTGATTACCCAGGGGAGGTTTATACACAGGGAGTTTTCGCACACTCAGGTCCTTGCTGAGTCACCTGGCCGAAGTGTCAGCCCAACATAGACCTCAAGCCACGCACGCGACTCCAGCCCCCACGCTCGAGCTGCTGTAGGGCTAACAGTGATGGCCGCGACCGAGAACACTGACCGGGAGCTGACCAGGTGCCGAGCACCGATCTAGCATCCACGTGTATTATCTCAGCTCATTCTCCCAACAAACCTGGGAGGTGCCTAGCAGCATGGCCCAACAGACGAGGAAGTGAACGTTCAGGCAAGTTAACCAACTTGCCTAAGTCTGACTCAGGAGCTGTGCACGTCACTAGCAAAATCAAAGTCTATGAACCAACACCCGTAGGTAGGTAGCCAGCTTCCATAAAACCCTGATCACACCTTTCAGAGTCAAATCACAAGAAACTGGGCGGAACACCAACTGTACGAAGTGACGTATACCCTTAAATGGCAGTGTGTCTACAAATGCTTTCTGATACACACACACTCATGTTCTTTAATTGCTCATGTCTGATGAAAAACAGTCCAAAGTTACCACTGTTATTATCATAATTTTATATTTGTGTTCCTGGCACATGACCGTCTGCAGACAAAACATGACCGTTTCACTTGCAGAGCAAATTTCAAAGGGCAATCAAGCACCTCAGGTGTCCTGAAACAACCCAGGGAAGCAATGTGAGAAGAATAGGCCTGTTTATGGCCAAGAAAACAAGGGCTCTGAAAGCCTAGGGCTTCCCTAGACCCTGATCAGTGAGAAGCAGAATCAGCCTCAATCTTCTCAGTTACCTCCATCTTTCCAACAAATCATATTGCTTCTAGGAGAAAATCCAGCCTCCTGGAAACGTCTGCAAATCTGGAGCATCAGAGCAGTCCGACATGCAGGATGGGCTGTACCGAGATAGACAGCATCCCACAAAGTGAGGTGCCTTGCATATGGGTGTGTCAGGATTTACATCCCCTCCCCTCCAGGCGGGGTCCCAGGTCTCTGAACTCACCTGGCAGGAGGGAGATTCTTAAAACTGTGTGCTACTTTAGAGAAATTCTCAAAGGGAATTAGGAGAGAAAGGGCTTTGGTTGGATGGGCAAGCTCTAAAGTGGGTGAGAAAAAGCTAAACTCCAACATCCTCAGGCTGAAAATCATCGACACCGGATTTATTTGGCAACATAACCACAGCCCCAAATTACGCTCAACCTCTGGGGTAAGGTCTACACGGGTAAGGTCTTACACACAGTTAAGGTCTACACGGCCTGTGGGGTCCACACACCACAGGGAGAATGTGATTTACATTTCTGACAAGTCAAGTCCTTTGGCCACCTGATGGGAGGAGCCGACTTATTGGAAAAGACCCTGATGCTGGGAAAGACTGAAGGCAGAAGAGGGCGAGAGAAGACGAGCTGGTTGGATGGCATCAGTGATTCAATGGACATGAACTTGGAGAAACTCTGGAAGGTGGTGACGGAAAGTGAGGCCTGGAGTGCTGCAGTCCGTGGAGCCACAAAGAGTCAGACACAACTTGGTGACGGACCAAAAACAATGTCCTTGTAAGTACAGAATAAGTACTTAGTGCATCTCGAAGGCGCTGTTATCCATCTTTTAAGACAACAGAAGGAAATTTTGTACTCTGGGATATTTCAGCTGCGTAGCTGTCCCCCAAGCAAATACAACAAAAAAGATCCCCTATGTCAGGGGCACCTCATCCCGCAACACGGCATCCCTGAGGACCGCTCAGAGCTGGCAGGGGCTCCCGGGTGGGAAGCGCATTCCCAACATCTGTGCTGTGGCCAACCCGTGTGAGGGCCTCCGGAGCCCCAAGTCGGAGAGGCCCTCCGCACCCAGAAGAGTTGTGGGGGGCGTCCCGTTCGAAAGCCCAGCTCTGCCGTTTGCTTTCCCAAAGGGAGCCCGGGCAGCAGGAAAGCTCTCCTCTGGGAGGGATGTCCCCGGGTTTTGTACCAGCCTCCAGGGACAGGAAAGCAATTATCAAACTCTGGAAAACAAAGACTCTGAAACCTAGCCAGAAAGAGGCAGGGGCTCTGTGCAGAGGTGGTGTCGTTGTTGTTGCTTTCTGGCTATACCACACTGCCTGCGGTGCAGTGCGCTCTGACCGGTCGGTTAGTTCCTCAACCAGGGATGGAACCTACATCCCCAGCAGAGGAAGCGTGGAGCCCCGCTGAGGCATTGTAAGTTCAGGAGAGGCCCTTAATACGCTTCCCTCTCCACTGTGACACACCGCTCACCGGGAGCCTGGCTCCTCACCAGCCTCTGTCAGGGCTGCGCGCACAGGCAGCAGGCATTCGGGGCCCGTGGGGACCCGTGCGTACTCCCTGGTCCCCTCACTCTGGGCCGCACAGAAGCGCTGGACAGACTCCTCCGCCCTGCAGGCCACGCCGCGCCCCCAGCACTCTGCTCACAGCCCCGCCAGGCTGGCATCCATGGCCGTGCGGTCAGTCTCCCAGGGCCGCGGACCTCCAGGAAGCACCCCCCCACCCCGCAAGAGAGGCGAGGAGGGATGGAGACTGCGGGCAGGTACTTACCGCACCCCCTCGCCGCCCCAGCTCTCTCCAAGTCAGCTGCACCCCTCTACCCAACGTCTCGCCCTCACTGAGGGCCCACGACCTCAGCTACTTTCTCCCCTCCTTCACCCCTGAACCTGAGCCTGAGAAAAGTTCCCCAGGGCAGCCAGCCACCCCCAACTCCCCTGGGGGGAGGACACCATCCTTGCCGGGTTCCTGAATCCCTGCCCACTACTGCCAATGAGCCTTTTATTAAATACCCCTTGGTTCCTTCAGCTGGAGTGTGCCATCTATCTCCTGCCAGGACAGTGACTGGCAAATATACAAACCAAACCCATCGCTCTAGCATTTCACCCCTGGAATCTACCTGCCACAATATGTGCAAGCAGCTTCCCTTGCAATTTCTGCAAGACATAGAGGGTAGCGTCCGGCAGAGGGGAACATGCCACAAGACTCCATCCTGATTCACTCTACTGTGTACCTTGAAAGCACAGAATTCATCTTCTTAAAAAGTGAAGCAAGCTTTCCAACATGAAAACTCGATTACAGGATTAGAAAAGCATGTTGTTGCTAAAAATATTCTCTGCAGAATTCCTTTACAAGCGCCTCATCAATGATTTCTACTGTGTTTCAGAGTCACTTTAACCGTGCGTAAGAACTGCAAATAGGACAACAGTGTTTGCTGGGAACTTTCCAGTTTTAGAACAGCAAATTAAAACTGCATCTAAGCTAAAACACTGTATACAGTAGAAAACAGCTCTGTGCTATGAATTCAATTCTAACAACAAGAATTTAAAATCAAGATTTCTAAGAATTTAAGTCCTAAAAGTCAACCTCACCCTGAAAACCACTGGTGTTCTGGACTAGGTCAGGCTGACCTACAGAAAAATAAAACACAAAGTTTCAAACTGAAAAACTATGAGCTGTGTTGGGGCAAGGAGCTGGGGCTCTCCAACAAGCCAACAAGACACAACAGGGAAAAAACCAACCACTGATAACAGTGATCTCAGTTCTTTCATCATTGAGAATTCAAATTTCAAATTTGAATTTGAAATGATTCAAATCCAGTGTCAGAATCTACAATGTTCAAGTGAAAGTCACTCAGCTGTGTCCGACTCTTTGCGACCCCATGGAGTATACAGTCCATGGAATTCTCCAGGCCAGAATACCGGAATGGGAGCCTTTCCCTTCTCCACGGGATCTTCCCAACCCAGGGATCAACCCAGGTCTCCCACATTGCAGGTGGATTCCTTACTAGCTGAGCCTCCAGGGAAGCGCAAGAATGCTGGAGTGGGTAGCCTTTCCCTTCTCCAGCAGATCTTTCCGACCCAGGAATCAAACCGGGGACTCCCACATTGCAGGTGGGTTCTTTACCAACTGAGCTATCAGGGAAGCCCATAATGTCCACAATGTCCAAAACCAAATTTAAAAAAAGGCTTTTAACAAATTACATGTAAAGCAGGTGTTAGCAATGTACTTTTTAAAAACAGTGAAGGTCCATCCCAATCAGGGCTCTCTGTAAGGAACAAGCCTGAACAACTTCATCTAAAACCAAATAATCAAACAAAGGCTTATCACGGCTTTTCCGCAGACCTGGGTTCCAACAGTGAGGTGTTGGTTACTTTCCCAGGGCTGAGCCTGTTGTGACAGGTCCCAGAGTTACAGCAGGTGAGAAATTTTGCAACAACTATTAAGTGAGGGAACTCGTAAACAGAGTCTTTTTTCTTGGGAAACCATGATGAAATCCAACAACACCGCCTTAGCCCTCTCTCTGTGTCAGTCTTACAGAGCACACAACAAAGTCACAATTTAACATCTCCTTGTGAGGCTACGTGATCGTGATCAACGTCTCTCTCCCCCAGCTAACACGTAAACTCTCTGAAGGTGGGGTCCACTTCCGTGTCTATTCATGACTCAGTGCCAACTCAGACAAAAGTGCTCAACATATTCTCCAAGTGTTGAAACCACACCTTCCATAGCAGGACTGAGAAAAATAAGTTTGGGCCTTCACTAAATACACTTTTTCACAGAATTCTATCATTGGAACTAAGAAATTTTGGAACTAAGAAATATTTTGCTATTCAAAATAAAAATTCAGTGGAAAGGGGACTACAAGTTAAAAACCACACGATATGACAACATGCCCATGGGAATTGCTAAAATTAAGAACATTCGGGACATTCCTGGTGGTCCAGGGACTAAGACTTCGAGCTCCCAATGCAGAGGGCCAGGGTTTGATCCCTGGTCAGGGAACTAGATCTTGTGTGCTTTGGTTAAAGATCAAAGACCCTGGGTGCCACAACTAAGATCATATGCAGCCAAATAAATAAATTTATTAATAAAAAAAAGAACACTGATAATGCTAAATGCAGTCAGGATGTGAGGACTGAAATACAAACTGTTGGGAGGAATGTAAACCAGCACAACTACTTTGTAAAAGTTTAGGATTTTCTAATAAAATTAAACATACATTTCCATGGGACCCAGTGAACCCACTCCTAGATGTTTACCCAACTGAAATGAATGTATCTATCTACACAGGCTCGAACAAGAATGTTCAGAGCAGCTTCATTCATGATCCCTAAAAACTGCAATCAACTCAAAATCCATCTGCTAGTGACTGGATAAACAGATTATGTATCTCCATAAAATGGAATATTACTCAGCAAGAAAAAGGAATGTGTTATTGATACACACAACACCTGGGATTCTCAAAAACATTTTGCTGAGTAAGAGAAGCTGGAAATAAAAGTATACAATTTTATGATTTCACTCATATGAAAATCTGGAAAAAGTAAAATTAATCTACTGGGGAAAAAAAAAAAAAAGAGTGGTTGCCCCAGGGTCTGGGTGGAGGGAGAGGAGATTGCTTCAAAGGGGTCGAATGGTTCGTGGTCATGAAAATGTCCTGATCTCCACCATGGTTGGTGGTTACACAAGTGTATATATATTAGTCAAAATACTTTCAACGGGTGCATTTTTGTACAAATTTATAAAATTTTGCCTCAATAAAGTTGATTCAAAAAAAGAAAGAACCATAACTTTAAAACAAAACACAAATACAAACAAAACAATCTAATTAGAGGATGCACTTGGCAGTATAATCTGACACGGAAAGGAATTCTCCCACATGGCTTCTGAACTCAATACTGGCTGTGCTTTCCAGTGGAATATATACAAAGGACAAGATGAACTACAAAGAAATACTGTGCTCTCATCAGAATTATATTACTAATAGTAACAGGCAATATAACTTTGAAACTATATGTCTCATAGAGTTCAGCAAAAAGGATACATGTCAACAGCATTAACAGTTATTAGGAGCCAAGCAAAGGGTTATGCTGAAGCTGAAACTCCAATACTGTGGCCACCTGATGTGAAGAACTGACTCACTGGAAAAGACTCTGATGCTAGGAAAGATTGAAGGCGGGAGAAGAAGGGGACAACAGAAAATGAGATGGTTGGATGGCATCACCGACTCAATGGACATGAGTTTGAGTAAGCTCTGGGAGTTGCTGATGGACAGGGAGGCCTGGCGTGCTGCAATCCATGGGGTCGCAAAGAGTTGGACATGACTGCATGACGGAACTGAACTGAACTGGAAGAGTTAAGAAAACAAAATCAAAGACTGAAACCCACTGAAGTCAAAAGCGACTTGGAAATATCCACAGACTCATGATCCTATTTATCCTGAGTTCTGTCCACTGAAAACCACAGGCGAGTCACAGTGCTAGCATTCAGATTTGGTTCTAAATAGTGTTCTCCACTAAATGGAGCCGGAGCGTTATTGGAGAAGTGGATGATTCCACGTCTGGAAATGGAAAGGATACAATGAGCCTAAGGCACTTCTGTGCAAGACAGTACTCAAAGGCTAAACAAGGCTTGTTCAAGCCCGTTGAAAGGTCCTACTGGCCAAGTTTGGGATAATTTGAGCATTAAAACAACATTCGCAACTGATTATAAAGCACATCTGTAACTGATTATAACTGACTAAACAGAAACCTATGAATCCACAGCACTATTCACAGAAAGAAGTGTATTTGTTAGCATTGGCGGTGATTATTTCACCAATCCTTTTCTCCACACCTTGGTCATTACAGTTTCTGTTTTAGGAACTGTAATATCAACTAATGATAGAATTAGAAAAATCACCATTTTGCAACTCCCTAGTAAAGTAATTCAGGCAAGAATCATCAATGGATACACACACAGTGCCAAATTATCTCCCCATAGATTACAGGTGAATTGCAAAGCGAAAAACACAGCATCCAGTGGAGAGACCACTTTAGGTCAGCGTTCAAACTCAGCATCACTAAGAGCGGGACAGCCTGCTGGGATCTGATGGTTTGAGAAGCAACGGGCACCGCCTGGCAACCGTTTGAACAAGCATGTGCATCTGACTTGCAGGAGACACAGGGACAAGAGGAACCACATCACAAGGAAATAACCAGCCAAATTAAGAATGTGAGACATTCTCACACATTCTAAGACAACCGGTCTTGATCTCCTAAAATTTTTTTAAATAAATAAATAATAAACCAGGGCTGGGGGGGCACAGAGATAGTAGAATCATTCTGCATGGAAAAGACTAAAGAGACAAAAAACTCCAGTTGCAATGTCTGTACCTTCCCCTAGGGTTTAAAGACACACACACACACACACACACACACACACACACGTTATAAAAGATCTGGGGGGGGTGGAAATTAGATAAATTTGAATATGAATGACATATTAGAAGCTGTAGGGATTACTTCAAGGTTTCTTAGGTGTGGTAATAGTGTGCTCACCCAGAAGAAAATCTTTATGCCTCTTTATTCCTAACAGATTCACGCTGTTTTGAAACCCACAACTTCCGTCTAAATGGCTCACATGATCTATGCTGAACAATGAAGCAAATATAACAGGTTAACGGTGACTGATTCTAAGAGGTAGGGTAACAGGAGAGCACTGTAGTATTTTTGCAATTTTTCTCTGTCTCTGAAATTTTTCATAATAATCACATGAGAAGGGGGGAGAGGCAGCGAAGACAGCATCACCATCTGGGAAGTCTGATCCCAGGCAGAACAGGACACCACACATCTCCGCAAGCGGGCGCACTGCATTCTACCCCCAGCCCCACAAATGCACTGATGCCCACACCCGTAGTATCTCAGGACTTGAGAGCACTTGGAGAGCGGGTGTTTGAGGTGGCGCCAAAGCTATAATGAACGGGGTGACTGGTGTCCTTATAAGAGGAGGAACCTGGACATAGACCCGCACAGAGGGACGGCCGTGTGACGACCCGGGGAGAAGACAGCCGGCTACGAGCCGGGGAGAGAGGTGCCCGCGGGAAGTGGCTCGGCCAGCACCTTCATCTCAGATGTCCTGCCTCCAGAACTGTAAGGAGATGCCTCTCTGCTCTTCAAGCCACCTGGGCTGTGGTACTTGTGACGGCAGCTCTAGTTTCACAGGAAAGATTCCCAGGAGGAGGAGGAAGACCATTCCTCTAAATCAGATGGAGGAACAGCTTTCACGGACTCGTGTACATCATCCGCCGGCTGATACAGAAAGCCAAGGGCTCCCGGGATACTGCAGGGTGGGCGCAGGGCAGGGGCGTGAAGATGGCTATTCAGGGTGACTTCACGCCTGCTGCGTCCACTGGGAAGCACCCAGACACCCCGGCATCACTTGTACACTCACAGGGCTCCTTGCAGAGCCAGACACGTGTGGGGAGGTCCCCGCAGCCGGAGTGAACCCCGGGAGAGACACATCAAATGCACATGTCTGTCTGCCCTAAGTCATCAGGAGTGGAATTTTCATCACCAAGCACAACCACTTCAAAGATATTAAATGCACTTCTCCTTGGAATAAAAGAAACATTCTCCTGTTCATCAGTGCAGTTCTTCTTTTACTTATAAGGGAAGACATTTAAAATAGGTACTTCAATATTACACAATTTTTACATTTTCAGAAACAAAAAAAGCAAATAAAAACTGCTAAGAAAGGCTAAGAAAATGGTATCGAAGGGGGTGACAGAGGATGAGATGGCTGAATGGCATCATTGACTCAATGGACGTGAGTCTGAGCAAACTCCGGGAGATGATGATGGACAAGGAAGCCTGGTATGCTGCAGTTCACAAAGTCGCAGAGAGTCAGAGAATCACATTTCTGTGACCACATTATTTGAATCATGCCAGGATATAAGGCAAGAGACTCAGTTCTAGAGTCTTGGGATCTTGGGACATGAGAGCTGGATAAGGTCTTAGAGATCTCCTGGTTGGCACTCTTCACTTGACATTTAAGGGACGCAGACTCAGGTGGGCAGGGCATGCGACCTGCCTCCACCTCCTGCCCGCAGCCACGAAGGCCTCTGCCAACCTGCCCTCTACTCTGGGACCCCCCCAGCTGTGGGGGGAGCCCCAAGGCCTCCCCAGCAGGCAGCGGTGGGGATGGGAAGACTGCCCTGGAGCCCATGCCCAGGGCTCCTCAACCTCGGCCCTCCCAGCATTGGGGGAGGGCAGTTCTGAGTTGCAGGGCTGTTCTGTGTGTTACGGGCTTCCCTGGTGGCTCAGCTGGTGAAGAATCCGTCTGCGATGCAGGAGGCCTGGGTTCCATCCCTGGGTCGGGAAGATCCCCTGGAGAAGGGAAAGGCTACCCGCTCCAGTATTCTGGCCTGGAGAATCCCACGGACTGAAAAGTCCATGGGGTCACAGTCAGGTGCAACGGAGCGACCTTCACTTTCACTTTCACTTTCTGTGTGTTACACAAAGTTCTGCAACATCCCTGGTCTCCACGAACTCGGTACCAGCAGGACCGCTTCCCCAAGCTGTGACGCCCAGACTCCAGACACCACCAAGGCGACAATGTCACCTCCATTAAAAGTTGAAGCTCCAGTGTAGCTGCGCTCCAGCAGAAAGAGATCTCCCCAGCACCTTTCCCACGTGACTGACCTGCCCTCTGCAGCTAAGAAAACAACGCATTTTCCCACATCGCTGACCATCCCCTCCTCATCCCTGTGAGGGTTCTCATCTGCCAGGGACACCGAAGGACTCCAGTTGAGCCTCGCCTCCTTGTCACAGCGCGGCCAGCCGTCCTGAGAACACCTCAGGAAGAACTGCACGCGGACAGCAGCCCCACCACCGCCTCCATCCCCTGCTCCGCCCGTGAGCAGGGGCATCACCTGCTTCTCACGCTGCACCCGACGTCCCAGCCCCCCTTCAGAAGCCATGGTCAGTCACGACCTCCTGGGCCCCACAGACCAGAAGCTGCCCCGGGAACTCCTTCCAGAGTCACTTGTGAAGGTGCTCAGCCGTGGGGAACCAGAGGCAAAACCAGCTCCTGATGCCCTAAAGCTCTGCATGGAACTCGGAGATCAAGCTCAGAAACTGCAGGACAAAAGCCCTATTCCCAGAGAATCATCAGGAAGACGACAGCATGGGAATTGAACTGTCATCTACAAATACGAGTCATCAGTAACAGTAACAATCCTCCACTGTAGAGGACTTACTCCCAGCACTCCTGAAGTGACTCAGAGGATTACGCCTCAGACCAAGGTCACCACCAACAAAACCACACGGATTGCAGGTCTGCTCTTAACGCTTTAAAGCCCCTCCACGACATCTGCTGGCATGATGGGAACAGCCCAGTGCGTCCTACAGGTCCCGGCACCCCCACCCCGGAGCGGGCACTGTCCTGCCTAAGTGGCCCCGGCACACGCCGTCCCAAAGGGCTTCAGCACAAGTGCTTCAGTTAGGGTCAAGCTGGCCCCTGGACCCTTGATCAACCCTCTCACTGTCTCCAGAGCACCACGTGACCCGCCATTGCCCACACGTGGGCTGACGACCGTGGCCATCCTCTCCAGGGGACCCTACAGTGCCCCGAGTCCAACATGGCCGGACCAGAACCCATGACCTTCCCCACAGTCCCCCTGCCCAACCCCAGAACACACCATCTCCTCCTCGCCTATGAAAGCGCACGATGTCACCATGCTCTCCTCCAGGCCGATGTGAGGCCTGACTCTTCGCAACATTCTTCCTGGCCTGCCCGCCCCCTGGTTCCCCAGTTGTCATCACAGCCTTGGACTCTACCTCCGGGAAAAGCGCTAGGCATCACTGATCCCTTTCCTATGGCTGCCAACCTGGTCCAGCCGTTCCCTGCCCCTGCCGAAGCCCCGAACCCTAACCTAGCACTGTTTCCTCCTGCCTGGGTAATTACCCCATCACCAGTCCTCCCGAGCCAAGCCTCGCTCTGACGCTGCTGTGTCTGCGTGTGTTTCCCGTCCTCCCAGCGTGGACAGAAACATCCCCCATCCCAGCCTCGCAGTCTGTTCCCGTCGGGCTCCCCGAACGTCCTCTGCACCACGGCCTTTGCTGCTCCCTCACGCTCACCCCTGCTCCACCAGCTTCCTGTCCCAATCAGTAGATAAAGCCTATGAAGCTTGAGTTTGCTCACCCTCCCACGGATGCCCTATGAGGTGGGCTGAGTGGATATGGGTGTCAGAGTCAGACCCCCATCCCCCTCCTCCCTCAGAATCTGCTGCGCACCAGCTGCCTGCCACAGGACAGGGAACCTCCTCAGTCCCCTCCTCTGTAAAATGGGATAACAACTACCTACTTGGTTGGGTGCTGAGATCATTAAATGACAGGAAAGCAATGGACAAAGAAAGGGGAGTGTCTGAGGCAAGGTAAACGTGGACAAGAGCCTGCAGGTCACAAGACAGGCAAAAGTGAAAGGCACTCCGCCAAGCGGGAGGGTGGAGTCCTCCAGACCCCAGGTGGGAAAGCCGGGAGGGTGGCTCCCTCAGCACCCAGGTGCGCAAAACACCCGAGCTGTTCTGTTTGGCACAGGGCTGCTTTCCTCCCCGTCTCTTTCTTTTCTGGCTGGAGCCTGCACCATCTGTGAATCACCCCACACAGGCCAGGCTTTCAGTAATTTGCAGAAGACCTCAGGGAGCCTGAACTAAACATATGTCCCCAAAATATTAACGTGATTCACAGCCTTCCACCTACTAATGCGGAAAGGGGGCTTTTTCTTAAATTTAATTAATTGATTTATTTTAATTGGAGGCTAATTACTTTACAATATTGTAGTGGGTTTTGCCATACATTGACATGAATCAGCCATGGGTGTACATGTGTTCCCCATCCTGAACCCCCCTCCCACCTCCCCACCCCCATCCCATCCCTCTGGGTCATCCCAGTGCACCAGCCCTGAGCATCCTGTGTCATGCATTCAACCTGGACTGGCAATCTGTTTCACATATGATAATATACATGTTTCAATCCTATTCTCTCAAATCATCCCGCCCTCACCTTCTCCCACAGAGTCCAAAAGACTTCTATACATCTGTGTCTCTTTTGCTCTCTTGTATATGGGATCATTGTTACCATCTTTCTAAATTCTATATATATGAGTCAGTATACTGTATTGGTGTTTTTCTTTCTGGCTTACTTCACTCTGTATAATGGGCTCCAGTTTCATCCATCTCATTAGAACTGGTTCAAATGCATTCTTTTTAATGGCTGAGTAATATTCCATGGTGTATATGTACCACAGCTTTCTCATCCATTTGTCTGCCGATGGGCATCTAGGTTGCTTCCATGTCCTGGCTATTGTAAACAGTGCTGCGATGAACACTGGCGTACATGTCTCTTTCAGGTCTGGTTTCCTTGGTGTGTATGCTCAGCATACTTGCTGGGTCATATGGCAGTTCTATTTCCAGTTTTTTAAGAAATCTCCACACTGTTCTCCATGGTGGCTGTGCTAGTTTGCATTCCCACCAACAGTGTAAGAGGGTTCCCCTTTCTCCACACCCTCTCCAGCATTTACTGTTTGTAGACTTTTGGACAGCAGCCATTCTGACCGGTTTGAGATGGTACCTCATTGTGGTTTTGATTTGCATTTCTCTGATAATGAGTGATGTTGAGCATCTTTTCATGCGTTTGTTAGCCATCGGTATGTCTCCTTTGGAGAAATGTCTGTTTAGTTCTTTGGCCCACTTTTTGATTGGGTCATTTATTTCTTCTGAAATTGAGCTGTAGGAGCTGCTTGTATATTTTTGAGATTAACTCTTTGTCAGTTGCTTCATTTGCTATTATTTTCCCCCATTCTGAAGGCTGTCTTTTCACCTTGCCTATAGTTTCCTTTGTCGTGCAAAAGCTTTTAAGTTTATTTGGGTCCTATTTGTTTATTTTTGCTTTTAATTCCATTACTCTGGAAGGTGGGTCATAGAGGATCCGGCTGTGATTTATGTCAGAGAGTGTTTTGCCTATGTTCTACTCTAGGAGTTTTATAGTTTCTGGTTTTATGTTTAGATCTTTAATCCATTTTAGGTTTATTTTTGTGTATGGTGTTAGAAAGGGTTCTAGTTTCAATTTTTCACACGTGGTTGACCAGTTTTCCCAGCACCACTTGTTAAAGAGATTGTCTTTATTCCATTGTATATTCTTGCCTACTTTGTCAAAGAGAAGTTGTCCATAGGTGTGTGGATTTATCTCTGGGCTTTCTATTTTGTTCCATTGATCTATATTTCTGTCTTTGTGCCAGTACCATACTGCCTTGATGACTGTAGCTTTGTAGTAGAGCCTGAAGTCAGGCAGGTTGATTCCTCCAGTTCCATTCTTCTTTCTCAAGATTGCTTTGGCTATTCGAGGTTTTTTGTATTTCCATACAATTTGTGAAATTATTTGTTCTAGTTCTGTGAAAAATAACCATTGGTAGCTTGATAGGGATTGCACTGAAACTATAGATTGCTTTGGGTAGTATACTCATTTTCACTATATTGATTTTTCTGATCCATGAACATGGTGTATTTCTCCATCTAGTTCTGTCATCTTTGATTTCCTTCATCAGTGTTTTATAGTTTTCTATACATAGGTAGCATATTAAAAAGCAAAGACATTACTTTGTCAACAAAGGTCCATCTGGTCAAGGCTATGGTTTTTCCAGTGGTCATGTATGGATGTGAGAGTTGGACTATGAAGAAAGCTGAGTGCTGAAAAATTGATGCTTTTGAACTGTGGTGTTGGAGAAGACTCTTGAGAGTCCCTTGGACTGCAAGGAGATGCAACCAGTCCATCCTAAAGGAGATCAGTCCTGGGTGTTCATTGAAGGACTGATGCTGAAGCTGAAACTCCAGTACTTTGGCCACCTCATGCGACGAGTTGACTCACTGGAAAAGAACCTGATGCTGGGAGGGATTGGGGGCAGGAGGAGAAGGGGACAACAGAGGATGAGATGGCTGGATGGCATCACTGACTCAATGAGTTGGTGTGAGTTTGAGTAAACTCTGGGAGTTGGTGATGGACAGGGAGGCCTGGCATGCTGCGATTCATGGGGTCACAAAGAGTCAGACATGACTGAGCAACTGAACTGAACTGATACATAGGTCTTTTCTTTCTTTAGGTAGATTTATTCCTAAGTACTGTATTCTTTTCATTGAAATGGTGAATGGAATTGTTTCCTTAATTTCTCTGTTTTCTCATTGTTAGTGTATCAGAATACAAGGGATGTCTGTGTGTTAATTTTATATCCTGCAACTTTACTATATTCATTGATTAGCTCTAGTAATTTTCTCATGGAGTCTTTAGGGTTTTCTATGTAGAGGATCATGTCATTTGAAACAGTGAGAGTTTTACTTCTTCTTTTCCAATCTGGATTTGGAAAGGGGGATTTCTATCAATGTCTAAATTTCCATGCAGAGTCAGAGAAATGTCTGGATCTTTCCATCATACACCACCTGGCAAGATGGCATCTTTCAACAGGTCAGACTTCTCTAGACGGATGAGCACTGCAAACACACCAGCATCAGAGAGAGCAAAGACAATGGATGGTTTTTAAATAAAAGAATGAGATGAATGTGCTAGTTTCTAAGATCTGTCATGACCACAAACTCCATGAAGTAAAACAAAAGAAATGTTAAATCACAGGTCAGAAGTCTGAAATCAAGGATCTGAGAGAACCATCCCCCCACAAGGCTCCAGGTAATAACATCCTTCCTTGTTCCTCCCAGGCCTGGTGGCTCCCAGCAATCCTTGGTGTCCTTGGCCACATCACTCCCATTTCTGCCACCAACATCACACAGCTCTCTTCCCCGTGTGTCTGTGTTCTGTCTTTTTACAGGGAAACAGTCTTTGGATTTGGGGCTCACTCAAACCCAGAATGACATCTTAACTAGTGACAGCCGCAAAAGACTTATATTTCCTAGTAAGACTGCATTCTGAGGTTGCAGGTGGACACAAATCTTGGAAACATACTCCGGTCCATGACAGTGATGACCAAAGATAATCAAGGAATTTTTTAGAATCATTAGGGCCAAAAAGAACTAGCATCTGCATTTTGCAACAGGTTAAGAACTGTGGCCAAAGAGGGCTGCCCACCCTGGGTGTGGAATGAGGGGTTGGAGATGGATTCTGCATCTCTGGGCTCCCTGGCCTGATGCAACAGGCTGACCTTGCAGATGCAGAAGCCAAGTCTGTGAAATGTACAAGCTGCACCTCTACCTGGCAGAAGCACCAGGATGAGAACCCAGGTCTCCTAAGCCTACACCTGACAACCAGCACTTCCAACAGACACAGTTAGATGGACAACTTCCTGTATCACAAACAATTAATATCTACTACAGGTAGACACTAAAAATTGGCCAAATGCCTTCACTGTCAGAAACTGGTTTCATCCACTGAGAAAAGTGTTTCTAATCTAGATCAATAAACTTTCCTTCAGGAGCACTGGGCACACACCTACCACAATTTTAGGAACGAGTCCGAGGAATACCTAGTCATGAGACAACATAAAATAACACGGAGGGGCAGAGATCAAGATATGCCCACAGTATTATGGTTCCACTGAGAGTGGGCTGGGCAGAGAGCATCATGGGAGACTTGCTGGACGAGGTGACCCTTGTCAAGGTCTAAAGGATGAACAGGAGTTAGCCAGAGACAGATAAGGATAATGCCATAACAGCATGAGCAAAAATCTTGATCACTTTTTAAACTATAGCTAGGGCTGTAAGGAATGTAAGCTGCATGGTTTCACATTCCTTGGAGAAAGAGGCCCCAGTATATTCTTTCTAGAAACTGGCACCTCAGGATTATGACTGTCTCCTGAATTGGTATTTGACCAGAGAAGCAGAATTATGTAACCTGCAGAGTTCCCATTTTTGCCTTGGCTGTCAGGACACTCAATCAAAACAAATGTATCAGCTTAAGGATTGGGAGCTTTTTCCCTCTCACTACAGGGTTTGCCTGTTTTTGACTTCCATTTCTACAGCCTTATTATAAATGTTTTCTACATATTACAGGCTTCCCTGGTGGCTCAGCAGTAAAGAACCTGCCTGTGATGCAGGAGACACATGTTCTATCCCTGGATCAGGAAGATCCCCTAGAGACGGGAATGTCAACCCACTCCAGTATTCTTGCCTGAGAATTCCAAGGACGGTAGAGCCTGGTGGGTAACAGTCCATGGGATCACAAGAGTTGGACATGACTTAGTGACTAAACCACCACCACCACCATGTATTATAGTAATCCTTATTACAAGGAAGAGGAATATAAATTATAATCATGCTGATAAGGTACATATGCCGTTGTCTATGTACATGGCCCTGGAAATCTAAAAGCTCAAAACTCCATCACCTTGAACTAAGTTAAATTCCACATGGCTAATAATTTTTTTTTCAGAAGTCCAAACATATCAACTTCTGAGAGAAAAGGGGTTAATTAATTACTAACAAAGCCAGCTGGATCCCGAGGAAAGTGAATCAAATTTCTATCTGAATTGCAGAGGCCGAGGCAGAAAAAAAAAAAAAAAAGAGTTAACGTTCTGTCTGTCTCTTACATTGAGCTCTCACAGGGAAGTAGACGAAAGCAAAGGAGAAGAAGACAGGAACTATTTACATTAACAACGTGTAAAGTCACTTCCAGAAGGGCCACTCTCACAGACTCACTTCCACTCATTAAGGGAATCAGAGAACTGAAGGTGGAGACTCACCAAGGTTTAATATCCTCCACACACTGAAGACGTGACTCTACTCTCTCCGGCTCTGCACCTCAACACCAAATGCCCTCACTGATTGCAGACAGCCCAGGAGATGCACACTGGGGACTGCAGGTGGGTGGAAAACTCCACTCCTTGCCCAGATGTAGGTGATCTAACTGTCTGGGGGAAATTAGCCGACCAAAAATTATTTCTTAATGGCTTCCTGTGCACGTAGCACTTGTTAAGTGCCACCAGAGAGAAAAACACAAGGCATGGCCCCTGACACTCAGCAGAACTCTTCATTCAGCCTCAGAAAACCCATGGCCTCTGTTCAGGGTCGCCTGGGGTCAGCGGTGCAGACCGTACAACATCAGGAGATGCCAGCACACAAAAGCGGCAACAGGAAGTGGCTGAAGGAGGCAACCGGAAGTGGCTGCTAGAAGCAACCGGAAATGGCTGTTGCAAGCGACCGGAAATGGCTGTAGGAAGCACACGTATGCAGCCAGTCTCCGGAGGGGCCTGAGAGAGCTGAGAGATTGGACCGGCAAGGTTAAATGGGAAAACGCCTGACACATAACAAGTGCTCAATTAACATCAGCTCGACAAACCGTTATCTAATTAGAGAGAAAGTCTACTCTATTAGCCGGCTCGGTCTGCTTTCACACAATACCGCTGACTGGGAGGCTTAAACAACAGGAATTTATTTCTCACGGTTCTAGAGGGTCCAAGAGCAAGGTGCTGGCTGACTCAGCTCCTGGTAAGGACTCTCGTCCTGGCTGACAGATGGCCACCTACGTGTCCTGCACCTCACACAACCTTCCCCTGGTATGCGAGTGCAGACAGAGAACTTCCTCTTCTGGTAAAGCCCTGGACCCCATCAGATGAGGACTGCGGCCTGATGACATCTATAACCTTCAGTTCAGTTCAGTTCAGTCGCTCAGTCGTGTCCAACTATTTGCGATCCCATGATATAACCTTACTTACCTCCTAAAAGCTCTGCATCCAAATGCAGTCACACTGGGGATATGACCTTACAGAGGATACAGTTTAGTTCACAGCACCAGCACAGGAGAAATGACTGTGGGTATACTATTGACGGAGTACCCAGTATATCCCGGGAGTTGTACCATCACTGTATCATTTAATCCTTCAAAAACTGGGTAAAGGAAGGCATTTAATCCTTCAAAAACTGGGTAAAGGAAGGCATTATTCTTCTCACATCAAAGATGAGGACATGACACTCATTAACAGTAATCAACTTGCTGAAGGACCCACATCTGGCAGATGGCTAAACAAAAATGCATACCTAAGTGTCTCTGATTCCAACCTCCAAGCTCCTGAAAATCACCTGCACTACTCCTTATTTCATTAGATGACAGACTGTGTTATAGAGTTTATTGTAAGCTGTGTACAGAGACTATAAGTGCCAAGGGCCAGAGAAAGGAGAGACTGTGTGTGTGTGTAATAAGATCAGGAGTAGATTCCATTAAGGAGATGGGCTTTAAACTGAGCTCTTAGGAGAGAGCTTGGTTAAGTTGTACAGAAGGGAGAAAAAATTTAAAAAAAATTTAAAAAAAAAAAGAGAAGAAGTCCAGGTAAAGACAGCAGAAGCAGTGGACCAGGCCTTGTGGACTCCAAGAGCAGGTAGTAACCAGTGGTATCCAGTGTTGCATAAGTGCAGAGAAACACCACCACATGAAGAAAGAAATGGGTGAAGAAAGGGTCTAGGAAAGGGGGAAGGGTCTTGAAAGTCAGGGAAAACTTACTTTGATCTGGGAACTTAAGATACCTGAGCAGGGGACACAGTGGTGACAGTATTCAGACTGCAGGGGATGGAGCCAGGAGACAGGAAAGGCCGTACCTGCCACTCAGGGATAAAGAGGGTGGGGCCACAAGCTAGGTGTGGTCCAGAGGCCCAAGGAGAAGAGAAATCAGAGAGGACCAGGAGAATGGGGGCGCCAATGACTCATTCATCAGAACTTCCGGAGCCCGTTATGCAAGGCACTGTCCTCCACTTGCAGGAGACAGATGGTAAACAAGTAACAAAGAAGCGTATAAATGCACCTGCAGCAAAGCACTCCCTGGAGGACAGTCCCGATGGAGCCCAGTGGGAGGGCTTTAGCAAGACCTCTAGGAAGAGGTGTCATGAGAGCTGGAACCTAACAGTTAGGAAGGTGTCGGTTTGGGGGAGAAGCAGAAAAATGAAAAATGAGATGACCCAGGGGCTGACAGCAGAATATTTGAGGGTGAAGATGAGTGAAACAGGGATGGATTCCACACACTGGGAAAATGGCTCTGGGGGCAGCTGGCTCACCAGGGCCGGCAGAGCCCCAGCCCCAGACTGCTCTGTAATGCCGGGTACTCACAGAAAGAGCCCAGAAAAATCAGAGGATCCAAAGTCAGGTGATCCAGAAAGAGAAAGTCCCAGGAAACCACGCCTGCAGCCTTGGGAGGGAAATCAGGATGACTGAGGAATGTCCTGACATGATGAGAGGGAGCAGTCATTGGAAAGGCTCCTGTGGGCAGGGCCGCAGCCCAGCGGGCACTTTACAGGAGCTCTGTTTGGGCGTTCAGGGCAATCCCTTTCATCCCATCTGCAATGCCTGCCTGAAATGGGTTTGAAAGCAAAACACAAGGAAGTCACAAGCTTTTCTGTCACCACCTCCACCTCACCAGCAAACAGGCGTGTTCCTTCTCAGAATGCCTAAGACAACAAAACAAGAAAAGAATGACTATGAAATCTCTATGCTTCTCTGCTGGCTCAGACAGTAAAGAATCTGCCCGCAATGCGGGAGACCTGGGTTCGATCCCTGGATCGGGAAGACCCCCTGGAGGAGGGCATGGCAACCCACTCCAGGATTCTTGCCTGGAGAATCCCACAGACAGAGGAGCCTGGTGGGCTACAGTCCATGGGGTCACAGAGAATCGGACTAAGTGACTAAGCACAGCACAGCACAAGCACCCCCAACCTTTCGGACTTGCAGCATCTCACACAGGCTCCTTAATGGTCTCCTTTCCCTTCCCAGCTGAGGGCTCCTGCAGTTCCCCGATCGTGACCCAAGAGTCACACCCAGCGACTTCCAGCTCTTTCTCAATGGATGTGTTCAGGAGAATTATGTTCTTCATAACTCTTATTATTAACCACTTTAATTTTTAATTTTCATTTTTATACAACAAGGGCAAAGAACACAAGCAATCCAGATGAAGGCACCGAAAATGTGTTATGAAGACAAGGATGGAAAGCTGTCTAAATGGACAGTGTGCTGGCTGGCAGGCAAGGAGCGCTCACTTGTGGATGACGTGTAGGGAGCCAGACTTGACATACAAAGGGCAGTCTGAAGGCATCAGCATGACATTAACGAGCCTGCCGTGGAGACAGCACAGAGATGGTCCAGCCAGTCACGACCACAGACGGGATGCCCGCCCTTTCACCCACTGCCAAAAAGGGAGACAGGAGGAATAAGGAGGCTCTTTCCTAGCACCCAATTCTATAAAATTATGGCCTCCTCCCGCTCTTTTGTAAACCAGAAAAAATTCTGCATGCGGAATGTTTGCAGTCACATGTCTCAATAGCATATCTACATATATATGGTATATGTTTTAAAAGTAAGGAAAACTGTTACTTTAAGAAAATGATAAAGCCGTGAAATCCATTAATATATTTTTCAATCAGGAGACTCTGTTTGGGGATTTTCTCTAAGCTGCTTTTTCTTTTTTTTAAAAAAGAGGAAATCCCAACCCACAGAGCAGACAATTTGCTTTTTCTTCAAACTGACAAGCAGTATCATTCTGTGTTAGATACTACAGAATTTGTGTCATCGAGCATGCTTTTATTCTGAGGGGGGGAAGACTAGCAGAACAAAATACATAATATTAAAAGAAATAAAAATGGCACAAGGAAGCACCAAAGTAATTGAATCAACTCGTATGCCCCAAATCTCCAGCAAGCCTTCTCAAGACCTTGCTGGTTCCCTGGCGATACTGTGAGAGAGGTCCTGTCCACACACAAGGGAGGCAAGACCTCCTCAGGAGGACTCCAGTCCCTCTCAGGAGTTCCTGTCCTTATTACTTAGGAGGTAGTATTCCATAAAGCTCTCCTTTCCGGATGCGAAGCTGAACACTGGGTGCAACCCACCAAAAGCTAGAGGTGAAGAGGACTGGTACAGGAAACTCTTTATGGACTTATGTCTGCTCTCCTGGGGCCAGTTAAGGAGGGTGTAAACTTTAGGGCTTCCCAGGTGGGGCTAGCAGTAAAGAACTCGCCTGCCAATGCTGGAGACGTGAGAGACGCAGGTTCAATCCCTGGATCAGGAAGCTCGCCTGGAGGAGAGCATGGCCACCCACTGGGATTATTGTCTGGAGAATCCCACGGACAGCGAAGCCTGGCAGGCTACAGTCCATAGGGTCACAAAAAGTCGGACATGATGGAAGTGACTCAGTGCGCACACACGCCAACTTCAGGAGAATCACTTTGAACCCAGGGAGCAGCCTGGCTGCCCATCGCCAGCCCCAGCTGGACCCTGGCACTCCAGGGCGGCCAGCAAGTCTGCCTGCTCCCAAAGCAGCCCAGGCTCAAGGGGACAGCTGTTGCTCAGAAATAAAATGCTGTCACACTCGGCAAACTGAAGACACTTGACAAAAGTGCCTTCAGATGATCAGTGACGCTGAGGTCATGCGAACACTGAGTCACGCAGAACAAAGCAGCCCTGCATTAATAATCCTACAGGGAAAAATAATAATAATAATTTTACAGGGATGCAGCCTGGCCCTCTGCATTAGTACCAAGAGCCCATCTGATGCAGCCGTTGGGCCTATGCAGATCGAGCCTAGTGACCCCACGTTTCAGTCGGAAGTACTTTTCTGCTGAAGAACACATTACTCCAAACAAGAGCTGCTTCGCCCCAGTTCAAGGTTTAGACAGATCCTAAGTAAGAAATATCAGGGGGCTGTGGCATCTGATGGGACCAATTCGTGACAATCGGCAGGCAGGAAGGGCCGTCCTACGGGCTCAGGGCGTCTAAGACCCTCCCGTGGGCACAGGGCCGTGAGGGGGGACCCTGGAGGGAGAGCCCCGGTACAGCAGACAGCCCAGGACAGGGGGCGCAGCTCTGGAGGGCTTCGGGGGACTGAGACAGGTCCACAAACACCTCCAAGTAGGCAGAGGCAACCCAGGAAAGTTCTCACTACTCTAAAGGAGCTGCCTTCTGAACTCTAAGTGAGGTCTGAAGAGGATAAGATGAGTGGCGTGAGTTTAAAACAGGGTGATGCCTTTTAGGATTTCCATTTATAAAGCTAAAAAGCTGAGCCTTCTGCTCCACCATCCCACACCACCTTCCCCTAACAGAAACACCGAGAAATGCCTTTTAAGATAAAAACAAAGAAACATAACCTTGGGGGGGGGGGGGGGCACTGGTAATCTTCATTGCAGCACTCGGGCCCTCTAGCTATGGAAAACAGGTTTGGGGCAAGTGGGATCTTAGTTCCCTGACCAGGGATCGAACCCACGTTCCCTGCATTGGAAGGCAGATTCCCAACCACTGAACCATCAAGGAAGTCCCGAGAAAAGCCTTTCGGCTGCCATCTAGAGAAAAGAGGGGAGGTGAGAGAAATGAGGGGAGAAAAATGGATGCTCGTTACAATTCCTTCCTGACAGAGGAGAGGAAGTTCAAGTGCACGACAAATGAGCAACGGTCCCAGAACTGATCCCAGCAGTTCGTGTCCCAAGCTGTCTACCTGCAACCTGTGAAGCAAGCATGCCCAGGACTCTGTAAACTCTCCCCACTTGGTCGTCGAGACCCACAGTCTCCTTATTCATCATCAAAAACTAAGAGGCAAACAAACCATCTGCCTCCTAATCTGGCTTCTTTTTCTTTAATGTGAATGAAGACAGGTTTCAAATGTCCTCGAATAGGCGGTGTTAGGAGTGAAAACAGTTCTGAGCTCTGGAGGTGTGGGTTCTGGATCCGAATCCATCAGCAGCCCCCACTGGGGGGCTCCAAGCACCCCCTCCAGCCTCAGATCCCCTGCTCTGTAAAAGGACATAGTCCCACTGCACAATTCCTAAGTGCCTTTCATTAGGTTTAACTCTTCACATCATTGTTGTCTAGTTGCTTAGTTGTGTCCAACTCTTTGCGACCCCATGGACTGCACCACGCCAGGCCTCCCATCCATCACCAATTCCTGGAGTTTACTCAAAGTCATGTCCATCGAGTTGGTAATGCCATCCAACCATCTCATCTCTGTCTTCCCCTTCTCCTCCTGCCTTCAATCTTTCCCAGCATCAGTCTTTTCCGAGTCATCTCTTCTCATCAGGTGGCCACAGTATTGGAGTTTCAGCTTCAGCATCAGTCCTTCCAGTGAATATTCAGGACTGATTTCCTTTAGGATGGACTGGTTGTATCTTGCAGTCCAAGGGACTCTCAAGAGTCTTCTCTAACACCACAGTTCAAAAGCATCCATTCTCTGGCGCTCAGCTTTCTTTATAGTCCAACTCTCACATCCATACATGACCACTGGAAAACCATAGCCTTGACTAGATGGACCTTTGTCGGCAAAGTGATGTCTCTGCTTCTTAATATGCTGTCCAGGTTGGTCACAGCTTTTCCCACCATTAGTGTGAGCAGAAATCACTGCTGCTGCTTTTTGCTGTTGTATTGGATTCTGAGGGCTGCTGTGAAAAGGGGCCACAAACTGGGTGCCTTAAAACAACAGAAATTTATTCTCTCATAGTTCTGGCTTGAAGTCCAAAATCCAGGTTATCAGCAGGGTTGGTTCTTTCCAGAAGTTCTGAAGGCAGCGTGATCCATGCGTCCTCTCCTAAGCGCCAGTGCTGCCAGCAGTCCTGGCGTTTGCTGACGGGTAGACGCGTCCGGGCACCATCTGCTCCATCTTCACGCAGCACTCTTCCCCGGGCTCGTCTCCTCTTGTACGACTCCAGTTACACGGGATTAAAGCCCACACTAATCCTGTATGTCCTCATCTGGACATACCTCATACCTGGATTCTACCTGCAAATATTTCCAAATGACATCACAGGTACTGAAGGTTAGGGCTTCCACCTCTCTTTCAAAGGTGCACAGTTCAACCCAGAACACTCGCCTGGACAGGCAAAGAGCAGGCACGAGAACTCCAACAATGGCACCACGTGAATAAGCTGCCATTTCTGGACAGGTTATCTACAGAGCTTCACGGCCATCTCCAAATGGACCTGCATCAGTCATAGCCAGGTGACGGCCACGAACAGGGCTCGCCAGCAAACCCAAACACCTCAGCAAACACATGGCCCCGAGTGTGTATGCCACACACTCTGCACAGGGCCAAAAAATAAGACCAACCAGGATCATATCTCCTGAAGCTCAACCACCACTAAAAAACCACCATGTGGCAATAAATGACACCTGCACAGACATCAGGCCTGTCCAGAGGGAGGGAGAAGACACTCGCTGATGGTGACTACATCAAGGGATCAGCACTGCTGGTTGTTTCAGCAAGTTCTGAAAAGAAAATGCGGTCCATGCCTCTCTCCAAACTCCTGGATACAAAGGAGCAACAAGGCGGCAGAAGAGCAGTGAGAGCCCAGAGGGACGACTGGTCCAGAGCAGGAAGCCGGGGAGGAAAGACGAAGGAGCTGACACGTGCCCGTCACGCCCCGACATCGCGGGAGTCCATGAGAGGCTCTCTCATAAAGGAGACAGAGTCGATCGTCAGGAGAAATGTGCAGAGCGAAGGAAGTCATCAGCCCCACGTGGACACGCCTGGCCTAATCGATCTGGCCAGGTACACAGGGATGCCAGGCCCTGCACACACCAAGAACCAGCCTCCGCCGTTCTCTATGCTGGCGGGAATGAGAGCCCCGGGGGGCGGCTCAGCACAGCTGGGGGGTCTCGGTCTAGGAGACATCGCCCAGCTCTGATCTGGCCCGGAGCGAGGGCTTGCGGGTTACAGGCATCCCGGGCCCAAGGCTCCCTCGTGGGAAGCATCTCCTGCAGAGTGAGCCCGGGAGGGCAGGGCTGCCTCCCGGAGACGCTCGTTTACGCGCCACGCGGCCCTGTACGCTCCTGCTCCGTGGGCACAAGCGCTCATTCTCAACCCGGGTGGCAACTGGGACTGGCCGTCAACCTGCATGTCTGATAAAAGCACGGGACGGGGAGGAGGACAGAGTCTTCCAGGAAAATAAAAAACACACACACACCACACAGAAGCCGACTTCTCTGACGGTTCAGTGGTTGAGACTCAGCACGCTCAATGCAGGGGGCACGGGTTCGATTCCTTGTCAGGGAACTAAGATCCCACATGCTGTGCAGTGTGGCTAAAAAAAACAAACAAACAACAGCAACAACAAAACGACACAGAGAAGAGTCCTCTGGGGCAAGTGGCTGGGAAACATGGATCCCGGCCAACCCAGCGGACAGATGAATGACAACTCGTGGAGCAAACACAGGGGGCCACAGGAGAAAGACCTCTATTGGATGCAGAGATCTCAGGCCCAGAGCGAGGCAGGCACTAGGTCACAGAGCTGGTGCGGGACCCAGTTAACTCTTCGGTATCCAGCTCCGAGCTCCGTGCACCAGCCGAGCTTTTTATTAACGCTCTCCGTGCAACAGATCCTCTACTCATTCACACACATAAAAGCCAAGCTGCACCCCTCCCCGCTCCCCACCTTGTGTGGATGTCATAGACCATCAAGGGCACATATGTCTTTAGACACTCATCTCTCCCACAAGACTGGAGTCATCCCTGTTTTCCTGGTGCCCAGCACACAGTGTGTTTATAAGCAGGACATCGACAGTTGCTGAACGACTGAATGAGTTATGAGAAAGTTTCCGGCATACAGGAGTGGTCCCATTACATTATAACTTATTATTTATTTCAGAGCAGCAACTCCCCTCAATATAAACTGGTCTCTAAGGAGGAGGAAAAACTTGTAAAATAAGTTAACGAACCAGAGATAATGACGGCAGAGTTAAGACGGATAAGTAAAAAAAATCCTCCCACAGTCCTCTGATTCCACCTCTCACTGCTCCCGGGCATTCTGCCTTCTCGATGCATGATGTGTGTATTAGCAAACAGGTCCCAGCTCACCAGGAAAGATCTGGGTGGACGGCATTGATGGCTACAATACTAATGAGCAAGTAACTTGATACAGGGTCCACAGACTTTATCAAAGAGTAAAATTCAAGGACACTCTGGGTAACTAATGAAACAAAAATGTGATAGGCTTGAGCATATTTTCAAAGGTCACAAACAAAAACGATAAATCACAGAAAATTTTAGTACATTCAGTGACTCAGAATAAGACACACAAAGGAAAACAAGTCCCATTCAATAATAGCTCAAGCACATGTCCATTTCCAGTTAATCAGAGTCCTGAGGAAAGAATGAAGTGAAGAGATGGTACAGAGGCGAGAGCTGCAGATCTGGACTCTGTGACCAGACTGAGCTTCCAGCAAGTCGCTGGCACTGTTGGGACCTGAGACTCTTCCATAAAACACCTGTCATCTTCTAGGATCCCCGTGAAGAGATCTCTATCAAAGAATTTAGGGAACAGCAACAGCAAAGAACATCTGGGCTTTAACAAAAGTGCCAGACTGTGGGGTGTCGTTCACAACTGAGCCAATTTCACAGGGCGGGGTCAAGTCTCCCATACTGCGTGAACCACCTCTTTCTCTACCAACTGGAAACACGCCGTGGTCAGCACATTCAGTACTAAGACTGGCTCCCTTTTGATAATTCTGGACGAGAGGGTGGCAACTCTTGGCTGATGAAGGTAGACAGAAGTAGCTATCTGGACAAGCCCACAGTCTTACAGAGGACTGGAAAAAAAAAAAGCCACCTGAAAGTAGTGTCCTTCCTAACTACAGAAAGCTACTTAAACAGGGTACACAAATCTTATTAGCAGTAAATATTCAAAACTTTAAAAAACATACACCTAAATTTATCTTAAAATATTTGAATTTGTGGCTTACACCTTGGCCATTCTCTTGCAAGGTATTTCAATAAAAACACCATGAACTATGGGGAAAACTGCACAGAGGCTCCTTAATAAAAACTAAAACTAGAGATACCAGCAACTCCACTCCTGGGCATGTATCCAGAAAAGACAAAAAATCTAATCTGAAAAGTTACATGCACCCCGACGTCCATAGCATCCGAGACACAGAAGGAACCTAAGTGCCCATTAACAGATGAATGGTTAAAGAAGATGTGCTATATGCAAATATGCACGCACGCGTATGTACACACACACACACACACACACACACACACACACACACACACAGGCTTCCCTAGCAGCTCAGCTGGTAAAGAATTCCTGCAATGCAGGAAACCCCAGTTCAATTCCTAGGTCAGGAAGATCTGCTGAAGAAAGGCTAGGCCACCCACCCCAGTATTCTTGGACTTCCCTTGTGGCTCAGCTGGTAAAGAATCTTCCTACAATGCGGGAGACCCCGATTTGATCCCTGGGTTGGGAAGATCCCCTGGAGAAAGGAAAGGCTACCCACTCCAGTATTCTGCCCTGAAGAATTCCACGGACTGTATAGTCCGTGGGGTCGCAAAGAGTCAGACACAACTGAGCAACATACGTATGCCCCAAAAAAAGAATGAAATATTGCTGTTTGCAGCAATGTGGATGGACTTGAAGAATACCATACTAAGTGAAGTTAGACAAAGACAAATATTACATATGATATACAAATATCACTTATATGGAGTCTAAAAAATACTGTAAATTATTTACAAAACAGAAACGGATTCACAGGCATAGAAAACAAACTGTTGGTTACCAAAGGGAGAAAAGAAGATGGGGAGGGAAAAATCAGGAGCTCGGGTCGAGCAAATACACACAGCCACATGCAGAGTGCATCACAAGACACGCTGGGCTGGAGGAAGCACAAGCTGGAATCAAGATTGCCGGGAGAAATATCAATAACCTCAGATGTGCAGATGACACCACCCTTATGGCAGAGAGTGAACAGGAACTAAAAAGCCTCTTGACGAAAGTGAAGGAGGAGAGTGAAAAAGTTGACTTAAAGCTCAACATTCAGAAAACTAAGATCATGGCATATGGTCCCATCACCTCATGGGAAATAGATGGTGAGACAGTGGAAACAGTGTCAGACTTTATTTTTGGGGGCTCCAAAATCACTGTAGATGATGACTGCAGCCATGAAATTAAAAGACACTTACTCCTTGGAAGGAAAGTCATGACCAACCTAAACAGCATATTAAAAAGCAGAGAGATTACTTTGTCAACAAAGGTCCGTCTAGTCAAGGCTATGGTTTTTCCAGTGGTCATGTATGGATGTGAGAGTTGGACCATAAAGAAAGCTGAGCGCCAAAGAATTGATGCTTTTGAACTGTGGTGTTGGAGAAGACTCTTGAGAGTCCCTTGGACCGCAAGGAGATCCAACCAGTCTGTCCTAAAGGAGATCAGTCCTGGGTGTTCATTGGAAGCACTGATGCTGAAGATGAAGCTCCAATACTTTGGCCACCTCATGCGAAGAGTTGACTCATTGGAAAAGGCCCTGATGCTGGGAGGGATTGGGGGCAGGAGGAGAAGAGGATGACAGAGGATGAGATAGTTGGATGGCATCACTGACTTGATGGACATGCGTTTGGGTAGACTCCGGGAGTTGGTGATGGACAGGGAGGCCTGGCGTGCTGCGATTCATGGGGTCTCAAAGAGTTGAACACAGCTGAGCAAGTGACTTGAACTGAACTGATATATAAAATAAACAACAAGGTCTACATACACCACAGAGATCTATGTTCAACATCTTATAATAACCTATGATGGAAAATAATCTGAAAATATATGTAACTGAATTGGAGCTTCCCTGGTGGCTCAGATGGTAAAGAATTGGCCTGCAGTGCAGGAGACCTGGGTTGGAACCCTAGGTTGGGAAGATCCCCTGGAGAAAGGAAAGGCTACCCACTCCAGTATTCTGGCCTGGAGAAGTCCATGGACTGTATAGTCCATGGGGTCACAAAGAGTCAAACACGACTGAGCAAGTTTTACTTTCTTAGGTACAGTAAAGAATCTTGGTTAATTTGGTTTTAGGAGTGATAATGGTTTTGGGGGGAGGAGTGTGTTTCTGTGAGTTTGAGAGTTCTTTTAGAGATATATTCTGAAATATCTGGAGAGACGATGATTTGCTGCCTGAGATCTGCTTTAAAACACTGAGGCAGAGGGGGCAAGAAGGGGTAGACGGGGTTCGGAAGAAACAAGACCGGCTGAGTGCTAATGAAATGTGTGGTGTGTCGGCTCCCACGATGGGTACATGGTGCACTCAAGTTCATTACACTACAGTATTAACACCTTCCATAACATCAAGTATAAGGAAGGCAGACGTTATAAGCCCACCTGAAGTTTGGTCTCGGTCCTCTAAATGCTGCTTCTCAAAATTTCAAGACTCATTTGGGGAGTGTGCTTAAATGCAGCTCCCTAGACATCACCACCAGAAATTCTCAGGAAGTCTGGGCTCAAGTTCAGAAATCTGCACTTTTTATAAACGCCCTATATTACTCTATGTCGGTGGTCAGAGCCACTCTGAGATAAACCATTCGGGTAACAGGAGCCCCTACAAGGCTGTGGATTAAGGAGCCCGCTGGCAGCCCTGCGTAAATGGACTTGCGGATGGGAGGTGGGAAGGGACCGGGGGCTCTGGCACGACCCGGCGAACAATAAAGATGAGCGGCTGGGGTTACAGAAGAAGGGGCGTCAGATGCGTGCAGCTGACGGGGTACGGAGCTGAGAAAGGGAGGTGTCAGGGACGTCTCAGAAACAGAGGGCCCTGAGATTCGCAGAAGGACTGGAACATCGGAACAGTGGGAGGTATCAGGGTGTCCCCGAGGACAGGGTGCCCCCCAGGGACTGGCGTGCTGCAGTCCATGGGGTCAGAAACAGTCAGACCAAGCGACTGAACTGATTGACTGACCCCAGGACCCAGGCTCACACCTCTGTGTCCCCCACGGCGTCGAGCACAACTCCCTCCACATTCCAAGAACTCAAGGTGGCTAAACGAACAAAGGGATAAAATAAATCACCTATGTCAGGGGTCCCCAACTCTGGGATTTAATGCCTGATGATCTGAAGTAGAGCTGATGCAATAAGAACCAAAATAAAATGCACCATAAATGTAACCCACTTGAATCATCCCAAAACCATCCCCCCACTCCAATCCGTGGAAAAATTGTCTTCCAAGAAACTGGTCATTAGTGCCAAGAAGGTAACACTAAAGGGTTAATATTGCTGTGTTTACTGACAATGCCCAAGGGGAAAAGATGTTATCATTTGAAATTCAAGAGGGAAAAATCCATCCCGACACCGAAAAATGATGAAACCCACAGAGCAGCACCCGGGTGTGGGTCACTCACTCCATTCCTCTATAGACTCTATGAATCAGGCAAGTCATTCGTAGGAAGTGATGACACCAACTTGCAAAGGCAATGGTCAGCAAAAACAGAATCACTAAATAAAAATAAGAGCAAAACACTTAAAACAAAAAATAAGCTGGAGACTGTTTGATTTGTTTGTTTACAAATCTGGTCCAAGCTAGTTAAATCTATGGAAAATTAGTCAGTGCTGGCCATGGTCTTTTTCTCCATAAATTTCCAGGCAGCACAAAGTTCTGCTGCGGAGGACAGGGCTGCAGCAAAAACCTTGAAGGCAAGAATGACTTGCCTCCTGCTTTGTAGGCTTTCCCTGGTGGCTCAGAGGTAAAGCCTCTGCCTGCAAAGTGGGAGACCTGGGTTTGATCCTTGGGTCAGGAAGATACCCCCCGGGAGAAGGAAATGGCAACCCACTCCATTACTCTTGCCTGGAAAATTCTGTGGGCTACAATCCATGGGGTCGCAAAGAGTAGGACATGACTGAGCGACTTTACTTTCATTTTTTAATTTTCGTATATGCCATGAGTTTCCTCAGAAATGTCTAAGGGCTGCCCCCTGCCTTGTAAGAGAAGTCTAGGCATCTCAGCCTGGCATTCAACAGCCAACGTTCAGCTCGGCTAAAACCTTGCAGACCTCTTTCTTACAGGAGCCCTCTGCTTCGCCAACTGGGGTAAAGGAAAGCAGAAATCCCGGATCTTGGTTAAATACCTGGCTGGGTGACTTAGCAAGCTGATGAATTTCCTTGCGCCTCAGTCTCCGCACGTGTAAAGCGAACACAGTATCTGCTGCACCACTGTTGGAAAGCTACACACTCATGGATACAAATGCCTCACACAATCACAAACAACTCCCAACAAGACGGGTCAACGTGTCAGTTCCCAGTTTCAAACCCAGTCTTCCACCATATGCATTCCCACCCCACGTCCAAGTTAACCCTAATGACTCCGGTGACCTCCTCTCTCCCTGTCACCAGCCAGAGCCCTGGGCACCCAGCTAATGAAATCCCATCTCCTCTCCGGGATTTCTCCCACGGCTCTGCTAACCCCCAGGGATCCTTTTCTCCTTTGGATTCCCAAACCATGCCATTCTGGCCACTGGACAATCAATCAGTCCCTTGGCAACTGGCAAACGATAATTCCCTGGTCTCGTTTTACCTCTGCCCAGTCTACTCCACCAGAGTTTCATCATCTCCAGTCCCTGGCAGGAAGTAACTACATTTCTTCCCCGTTTTGAACAATCTCGGCGTGATGACAGTAGGAGTACACGATGGTTATTAGCGAGACCCGTTACCCCATCTCTTGTTCTTGAAAATCAAGACAACCTGTGCTGGATACCCGACACTTAACTCCTGTCTGTAACTGGAGGCTAGAGTTCATCATTTTTAGTTACCACTCGACCCTGTGATTACAAGCAATTTGAGGGCGGCTGGCAGCAGCCACCAAGGAACACTGTTAGTGTGAGAATCACCAGCCCCAAATCTATGGAAACAAAATTCGAGAAAGATGAACTCATCACAGAGACCCTAACGAAGGGAGGCGCAAGATGGTACCCAAGTTCTGTGGTATGAGAGTCTGTTATCCAGGAGAGAGATGCTGAGAGGACACACAGGAAAGCAGAACTCACGGAGGACTCCAAGGTTACTCATTGTTTTCCTCTGTGTTATTAAAATGTTCCTGGGGCTTTCCTGGCGGTCCCCTGGTTAAGACTTCGCCATCCAACAGGGGGAGTCCAACGGTGGGGGGAGTTTGCTTTCGGTCCCAGGTTGGGGAGGTAAGATCCCACACACCTTGCAGCCAAAAAAACCAAAACATAAAAAAACAAAAGCAATATTGTAACAAATTCAATGCAGACTTTGAAAACAGTTCACATTAAAAAAAAAAAATCTTAGCAAAAAATTGTTTCCAAAGACCAAAAGTCTTTCCAAAAAACTTTTTTGTTGCAGGCACATTTCAAGCCCCAGTCCAAGCCCACTCCTCATTCCAGATTAACGGATGACCCCAACTGCTGTCGTGACCCGGGGGACCCTGCCCCTGCTGGGACCAGGGCTGACCCCGTCTGATGGAGGGAGCACGGGCCTGTGTGTCTGAAATAATGACAGACACTGCGCGGGGGTGGTGGAGCCGGCTCCGCAGGGCACTGGGGCCGTCACATCACAAGGGCTGGCGCCATGCACGCCAGTACCGCCTCGGCGAGCCAGTGGTGTGAAGACGCGGAGTCAAGGGCCACAGGGAGGAAGCCAGGCTGATGCGGAGACCGCACAGGCGGAAGGAGCGGTGTGAATCGCCACGGCCCCCAGACGTGCCTTACCGCCCGTCTCCACCGGTCCAGGGAACTGCAGCTGAGGACTTGGGCCGGGCATCCTTTTCTTAAGGCAGCTTGGGTGCCTTTCTTTTCCTTGCAACCAAACGTACCCTGATGAGGACATTCTCCTTTAAGTGAAGCTAAATAAATTCCACCAGGAGATCTCTCTTAGAATCTATTTCGACTGACAGCAGCTACTTCTGCCTGATTTATTACCTTGGTAAGCCCTTCCTTCTGCAAGCCGGAAGGGCAACAATCTCTTCTAAAGCAAGGCTGATTTTACACCGGCGAGGCCGGCACAGGCGGCCCGATGTTACAGGGCTCCACACCAAGCGTCAAGACCAGTCTGGTCAGCCTGTCCATCCCGAGAGCAGTGGAGCCTCCACACCAGCAACTCCGTGGCTGAAGCAACTGCTTACTTTCCAGATCCACTGCAAATCTCGTTGCTTGGAGACACGTATACAAGAAAAACCCCTCTCTCGAGCTTGGGACCAGATAGCAGGGAACTCACAGAAGTCATGGGTTAGGTATAGGGGTGGTGGGTTAGTGGCTAAGACATGTCTGACTCTCGCGACCCCATGGACAGAAGAGCCTGGCGGTAGCCCAGCCCCTCTGTCCACGCCAGGCTCCTCTGTCCGTGGGATTCTCCAGGCAAGAATACTGGAGTGGGCTGCCATTTCCTCCTCCAGGGGATCTTCCCGACCCAGGGATGGAACCTGAGTCTCCTTATCTCCTGCAATGGTAGGCAGATTCTTCACCACTGAGCCGCCTGATCAGGGGGATCTATTAAAAGGAATGTTCACTGGAGTGCATTTCTCTCATCAAATCAGAGATGTCTCTGGCCCCAAGCACATTGGGAAGTTATATTCTCTTCTGCCTGTAAAACTGCATGCAGTTAACTACTGTAACGACAGGTAAGTTATTTTTTAAATAATTCTGAACTTCTCCCTCTAAATATAAACCTCTTTTGCTTTTTATTCACCAGGCTGAATATACCCCCAAATGAATTCCCTAGACAAACACTAATGGAAATAAAATTTCCAACAGAACTAAAATAGAGGCTTGATTTCAGCTCCTCTCTAAAGGAGAGGTAATCCAGAAATCCTCTTTAGTTTTCACCAAATAAGCACTAATGCGTCCCAGATTTATACCTCGACTCCTACTTTTCCAGCAAGCCTGAAACTCACGTTATCAAACTTCTGACTTGAGAGCTCCACCTAGATGTTCAAAAGCCATCTCAAATTCATCATGGTCAAAACAGTATTTCTGGCTCCAGCCACACCGCCCACTTCCCAAGCCACATTTGCACTCAGGCCTTCATCGGCACACCCCACTGCTGGCCCAAGTCAGCATCACTTCCATCACCTCTAACCTGCACCCAAGAGAACAAGCCCCAAGCAGACGCTTCCGGCCCTGTCCCTTTAAACACTTCATCCCTACTCCCTGGCATACCTCCCACAGGCCTTCTTTCCGGCCCATGGACATTTCAAGCCGCTTTCAGGGCCTGTGCATGTGCTGTTCTCTCTCCTGCATCTCTCCTGCTACTCAAGGCCGGCCCAGTCAGCTGCCACGGGAAGCCTCTGCTCTCCTCCCCACTCCGTCTAGGCCATTCTCCCGTTTGTCTTCACTGCAGGTATCATCATTACCTACGTGTGTCCACTATGGATCTACTGTTAAACACAGCCCTCCCTGTCACCCTCTCCGCCCCCACCAGGTGGGTGATCCGGGAGAAATATGAGGGGCGATGCATCACAGGTCATCACTGTATCCCCGGTACCCAGAATGGCGCCTGGCACGTCCCGAACATGTACTGCATGACTGAACTCTGCTGAAAACACTTCTGAGATGACTGAGGCTACTTCTCTTTCTGAGTTGCTGCTGTTGTTTAGTCGCTAAGCCGTGTTCAACTCTTCTGTGACCCCATGGACAGCAGCCCGCTAGGCTCATCTGTCCAAGTAATTTCCCAGCAAGAATACGGGAGTGGGTTGCCGTTTCCTTCTCCCGGGGGGCCTTCCTGACCCAAGGATCAAATCTGCATCTCCTACATTGGCAGGTTGATTCTTAACCACTGAGCCACCAGGGAAGCCCTGTTTGTAAATGCAGTCTAAGTTTCACCTTGCAGAGTAAGGCTTCCGCAGCGTCTCAGAACCGCGGCTATAAATACAGTTTCTCACTTTACGTGACTGCGCCTGGGGAAGATTCTAGAAGGAATACAGCATTCTATGGAGCACTCCGGGTGTCCTAAGCGAGACTCTGCACCCCAGCTCTGAGCCACGCTGCCAGCCCTCTAATGCCAGGAGACTGGATGTGCTTCTTTTCTGCTTCCACAACAACCACGACTGGAGCCAGCGCTCACATGACTTGGTCTTTTCTTCTAAACACAAAGTACGTGTGTCCGAGCGCTCCGCTAGCTGTTTCCCGACACCAGTGAAGTCACTTATGGGCCCCGTCCCCTAAGGATGACAGTCACCACTCTGTACCCTGCAGAGAGCTCCAGTGAAGGCAGCACTCACCTCTAACGCACTGGCCCCGGAGGGGGCCCGACACACCCCATGGGGACCCAAGGGAAAGAAGGAAGGGGAATTGGAGACCCTCTCCCCCGAGAAGCGGCGCAGTCACTCTGCCGTGTGTACCGGTCTCCTGCTAAGTTCACAAGCAGAAGTGCTCAAACAGCGCCACAACACACACGCACGCACGCACACACACATCAAAGAATTCCTTCTCTTTTTGAAACTGTCGGTAACCTCGCATTGCAAACCATCGAGCTATTATCAAAAGAACTATTTTACCCCCTCCCTATCTTCAACCATGTATTTCTCCTGCTTTTCTTCTTATCGCACCTGGCACATGACTGCATCTTCACATCTATCAAGCTGTCGCTTCTGAAGATATTAAATGCAATTTAACTAGAATATCTGGAAGCAAAACCCCGATAAATGGAATGTCTGAAAAATGGGTCATCATCTCCGCTTTACTTACATTACTAGAACAACTCAACATTTCCCTTAAGCACCCTACCTCCTCCACCAATTATACTTATTTACATAACCTTTCTGATCACCCATTTCTTTCCTCTTCTCTGACACTGTTCCAACACATTCCTTAGGCCCAGCAACATTCATTTCCGAGACCGTCCGGACCTCTGTGACAGAAAATCTCATGCTTGCTTAGTAACAGACTCAGCATTTTCCTTGCGATAGCAATGGCCTCGGCTAAAAGACTACATTTCCCAGACATCTTTGCTGCCAACAGGGGTCACGTGGCCAGGAGCTAGCCAACAAGAGGAAAGCGGGGGGGGGGGGGGGGGGGGGGGGATCGTTTCTGAAAAGCTCCTTAAAATTAGCAACTCAGTGGGACTCCCTTTTGTCTCCCTGCATACGCTTTTCTGCTTCCTGAAAGAACAAGCTAGCAGCAGCCATTTAGACCAAGAGAAGATGTGACACCAGAAACATGCAGTGTACTGAGAACGGCAGAGGAGAAAGCTGGATGCAAGGTGGGTTTCTGTCTAATTCCTCAAGACCCGCTTTATGTGGCAAAGCATGCACTTCCAGCTTGTTCAGTTCACCAGTTTTTGAAGTTCCTGTTTATGACTAGTTCAGTTCAGTCGCTCAGTCGCGTCCGACTCTTTGCGACCCCATGGACTGCAGCACGCCAGACCTCCCTGTCCATCACCAACTCCCAGACCTTGCTCAAACTCATGGCCATCGAGTGGGTGATGCCATCCAACTATCTCATCTTCTGTCGTCCCCTTCTCCTCCTGCCCTCAATCTTTCCCAGCATCAGGGTCTTTTCAAATGAGTCAGCTCTTCCCATCAGGTGATCAAAGTAATGGAGCTTCAGCTTCAGCATCAGTCCTTCCAATGAACACTCAGGACTGATTTCTTTTAGGACAGACTGGTTGGATCTCCTTGCAGTCCAAGGGACTCTCAAGAGTCTTCTCCAACACCACAGTTCAAAAGCATCAATTCTTCAGCGCTCAGCTTTCTTTATAGTCCAACTCTCACATCCACACATGACTGCTGAAAAACCATAGCTTTGATTAGATGGACCTTTGTTGGCAAAGTAATGTCTCTGCTTTTTAATAGGCTGTCTAGGTTGGTCATAGCTTTTCTGCCAAGGAGCAAGCGTCTTTTAATAGAAACAATCAAACCTCCACCTAACTAATCTATCCTTGGAGGTCTCATGTCCGTCCATGCTTGTTAACAATTTATTCAAGTGTCCCACCCCCAGAAGGAATATTCAAAACCTACCCATTACTACTTTTAGCTCAGCTCCAAGTGCCCTCTCTGGGGAAGAGAAGTCTCCCCGACCGTTCTCACTTATGGAGCTGGCACTCTTCTCATACCTGCGATGGTTTACACTTATTTAAATCTGTATTTGTATAATGTCTATTTCACTGCAATGTAAACTTCTAAAAGGCAAAAACCAAATCTTAGTTTTTATTTTAACCTTTGATACTACCAAATAATGCTACTGAACAAGTAAGTAAAAAGTGCTCAGAGTCCCTGAAATTACAGGCAATGAGACACTGACATTCTACTAAGGCAGAGGCATTCCAGAGGAGTGACAGGAGTGAATTTCAACTGTCTGAACACTCTGAAGCCAGAAAGTATTAATCACTCAGCTGTGTCTGACTCTCTGTGACCCCATGGGCAGCAGCCCGCGAGGCCCCTCTGTCCACGGGGATTCTCATTCTCCAGGCAAGAATACTGCAGTGGGTTGCCATTCCCTTCTCCAGGGGATCCTCCCAGCCCAGGGACTGAACCTGGGTCTCCTGCACTGCAGGCAGATTCTTTACTGTCTGAGCCATTGGGGAAGCCCCTTAAAGCCACTGTTAAAGCAAATGCGGCCAGGGGATAATTCTTACTCAGCTGGGAACCTCCCTGGCCTAGTGGTTAAAAATCTGCTTTCCAAAGAAGGGGACGTGGGTTCGATTCCTGGCCAGGGAACTAAGACCCCACATGCCGTGGAGCCATGAAGCCCAAACCAGCCAGCCTGCTGCAACTAAGAACAGAGGAGGGAGGGAAGAAAGGAAACAAAACACAGCGAAGAGGAAGAAAGAAACATCCTTACCTGCGGCTGGACGTGTTCACTGAGAGGAGCAACAAGCAAGTTACCAGCGACAGGGGTGGAGAACAAGAAATAAACACTTCAAGGGGGCCACACGGCCGAAACCCACAAACGAAAGATCAGCCTATAAACACAGTATCATTAAAATGAACGTCATATCAGCCTTTAAATGTATATGTGTGTATATATACATGTATTCATCATCATCTGTTTCAATCACAAACATGTCCGCTGAGAAGGGGGAATTTTCTAAAAAATCTAAAACCTGTCACCATATTGCTAAAGCTTAAGAGCGTTAAGACGTTCAAAGGCTCTGCGAGGGGGAATGAATTAATCCCAACAACCCATCACTAAAAGCAAAACACACGACTTTCCAAGAGGAGACTGGTGTGCCAAATTCCTGTATTGTTTAGCGCAGAGAATTATCCCACGGCTAAAGTGATTTCAGAGGGAATTCCTGGAGCCTCTTCAGCTCAACAGGGGAGGTTCTGAGAACAGTCTCTTGCTGGTTGTGTATCCAGGTAGTCCATCAACGAAGAAGGATCTCACAGGCTCACCTGGGTACCACCAAGCCCTACCTAAAAGAATGCAAAACAGTACTGAAAATGAAAGTCGCTCAGTCCTCTTCCTGTCTTTGCCACCCCATGGACTATACAGTCCACGGGATTCTCCAGGCCAGGACACTGGAGTGAGTACCCTTTCCCTTCTCCGGGGGATCTTCCCAACCCAGGGAAGGAACCCAGGTCTCCCGCACTGCAGGTGGATTCCTTACCAGCTAAGCCACCAGGGAAGCCCAAGATTACTGCAGTGGGTAGCCTATCCCTCCTCCAGCGGATCTTCCCAACCCAGCGATTGAACCAGGGTCTCCTGCATTGCAAAACTAGACAGATACATTAATGAGGTCCTCAGATCCAGAAGAACCAAGCTTTCCAGAACACCTGTATGGACCCTCACCAAGGTCAGTAGCAGAGGAACCGCTGTGGGCGCTAGAGAAGCAGGGTCCTCTTGCAACGGACGGGTCAGAGAGCGATGATGTGAGAACCAGCAAACAGATCAGGAGGACGCCGTGCAGAGGGGCCCACCCGACCGAGAAGGCTCTCCAGGCCGGGGCCACTCACCCTACCCTGTACCCTCCTAGCACTTAGCACAGGAAGTACAGTTGGTTCTGAATACAACAGGTGCTTTCCAAGTCTGCTGAATGAATGAATGAGGCAAGAGGAAGACAACAGAAACGTCCCCCAGCCAAGGTACCTCTACCTGGAAAAATCGGGCAGCGGGGAAAGCAGGGTCCAGACGGAACAGATGGGCAGGACTGAAAGCGCAGCGTGGCCGAAGGCAGGACACAGAGCTGTGGCCCTCCCTGAGGATGCTGGTATGAAGCGCTTTCTGTTCCAGGGGCTGTGACACGGGAGGATGTTTACTCCAGGCCCCCCAGAGACCCCGGTAGTGTGTCAACCTTCCAAGGCAACACAGCGTACAGCGCGGACCATGGAAAACAGCCCGCCGGGCAGCAGGCACCGGTGAGAAAGAGGCCGTGTTCCTGCTCTATGCAGGGTGGCCCCAGCTCGGAGGTAAACAGGACTGTCGCCTGCCCTGACGACCACAGAAGAATCTTTTACACCTCATCTCATTTTTGCATGTCCCACCATGCAACACTACCCCAATTTTTAGTAATGTACTCAACAAGGCCGAACTGCAGAGTTTATCAAAAAGCATCATTTACCACCAACCTCCCCCCTGCCCCCGACAAAATAATAACAGTGGTAGTTAAGGCCCTCTTCTTCCTAAAATGACCATCACAGGCGTGGTGGCACTGTCATGGGGAACGGAAATGCTCTTGATTCTGCGGCTGCACCCCCAAGGGGAGGGAATAAGAGCGACTGTGATACAGGGGTGCTGCTATATGAGGGGTGCGCTGTGTCAGAGGGGCTGCATTTTCAAAACTGCTTCTGAAAAAGAAATTTCATCCACCAGGATGGAAAAGCGAACATCAAGGGGGCTGGGAACTGGAGGGAGAATTTGCATAAACACAGGGATAAGGGACTTTGAACTTGCGCCAAACCTCTGCGGAGGGGACCTGGGAGGCAGGGGGCCTGGGAGAGAACCTGGAAGCGAGGAGCTGGGAGGGCCACGCACCATATGCTTCATGCAAACGCAACGCCTTTCCAGCTGCTTAAAGGCTGGCCCCGTTTCAAAGCACAAAAACATTCTCTATATTTATCTTCCTCTACCCTGTACCCCCAGAGTAAATTCCGGGTGTATTTGAGTTATTTTCGTTCCTCTACAACTGGTGTTCATAGCATACTTTTAGGAAGCACCCCGAGATCAACGACCAGCCTCTATACTGAGGGAGCATGGTCCAACCCTGGGGCTAAGGTCAGCGCATGTCCTTCAGAGCTGGAGGGAATTAGCATGAATTCCTGTTCTGCTGCTTACTAGCTGTGTGACCTCTGGCAAGTCCCTTAACCACTCTGAGCTTAATCACCATCTATTTTAAGAATGAAATTAGGGCCTACCTCATAGGGTTGCAGTGAGGAAGAAATAAGCTATTTGGAAAGCACAAATAAAGTGTTCTCTAAGTCCATTACTGTTATTACAAAACACACGTGGTTCTTCACCTTTCCAGGGCCAGGAGTCCCACTAAGAACCAAAAAACTGATCGAACAAAATCTTGAAATCTTCTAGGAAAATGCATAGTCATACGACAGGCTATCAACAATTTCAGGATGTCTACAAAGCCTCTGACATTCAAAGACCCCAGGTTAAGAAGCCCCAAGTAACAATAAAGTTCTGCTTCTATAGCTGAGAAAACTGAGGTCCAGGCAGCCATGTACTTCCAGCATCAAAATGCTAACCAGGTATCTTGGCTTCCAATCGAGGCCTCTTTCAACCAAGACAAGCTGCTTATATGTATAAGCTAAAACTGTACTTAAAGCTCTGAATATAATAGATATACTTCTGTACAGTTTCCCTTATAAACCCTCTTATGACAACAGTATGTTTTGTTAAACTAGAAAGTCAAGAAAAAGCACAGAAATAGCAACACGCACACCTGAGCCACCATAATCCAGTTTATAAAAAATAAAAAACTGTGCTCTATGTCTCATTTACAAATACTCAGAGAGGTTAGCACACACCAGCCTTGTGGTTCCAACTAGATCTGTGGTTAGGAAATTCAAAACGGAATCCCAGACTCTGGACCTCTGTCCTGACTGATCTGGGCAAAGGCTACCCACGGATGAGACCGCGAGACGAAAGGCTGAGGGGACTCCGCAGAGGAGAGTGCAGCCAACCCTACGTGAACCCACAGTTCAAGCTCAGCACCCCCAGGCGTGGGTCAACCAGCCTGCCTGACGTGAGGAGGCACGAGACGCGGCCATAAAGTACTACTCCCGGGGGCCGAACAAGCCAGAACGGGATCTAGCCTTTTGGCACGTACTTCCATTTCACAGGAGAGACGTACAAGGGGACGGGGAAACAAGCTTAATGAAACCCCAACGAAGCAGACATATTATGCAGAGGGGTCAATTTGACAAGGAAGGGGCCGGGCGTCTGCCGCGGATGAAAACAGGTTGAAGCACCAGAGCCCAATGCAGCGCTTAAACGACGTCTGGATCCTGATTCAAACAAACATTTTGTAAACCATCAAGAATATCTGAACAACAGACCTGGCATCTGGTGATGCCAAAGAACTGTTCATTTTGTTAGAGGTGACATTGGCATTGTGGTTACGGAAACGACTCCTAAACACACTAAAACGTGTCGGAATAAAATGACACAAGGGATAGGATTTGCTTCAAATTACTTAAGAACAGAAAGACAAAAGTGAATGAATAAGGGAGGCCAGCTTAACTACTGAGTCTGGTGTGGCCAATGGTGATGATGGTTACAGAGTCACTACACTGTTCTCTGCACTGTACATGTCTGAAATGTTCCATGATTGGGGAGAAAGAAAAAAAAAAACCTCTATCTTTCAAATTCCTATCAGAAATAAAACAGGAAAGAAAATACTATTCACACCTAACTTACTCATTCATGAGAATATGTTCTTGATGAAATCTCTGCATTGGAAAGAACCCGAAAGGGCATCTGATTCAAGGATTCCCAAATCTGGATGAAATCAGAAATATGAAGCTTCGATTTTCCCCAGCCACCTTAATTCTGCTGAAACAGAGTCTCTGCTGCTGAATCAGGAGAAGTGGTGGGTGTGTAAGAGCCACAGGTGACTCTGGAGTGTTTCAGGGAGGGCCCTCCCCAGCCCCGGTCAAGCAGCTGTGCCACAGAGACAAGGCCCCCCAGGCCCCCCGAGACGAGGATTACACCGGATTCCGCACGCTCACACTTGTGCATCTTGGCCTAAGTGTGAGCCTGCACTGTAAACAAGAGAGCAGAAGTGGGATGGCCAGCCCTGTGGACACAAACGCAGGCTTCCACCTCCCCCGCCACCCTTCTCACCAGCATTCAGGCACCCGCACAACCCCTGGGCTGCAGTGGAACCTCAGCACGGGAGCTACATCCAAGTAACCCCCTGGGGAAAAACAAGCTTACCTGCGAGCCCGAGGGGCTTTCACCAGGCAGAGCGTGGGAGACATTCCTTTCCCTGACTCACTAGCAAGCGAAGGGGCTGGGATCGGTGCCTGAGGGCACCCGGGAGCCTGCCCCTCACCTGGCAGCCTCCAGCTGGCCCCTGGGGAACCAGAGAGAAGCGGAGAGAAACCGGGAGCTCGCACCCCTACTTTGTTCTTGCAGCATCAGCAACGCTGGGAACAAACTCCCGGCCACAGAACCGACTGGCATCTCATTGGAAGCATGTCGGCACAGGTCCGTCCAGCCAGGGAGCCACAACTCTGCGTTTCACAGGATTAACCACCTCCAAGCCCTCGAAACTGTTCCCTTTCAACAGGCGCTGCGTGTGCCATGACAGCCGCCACCCCGGGCAAACCGGGCTCCCAGAGCAGCGTGGGGGTGACGGCTGGGGTGCCGGGCGGAGCCGTCGGACACCCGCTTGTCACGCCGCAGGCTGATGAACGATAACTCCCGAGTGCCTCCGCTCGCCGTGGAGCTGGTCTTGTTGAACGTTTCAGAGTGTGCATTTGCTAACTTACTTTCATGTGGCCCAGTGTGAGAGCAAACACGCCAAGCCAGGCATGCGGTAACGCGCAGAATCGTTTCACACAAAACTAAAAGCCCCGGTCATCACAGCAGCAGGGATGTGCGACCCTGGCGGGCCTGACAGCTCTGCCTTCTCTGCCTTCTAACCCTGTGGTTGCTTCTCCGTGCTGCGTGCTCAGTCGCTTCAGTTGTGTCCGACTCTTTGCAACCCCAAGGACCGTAGCCCGCCAGGCTCCTCTGTCCATGCGATTCTCCAGGCGAGAATACAGGAGTGGTTTGCCTTGCCCTCCTCCCGGGGGTCTTTCCCACCCAGGGATCACACCTGCGTCTCATGTCTCCTGCATTGGCAGGCGGCTTCCTTACCACCAGCGCCACCTGGGATGTGAAATTGCTTGTCCAGACCTTCCCTTTCCAGAGGACCCACCTGTATGGAAGCTCTTAAGGTTACGGACTTAGTTCTTCACAGGGAAACAGCGAGTTTTCTCTAAGTTCAAGGAACGATCAGGGAACACTCAGCAGAGTCGAGTCCAGAGGTCAGTCTCCCGATGGCCCTTCTGGGATAAGGACGGGAGGAGAGTGTGATGGACTCCTGGGGACAGCGGCAGCATCCTGTGATGGTTACAGTTATGGGATGAGGACCTGCGAGGGCACGGCCGGGGCGCTCAGGCGTGTTCACTACAGCACGCTGGACGAGGTGCCACCTGCTCCCAGGTCAGCAGCAAAGCTCCTCAGCGTCCACTGCTTCCTCCTCCTAGGCAACGCACTCCTCAGGCCCTGCACACCACCCCACCCCCACTTCAGCACAAACGCTGGGTGAACAGCACCTGCCGGCAAGCACGCCCAGGGGCAGCAAGGAGAAACGGGGCTTCAGCCCGGCCAGCCGCAGACTTGGGCGAGTAGAATCTTCTCAGGCTCAAGATCCTACTAGAAGCACAAACCTGTTCCCGGAGACAGAAGAAATGAAAGGCCCCAACCCTGTGCAGCTGCTGAGCCCACACGAGAGTGGCCCTGAGCCTGAACCTGAATTTCAAAAAGAATGGGAAGCAGGGACTTCTCTGACGGTCCACTGGCTAAGACTCCGAGCTCCCAAGGCGGGGGCCTGGGTTCGATCCCCGGTCAGGATCCCTGCAGCCAAGACCTGCTGCAGCCAAATAAATATTAAAAAAAGAAAGGAAAGCAGATGGCCCACTGCACACGGCAGCCCCGCTAGCACAGGAGCCGAAGCTGGAGGACACGGCAACGTGAAACCTGGGCGGAGTGGTTTTCCGCCAAGTTACCTTAGCCGCGGCCACGTTACTTTTCGGGCTTCCCAGGCGGCGCTAGTGGCAAAGAACTCGCCTGCCAAAGCGAGAGATGCAGGTTCGATCCCTGGGTTGGGAAGATCCCCTGGAAAAGGACATGGCAACCCACTCCAGCATTCTTGCCTGGAGAATCCCAGGGACAGAGGAGCCTGGCAGGCTACAGTCCATGGGGTCTCACAGAGTCAGACACGACTGAAGCGACTTAGCATGCACGCATGTTACTTTTCGGAACTTCAAGCTAGGTCACCATTTTCCTAATAGCCTACCTTCTTTCTGCTGCTAAGTTGGGGCAGTCGTGTCCGACTCTGTGTGCCCCCATAGACGGCAGCCCACCAGGCTCCCCGTCCCTGGGATTCTCCAGGCAAGAACCCTGGAGTGGGTTGCCATTTCCTTCTCCAATGCAGGAACGTGAAAAGTGAAAGTGAAGTCGCTCAGTCGTGTCCGACTCTTAGCGACCCCGTGGACTGCAATCCACCAGGCCCCTCCGTCCATGGGATTTTCCAGGCAAGAGTACTGGAGTGGGGTGCCATTGCCTTCTCCATCTACCTATTATATTCCATACGAGAAAGATACAGCAAATTATTAAAACGTCTTTAGCAAATCACGAGGCTCGAATTTTAAAGGCTTTAAAGCAAAAATTCAACCTTTTAAAAAGCCATCTTGAATGAGAACCTTACTCTCAGCCCACTTTTCCACCAAAGTTGCCAAACACTTTACAGAGCCCAGAATTTCAAGAGTCACCTGGGCACTGGGGGTCTTTGTTCCTGCAGTATATAAAGAGGTTCAAGTCGTCCGCACAAAGTCCACCGCCGTGTATTTATTCCAGAATCCTAGACCCATGGCCTTTCTACAAACGCCACATTTCTCTAGCCCTTGGTGGCAATTTTCCTACATATGTGTATTCACACTCCTCATGGTTCATGGTGCTCTCAGAATACAGACCTTTCTTTGGTCTTGAAAACCAAAGGGACCCACCCACGCTGAAGGATGACCATACTAAGAACCCATCAGGTCTGCAAACCTGCTCCCAGTGGGAAGCCCTCAAGCCAGCTTCAGAAACACCAAACGCAGGAAAAGGAAGCTCTCGACAACCGCCCGAACGCATGCAATGAGGCAGAGTTCTCCGTTTACGCAACGGCCACTTCCATACAGCAAATCCACACTCCTGAACATTTTCTGTTTATGGAGAGGCATGTTTCACTTCCAAACGAAAAACCTGAGCTCCAGTCCCCGAGGCTTACCTGACTCCTCTCTTTGTCCACTTTCTTAAAACATTTATTCAAGGACAGATTGTGTCTCACTGAGTTTTTCCACCCAGTAGGTGCGTTTGCAAAATACGGAAAGTGTTCCAAGATCCAGTTGTAGATATCCTTGACGGGCAGGCGCTTGGTGGGAGAGTCCTCGATGGCCATGAAGATGAGGCAGCTGAAAGAATAGGGCGGCTTGCAGTTGGGGTTCTGCCGGGCGTCGCAGGGCGCGTCGGCGGGGGCGGGCGACGGCGGCGGCTCGCCGTCGGGGTCCTGGACCGGGCTGACGCTGCGCAGCACCGAGTCCCCGAAGCTCTTCAGCAGGTTCTTGCTTTCGTGCAGCCAGTTCAGGTTGGTCAGCTCCTCGTCCTCCATGGCCCCCTCCTCTAGGCGGGCGTCGGGCAGGGCGAAGTCCAGGTCATCGTCTTCCTGGAGGGCCTTGGAGAAGCCGCTGCCCCGGTAACACGGACTCAGCCCGCTGGAGACGCTAATTCCTGAGCTTTCTGGCTTCTTGCTGGGAGGCATGACTGGACCCATTTACGTGAAGGCTCCTGAAACACACAAGACAGAGAAGATGAGGAACCCGGCCCGCAGAGACGCCCCGTCCCCGGGCGGCCGGGAGCGGCGCGCGGCGCCTGTCCGGGGCTCCCGGCGCACGAGAAGAACGGGAGCAGAAGGGCGGCCTGCGAGTCTGTCACACCTAGCGTGCACGAACCACAGGGCCCTGGGAGCCCCTGGCTGCCCGGGGGTAGCGCCCAGCTCTCCCTCTGCAGAAGCTACACGTTCCAGCCCTGGCTGGGGAACTGAGATCCCTCCAGCCGCGCAGCCGAGGCCCGACTGTATCACAGCATCCGTGTCCCGTGACAAGCTGTAACGGGAAGGAATGTTAAAACCAACATACAGTCCGCATAAAACCACCGCACTGTGCACGAGAAACTAGCACAGCACTGTAAGTCAACTATACTGCAATAGTTAAAAAAAACCAAAGAGGGAAGCTCCACAAGACCTTCTTCCTGATCCATGAAGCTTCTCACGGTGACCCTAGGAAAATCAGTTATTTCCTGCTTGCCTCTGTTTACCTGCTTTACGTGAAAATGTACAAAATTCTTTTGAGCCTCACAGTAAAACACCACAAAATAAGTGCGGCCACAACCCAGGTCACTTTGGGTGACAGGTCTTACTATTTACGTCTCTCAGGGGAAAAAAAATAAAGCCACACCTGAAAGGGGAAGGCCTGCTGTTTCAGGTTACGTTCAGCTGTTTCCATGCGAAGACCATCACAACTGCCTGGGAATTAAAACTGGCTATGGTGAGAACCACTTTAGTAGTGTTCCATTTGACTTTTTCTTTTTTTTCCACCACGAGTCATGACCTAAAACTGCAACTTTAATAACATTTGGCAAGTCTAAAGAGGGGCGCCAAATTATTCTGGGGATTCAAGGTGGAGGAGGAAGACAGTTAATTTCGTTGGGACACTACACTCTGAACAAAAAAGTGAGCACCTTCAGACACCACAAAAATAAAGAGGAATGTGAAGATGAGCCATCCACTGAAATCAAAATCAGTGCAAAAAGTCAGGAGGGCAGCCAGAGCTTCAAGAAAGAAGGCAAATCCAACAAAAACTGCTAAGGAATTCTGTTCTGCTCCTCCCCCATTTTTATCAACAACCTAGCACAGGGGTAAAATATCTGAGGAGGAAAGACAATGGGGGGTGACAGGTCCACACACAGGGCAACCCCAACAGCGACAAAGCATGTTCACCCCTCGAGCACTCAACGTGAGATAGAAAGAACAGGAAGATAAGGAAAGAGGCCTCCGACTCTCCCACAACGTGCTGGGTGCAAGAAGGGTGTCTGTTTTGTCCTCCACCCCGGCCCTGGGCTTCCCTGGTGCCTCAAACAGTAAAGAATCCACCTGCAATGTGGGAGACCTGGGTTCCATCCCCTGGAGGAGGGCATGGCAACCCACTCCAGTATTTCTGCCTGGAGAGCCCCATGGACAGAGGAGCCTGGTGGGCTACAGCCCACGAGGTGTCAAGAGTCAGACACGACTAAGCGACTAAGCACAACCACCCCTGAGTAACATCATGCAGGCTGTTTAGAAAAAAAAGAAAAAGAAAAAAATGCACACAGCAAAAGCAAAGACAGGATCATTCCATGGCTCCAAAAGTTCACTGACGCCACGCCTAAAATAACTGCCACTTCAGCTAGGGAAGCTCTAGAAAGCATATGTGGGGCACTGAATACCCAAAGGTACCTGAGAACTGGAGTACCACCCCCAACACTGCCCACCCCTGGGAGACGCAGGGTAAGGGGAGGCAAAGGTGGACAAACAGCCTTCAGACAGAAGGCCCTGGGGAGGGGGGGTGGTGCTCTCTGGAGCCGCCCTGAAATGTCCAACTGTTAGGAGGGAAAAAATTTTCAGGCACCAGAGTCCCATGGAAGCAGGTAGTTCAGATACTTCCAGTTCATCCAGAGGGAATATGATTTTCATCAAATAGGGAGGCTACTCTGAGTAGTACAGGATACCTATTAAAGAATAATCTAGTGTCTTCAATTTGGAGGTAAGACAGAGACCATCCTGATACAGCTTTTACCTTCTTTGTAAACAAATCAAGGCTAGGCTTGTCAGCTCAAAGTTTTCACGGGACTCCCCTCATCAAATAAACTAACTTTCTGATAACAAGGAATATCCACACAGTCGAGTGCAAAAGAGGGAGGGAAAAAAAAAGACCCAGCCGCTGAAGTCAACTTTAGCTCCAGAGGAAGAAAGTTTTACATCTCCTGAGCTACCAAACAGGAAAATTATATCATGGCTGACAGTAAAGTAGTTTAACTGCACTGTTGCTATGACAACATGCTGCTCTTTCTTTTTAATTTGCTTACTTGTCAGTAGCTTCCCAAACGAACTAACATGCTATTCTCCATGTTTTCTTTTGTTTTAAACAAACACTGCCAGCAATACGGTTTTCTTAGGAAAGCGGCGCTGCCCAGAAGAGAGCGTTCCGGGGCTCAGCACCCCCGGATCGCTCGCGGGCTCTGCGTTCCGGTGCCCCGAAGCTGGCCAGCTGTGAAGTGCACCACCATAAACCCGCATTTCACAGCGACCTCATCAAGAGCTGCTGACCGCTACCGTCCCCAGAAACCACACCGAGGAGTTTTCCATTATGATCTCTAACGACATAATTTGCCAAATCTTTTTTTTTTTCCTACTATTTTTTAGAAGGGACGGGGAGGGGGGGAGGGCAGAGAAAGAATCCAGATCATGTGAGTCTGCAGTTCAGCAAACATTTTCCATCGGCTGCCAGTAAGGCTGCTGGCCGGATCCGCAGATGTCCACCACTGACCTCCTTACAACTTTTCGGTTGCTATTGGCTACGTTCCGCACACGCACACCCTCCTGCTTGTGACTTGCTGGTTTTCGTTATCCTTTTTTTTTCCCCTCCTTTTTTTCATGGAGAAAATGCAGCAGAAAAGCTCATTCCTTGCCCACTGCCAGAGGGCTGCAAATAACTGACAAAGGCATGAGTGGCCCAGCTCCGAACAGATGGTCGATGCGAACTTTAAAAAGTTGAGAAATCACTCTCGCCCCCCCGCCCCAAGCCGAGCAGGGCAGTGGCGAGTTCGGGGTGTGCGGTAACCGCCCCCCCCTCCGCGCACGCGCACAAGCGCTCTGCTCCCTCGCCGACGGTCCTTGTCAAAAACATTTCCAGGGGACCTGCGGGCGCGGCGATTGGCGGCGGCCCGCGTCCATCAGCGGCGTTGCCGGGCGACGGGGAAACCGCTCCTCGCCCCGCCGGCCCGGCCCTCGGGAGCCCGCATGCCTTCACTGCCGGTCAGACGGCACCAGCCTTTCATCGGCCGCGCCGAGCCCCAGAAACACATCGGGGGAAGCCTGTCGCCCCCCAACTCCTCCGGGGCCCAAGGGGGGATTCAGAGAGGGCCCGGGTGACCAGGACCCGGTCCTCGGAGGTTCTGCCGGTGCCAAGCTTGCACAGTCGGGGGGCGGGGGGTCTTTGTTAGGAGCCCGTCTCTCTTCTGGGATCCCCCCTTGATCAGCACCCCCAGCCCCGGACCGTGGCGCCGGGGGTCCCGCCGACACCCCCAAGTCCGTCGCTTCGTTTGGGAAGTCCGGGCACCGAGGAAAACAGCCCGCACGTCGGGGCCAGGAGCCTCTTAGCACCCGGCAACTTCCCCGGGGCTCCGGGGCTCCCGTGTCCCCCGCCGAGCCGGGCCCCCCCAACCCCGGGGCCCTAGCCCCCGGGGACTGCGGAGCCCCCGAGTCGGCCGCCTCTGGGACGGCCCCCCGAGCGGAGCGCGCGCGCGCCCCAAGCCGACCCGACCCCGCGCGGGCGCGGACTCACCTGGCCGGAGCGGGGCGCGGGGGCGCGGGGGCGCCGCGGCCCTT
>CM035273.1:1966191-2127044 GCA_020226075.1 Hydropotes inermis | reverse complement strand
GCGACCGTGGGCGGTGGGGCTGGCGGGGCGCGCGGCCTGTCCCTTCCCTGCGCTCTGGCCACGCGGGCGGGCGGGCGCTGCGCCTCTGGCAACGTGTCGCCGGAACGCTCCTACCCCATCCGCGCGCCTTACATGGCTCGAAAGTAAAAATAAAAAGAATTACGATGCGGGCGAGGCTTGCGAGAGGGAGACGAGATTCCACTGCTCCCCAACTCCGGCGCCCTGGCGGGACTCCCGGGGCCGCCCGGGCCCTCCTCCAGCGGCCGCCCCGCGCCCCCGGGAGGAAGGGCACAAAGGCACCGCCGCCTCCCGCCCAGGGGGCTGCCCCTCGGGGCTGCCCGCCGGCGCCCGGCTGCCCGGGGAGGGAGGGTGGCCATATGGCCATTCCAGGTTACAGAGCCGGAGGCCCGTCCTGAGGGCCAAACCTTGGGGCCTCCGGCGCGTTGTGCCCAACTCCCTGGCCGCCTTCTGAGCCTCCAGCGAAAACAAGGCCCTGGTCCTCCACGTTCAGAGCCGCAGCGACAGCTGGCAGGGCCGCCTCTCCGAGTCTTCAGGCGCCTCCGAAGGTGGGCCACCCGCCTCTGCAGCCGCGCCAGACAGCTGCCTTTGGAGGGACTGAGGGGAGTCCCAGAGGTCACCCTAGTGGTGACATAAATAAAAATAGGACTGCACCCCGCCCCCCGCCTCCCACCGCCCCCTCCCACTCCCTGAAACCAAATCAGTCGATTCCTCTACAGAAGCAAACACCAGTCGCTGCCGCCACCTCTCCCCATCTACCTGAACCAGAGGCCAGGACCTTTTGAGCGCTTGGAAAACTGCAGAAAAACCAATGAGAAGGCCCTCCAGCTTGCAGCACCTTGTAACTTAGCCAAAGGGGAGAAAAATCCCACGGGTTCCTGAAACGTTTTAATTTCCAAAGACTGAAGGAAACTCCGATCCATCTGAGGAGTCATTCCCCTTCTCAAAGTTACAAGATGGTGGGTGGTAAGTTTTCAGCAGGACACTCACCAGCAGGCCTTACTGCTTAGCCTGGGAAGGCAAATCCCACCCACCTGGGAGGTGATTCAGCCTCGATGGCCCGGGGCAGCGGAGGTCACCCAGCCCCACCCCTTTAATTACCGAGAGCGCTTGGTCTACCCCAAGTCACTAAGCAAAAGGCCTGTGGCAAGAGGGGCAAACTAGGTGTATCCCAAGTCCTGAGCGTGAGATTCTAAAGGTCAGAGGCGGTGACAGAAACAGGGGACAGGAGCTCAGTCTTGTCTGCGAACCTCCATCAGCCTGTCAGTCGAGGCTCCTCAAAGGAACCAAGAGACCCTGGTCCAGCCCCGTGCTGGCTTCAGCTCAGTTCAGTCGCTCAGTCGTGCCTGACTCTCGGCGACCCTGTGGACCACAGCCCGCCAGGCCTCCCTGTCCATCACCGATGCCCGTGCTGGCTTGGAGAGGAAGAAATAGCCGGCCTGGGTGCACCCCTTCCACGCCAGTCCCCGCAGCACTCACAGTGGAACCGGCACCTCTGCGGGAAGTAGGCGGCAGGTGTTCCCAGCCCACGGCGCCCCCTCCCTGCTCGGCGCTCAGAAGGAAGGGCCGTCAGCGTGCGGCTGGTGCACAAGGGCCGTGTCTGAACCAGCCACCGACGTGAACCAAGGCTTGGAGACGCGGCGAGCGCTGGGCCAGGAGCAGCCCTGAGCGGCGGGCGGAGCCCGGGAGGGAAGCTGCCTTCCCGGACCTCGCCTCTTTGCCTCGGTGGCTTCTGGCTTCTTCCACCCTCCAGCTTGTTTTCTCACCTCGCTCTTCCCTCGTGAGAAGGTGTGACGCCTGCGGAGGGAGGGGCGGGTGCGCCCGGCGGCCCGTCTGTCTGAAGGGGGGACCCAGACGTTTGCCGAGAGCCAGCGGGAGGCGGAGAGGGGTCTCCCCATCTTGTCACTCCAGAGACCCTTGGCTGTGGGACCTGCTCCCGGATGAAGCGGGTCAGGAGCTAGATTCGCTCAGGAACAACCTCATTCCCTTTGTGATCTTTCGGGAAACACCCTTGGGCCTTAGAGCTCGACAAGTCTGAGAGAGACAAGTGGACTGTTTAGAGCGCCCTTTCCCAATCAGAATCCTAGGTGCGCGCCAGAACTCACTCTGGGCACCCCCTGGTCCCGGACTGGGGGCGATAGGACCCTCCTGCGGCCCCACCCGGGCTGAGAGCACTAGGATGCTAGCCTGGTCAGGCCCCAGTCTTCGTGGGACCCTCCCCCCCAAGTCCTCGTGGGACCCCAGGCTCCTCCTCTGCGGAGAGGAACGCCCCCCACCTTGGAGTTCTCCGCTTTCTTCTCCAGCATGGTTCTCTGCCCTGGACCAGTAAGGTCCCTCCCCCATCCCGGGTTATTCGGCCAACCCGATTAGTTCTGTAAAGCCCCGTGATCCCTCCTGAGGCCATAACAACTGAGGAAATGCAGTGGGAGAGCGTGGCTTGTGAGAAGACCTGCGTGCGGGCTGAGTCGCTCAGCCGTGTCCGACGCTTTCCACCCCTCGGACTGTAGCCCGCCAGACTCCTCTGTCCACGGGACTGTCCAAGGCAGGAGGCTTGGAGCGGGTGGCCATGTCGGCCTCCAGGGGAGTCCTCCTGACCCAGGGAGCAAACCCGAGTCTCCCACACCTTTTGCATGGACAGGTGGACTCTTTACCTCGAGTGCCACCTGGGAATCCCCGAGGGAATGTCCCCTGAGGGACATTCAAACATGAGTAGAAATCTGAGGCAGGTCTGGAAAGAGGGTCTTCTCAACAGGATCCTCAAACTGACGGAGAAAAAGGGTACCCGAATGGGAGGCTGAGTCAGCGCCGGCCACACAGCTGGCTGCGGGAAACCAGAGCATCCTCGGACGGTTTCCTCCGGCTCCTTCCCTCTGAGACCTGTCTTCCCTGCTTCCCCCTATATGTCTGTTCCCTCTTGTCCCGGAAGGCCGGCCTCCTCTGCTCACCGAGGACCACACACGGCTGCCGGCACCAAGGGCAAAGAACCTTCTGAGTGTCAGCAGCCACTGCCTTCAACCTCGTCCGCCTTCCACCACACGGTCGGATTCCCAGGGGAAGAATCTGACTGGCTTGGCCTGATTCAGGTCGCTCTGCCCTTCGGCCCATCCCTTCCTCGCAGCGGAGGCAGAAGGTGTGGTATGACCACCTGGGACGACACGACCCGGGAGGGGAGGGGAGACGGCTGTAAAGGGAGACTGTCTAATTAAACACAGGCCCGTGTTTGAAACGGGGAAGGGACGTTCTAGACCTGAGCCTCTCAGGTAGGAATGCCTGGGGAGCCACGCCCAGCGGGTCGGAATCTCCTGGGTCCGCCGGCCGTGTGCATTTTGAGAAAGCACCAGAGCACACACTGCTTTCTCAGCCAGGAGAACTGAATGGCACGCGTGCATGGCTCACCGAGGACGCGACGCTGTCAGAACATGCACTCATTCCCTGAAGAAACGCACTGGGTGCCCACCGAGCGTGTGGCATAGTTAGGTACCAGGGGTACAGCCTCCACGCCGTACGGAACAGGCGTGTTAGCGGAGAAGCGTGGAAACATCCCATCACAAAACCCCTTGAATGCGAAGGTGAGCAGTTTATCTGCAGGAATCAGAGGGCAAGAAGAACTCATTGAGTAGTTTTGAATCCAGAAGTTGCTCTGTCAGGAATGTGCCTTAAAAAGAACAGCTTGCCTCCAGTAGGTGAATAAGTCCTAGAGCCCTCATAAGGGCACAGTGGTTACAGACAACAGAACTGTATCATAAGCATTAAACCTGCTAAGTGACCAGATCTTAATTATTCCCAACACTAGAAGAAATGATCATTATGTGACGCAATAGAGGGATTAGCCAACTATAACGGTGATCACGCTTCAGTATAAACAGACCAAATGAGTGTGCCGCGCACCTTGGACCCACACGTGTTACAGGTCAAATATCCTTCGATTTTAAAAAAGAAGAGTAACAGGATCACGGATCAAGGACAGGACTGGGGAAAGGAAAGAAAGAAATGGAAGACCAAAAGCACACAGTAGGGGTGTTAGTGGCTCAGTCGTGCCCAACTCTCTGTGCCCATGGACTGTTGCCCGCCAGCCTACTCTGTCCATGGGGTTCTCCAGGCAAGAACACTGGAGTGGGCTGCCATGCCCTTCTCCAGGGCATCTTCCCCACCCAGGGATTCCACCCAGGTCTTGCACACTGCAGGCAGATTCTTTACCATCTGAGCTACAGGGAAGTCCACACAAAATCCACACATAAGCCATAATCCATCAAAAGGCTTCCCAGGTGGTGCCAGTGGTAAAGAACCTACCTGCCAATGTAGGAGATGTAAGAGATTCGGGTTCAATCTCTGAGTCTGGTAGATCCCTTGGAAGAGGGCATGGCAACCCACTCCAATATTCTTGTGTGTAGAATCCTATGGTCAGAGGAGCTTGGCAGGCTATAGTCCATAGGGTCACACGGAGTTGGACACAACTAAAGTGACTGAGCACAGTCCATACACAATGGAATAAAGATTATCTTTTTTAATGTTTCTTAATAAGAAAAAAATGTTAAAATATTAAAATAGTGTTTCCCTCTGAGAGTTAGAGTTACGCAGCAATTTTTGTTTTGGGCTGCTTCTTTCACATTTGTCTATATTTTCCAAATTTTCTACAATAAGCCCCCAACACATTTCTAATGACTTCCCTGGTGGCTCAGATGGTAAAGTGTCTGCCTGCAATGCGGGAGACCTGGGTTCGGTCCCTGGGTCAGGAAGATCCCCTGGAGAAGAAAATGGCAACCCACTCCAGTATTCCTGCCTGGGAAATCCCATGGACAGAGGAGCCTGGCGGGGTCGAAAAGAGTCGGACACGACTGAGCAGCTGAACTGAACTGAACTGAACTGAACAAGCTCCCAGGTGCTGCTGCTGGTTCAAGGACCACACTTTGGGAACCACTAAATTCGAGAACAGTCAGGGAGACTGGAAAAAAAATGAATGCATGAGAGGCTTCAAAGGAAGAACCAAGTGAATCCATCAAATGACTGAATATGAGAGGAGCAGGAGATATGATGGTCAAAGATAGCTCCTTAATCATGGGTTGACTAAGTCTCTCTGAGTTAGCATGTGAGAATGCCGTTTGCAATAGTAAAACAGTTCCTCACCTCCTTCCCCCCTGTGCAGAAGGAAGAGATGCCCAGGATCACAGCTGGAAGACTTTCCGTCTCTAGGTGAGTGTCAAAGGCCTGATCAAGCTTTCTCTGGGCTTCCCGGTCATCCCCTCTTGGGGTTTTTCTCTTGTGCGTTCTTGGTGTTTATATGACAGATTCTGAAGAGTGGAGCCTAGGAAATGCTCATTAGACTTTCTCCAGCAGAGAGGAGTGTCAGGAGGCCTATCCGAGGAGGGAAGGGCGGCTATGGAGTGAGGGGAAGTACCACTGACCTCGGAGAGGGGCATTCATTAGTGCAGGCGCCAGGGGGGGTGTGCCAAGTCACCTGCAAGGGGCAACAGGGAAAATATCGAACCTGTCAGCTCCTCTTCGAGCATGAACAAAAGTGTGATCTGATGATCCAGAATCCAGACGTAGTCACCTCATTCAGTCAGAACGTATTTATTCATAAGCATCTAGCTACATTGTGCCCAGTACTGTATGGAGGGCACTGGGAGAAATGAAAGATGCGGTACTTGCCCTCAAGGATGGGGAAGTCTAGGGATTTTCCTGCTGGCCCAGTGGCTGAGACTCCACACTGCCAATGCAGGGGCACAAGTTCGATCCCTGGTCCGGGAACTAGACCCCATATGCCTCAAGTGAGAGTCCCCACGACCCCATATGCCTCAAGTGAGAGTCCCCATGACACAGCTAAGACCCTGCGCAGTCAAATAAATAAATATCGGGGAAAAAAAAGATGGGGAAGATTCAGTGAGCATTTTTGAAGCGGCCACAAACAAACACAAACAAAACCTGATACCAGGACCACAGCTGCCGTGGCTTCGTGGCCTGGGACGAGGTTTGTATTCTCACTTCACCACATACTAGCTGCGTAACCTTGATCAAGGTACGGAACTTCTTTTTCTGGTTTCCTCATCTTAAAATAGTGTGGGGCGGGGGAAATAGAGGACATAGGCAAGACCCACTTCATAGGGTTGTGACGAAGATCAGATGAATGGGTGCTCATAAAATACATACAACGTACAACGGTGAGTGTCCGGAGCCTGGAGCTAGTTTTGTTAAGTAAATAAATGAAAAGGAAAATATTGACACATTTGAGTACAAAACAATTGAAACTTTGTGTGTAGGACCAGAGGTCATGAATCAAGTTCAAAGACAAAAGGATAAAAAAAAAACAACCATTTGTCATACATATGAAGAAAGGTTAATATTTTAAATCTATAACTCTTAACAGCTCAATGAGAAAATTATCACCCTAATGAGAAAGGGGACAAATTCACAAGAGGAGAAACATAAATGGAAATATACCCATGCAAGGATACACAGCTTCCGTTTAAAAAAAAGAAATCACAGAAATGCCAGTTCAAGCAATTGTGAGAGCTCATTTCCTCTATCAGATTGGCACAGACTTAAAAAGAATAAGCATACCAATGTCAGTGGGGGTGTCAAAGGGACATGACTTGGTATGACTGTTTAAGAGGGCCGTCTGATGAGCTGAATTAAAATGGAAGTAAGCATGGCCACTGACTCAATTTCCAGTTTCTAGGAATTTATCCTAAGGAGATACCTAAACAAGACAGTAAACTTGCCCACCAGACTGCCTACCCCCATGAGATAATAAGCTCCATGAAAGCCAGATTCGTGCCTATTTTATTCGGCAATGTACCCAAGCACTCACTCCAGTGTCTGACACACGCAGAAGACACTCAGTCAATATGCATTGAGTGAAAGCACTGAAATATGCAACAGCGTTTGCTGGAGAATTTTGTTAGGACATTGTTTAAAGTTGTGGAAACCGGGAAGCTGCCAAAAAGGAGTCTAGAGGTATTAGAGGTATGCTGCTAAATCACACAGGCCACACTCACTCCTGTCCCCCGTGTTCCCTTCCTTCTGCATTTTCCAGTGGTTTTGAGCAAAGCTTTCCCTTTTCTGAATCACTTTCACATTCTTATATACTGTATGTGTGAAACCATTTGCAAACATTTCATAATGTAAGAGTTTGGGGGGAAAACAGATAACGTTGGCAAAGCTTTCCACCAAATTGAAGCATTTTGTGATTTTTTCAATCAGAAGGGACAAAATGATCCCTTTCTGAAAAGGTTGGTGCTCCCAACAAATAAGAGAATTGCTAAGTATAACAAATATTATACCCTGCGTAATGGGGTCTGTTGTCTGGCTGGGGGAAAGCTTTCAATTTATTGGTTTTGGGTATCAAACATTTCCCACAGACTCTCACATAGGTTCAAAGACGAGGGAAAATACTCCTGAATGAAGAATTTACTCCGTTTCCAGATGGATGGTCTATAACAACTTATGCTTCTACGAGACCAAATGTGGTTACATCTTTTTTTAAGGTTTTTTCCAAACCCGATAGAAAAATCTGTGCTGAGCTGAGGCACTCTGCCTGGCCAGAACTACTTCTGCTTTTTCGGGAATATTCCCTGCAGTCAGAAGCATGTCCTAAAAGAGGCTGCCCCTCTGAGTGCCTGGATTCCATTTAGCTACAGTCAACTCTCAGGATTCAGTTAGACACCGAAGTAGCAAATACTCACCCCTGCTCCCAGAGGAGATCTAGGGTTAGGTTCCTGCAAGTCACTGGTCACCACCTGTTCTTTAACTGATCCGTATGCTACCTTATTTTCCCTGATTGCACTCAAAGACACCTTATGTACTATAAATACGTATTTATATATATGCTGATTCATTAACATTGGACTCACAGCCACCAGCACTAGAACTCAGGTCCAAACAAAGCTTATCAAACACAAGAAAAGCTAGTCTTTTGTCCAGATGGCAGTCGGTCCCCCAGCGCTCACGAGCGTGACACGGCTGCAGCACCCTGAGCCGGCGCCGCTTCAAACAGCAAAGCCACCAACACACAGACAGCACCAGAGACATTTCAGAGGACACTTGTTTACAGCGGGAAAGCGGACACAGAAAAGGGGGGAGGTGCTTGGTTCCCTCTCAGCTGGGAGTGTGTGTGCTGGATGACTCAAATTTGTTGCCACTCTGCACATGTCCACGAAAGACCACGAAAGCGCCACAAGTATTGATTTTGTGATCATAAAGAAATGTTAGCAAGTTCTTAAAGAACCTCTTAGGGGTCAAGGATGTGGAGGCCAGGAGCAGCGGGGTGCAAGAGAGGAAAGCTTGTGACCAGGAGGGGGAAGGAAAAGGGAGCTTTTAAACTGAATGAAAAAGGACCACTTGCACAAAGACAAAGTTCAGCGTGTGTGTCCTAATCAGTACAATGTGGTGTCCCTTCATGATAGAAAACAAGTCAGCCCGCTGCCGAGTGTCAAACAGACGCCACGCGCCTTGAGAGGCAAGGACCTTGTCTTATACTTCTCTCTGCTCACAGCATGTGGCATTAGTGGTAATCGAAAATATCAATCACTTAGGGGAAAAATGCTCTTTTTTTAATCCCTCTCTTAAACTGGTATCTATTTACCACGTGGTTCAGTCACTAAGTCATAACCAACTCTTTGCGACCCCATGAACCGTAGCCCACCAGGTTCCTTTGTCCGTGGGATTCTCCAGGCACGAATACTAGAGGGCGTTGCCATTTCCTTCTCCAGATGATCTTACCGACCCAGGGATCGAACCCGCGTCTCCAGCATTGGCCAGTGGGCTCTTTACCACTGAGCCACCTGGGAAGCCCATCTAACGACTGTACAGATTGGTAAAAGGAAAGTAGCGTCATCGACCCTCTTCTCCGCCAGCACTTATTGTTTTCCTCTCTGCCACAGGCACACCAAGTGCCGCCGTCTCATGGCTTTTTCGGTGACTAGGTCTGCCAAAGTCCTAACTATGCCAGGAAATAACTTCTCTCACTTTACTTTTTCAGAGGATGTGAAAGAAAACAATAGATTCTTCTGCTTTGAGATTGTCTTTTTAAAACAAAGTACCAGAGAAGCTCCAAATCTGGGGAACTCTCTGGGCTCTCTGGGGAACACTACATAGAGTAAAATGATTACCGGCATATTTCCCTGCTGGACAAAGCTCTTTGACAAAGAGAAGCAACTTACTCAGTTCATTACGACAGCCAACCCTGAAGTCTCTTCTCTACTGGGTAGAACAGTTCACCGACACTTTCAGTTTTGAAAACCCTCCTTCTTCCAAAAATAGCATCTCTTGTGCCTTTAACATTCAGACACAAGCAAAACGTGCCCATAAAGCGTGAGGCCTGAGTGCGTGTGTGTGTTCCATCCCATACAGGGGGAGGGGGGAGGCTGAGGAGGAAGCAGTCAAATGGATTGCTGTCTTTCTGTGGGTGCAAACCTCATTTCTCTATACTCAAAGACATGTGACTCTGACTGGCTCCAAAGAGTTGGCCCCTGGACAACCAGGCCTCCTTTCTAAATTGGCATTTCTTCCAGAGAGGAGCCCAGAGCATCCTTCCTCTGTGCCCACACAGTGCTGGGCCAGCTGGCTAACAGTGTGGCTCCCGGAAAGGGGTGCTGTCCACACCGCTGATGGCAGGCACGGGTGCCCGTTGCTCATAGCTAATGTCAGAGGGGCCTCAACACAGGGGTCCAGGCGGTTGGCTGAGACTCCCCATGCAAGCAGCCATGCCCCAGGAGTGCCAGCAGAGGTGATCGAGGGCCAAGGTGGGCATGCCACAGACCCTGGACTTCCAGATGGAGTCTAGTCCCAGAGCTCTCCGGAGGCTCCCCCGGCCAAGGTCAGAGGGAGGGAAGAACATCATGACATCGGTTCCGAAGAAATCCCTCCTGCTCCTGGCATGCCCAGGCTCCTCCTCCCCACGTACCAGCTCCACCCCCCCCCCACCATAAGTCTCCAAGCGCACGGTGAGAAGGCAACTGCAACCATTCAACTTTCTCTTAATGACCTAGGACTGGGAGGATGTAGAGTTGGGGAAGAAGCAATGGCCATTCCCAATGATGTGGACTCCCAGTTGGCTGGGTTCCTGAAAGGTCATCTGGTTGACCTCTTTGTAGGAAAAACATGGTTCTCTTTGGCCTTGATAATCCAGCCAGGCAGATTTGCTGGAATAAGTTTCTTCAGCCACACACACACACAGCACATGGATGCTGAGGACTTGAACGATGAAAACCTACTCCGACACACCCCTCTCCCCTCCAGACTCCAGTGACATCTCCCGGCTTGCAGCTCCTGCCCCCGTGTGAGAGCCCAGCTCAGCCGTCCAGCCAGGACTCCAGAGCTCATGCTGTTGGAGAACCTGAAGATCAAACCAAGCACAAAGGGAATCACACACAGGAGTTGCTAGGGAGGAAAACAGCTCACTCCATCTACGGCATTCTCTCTGGCAGACACAACTGGAAGATTTTTTTTTTAATCCCTGAAAAACTCATTTAAACTGAGGGTGCAAAAGGCATCTGAAACATGAGAGCCCCCAGCCCCGTGCAGGGAGAGAAGGGGAAGGTTTCAAGGAAACACAGAAGCCATGCAGACCTGAACGGGGGGCAGGCTGCCCGACAACCAGGCAGCCAACTGCCAAACTGTCATTTTGCTCGGCGGCTGAACAGAAGGCTCGAGTAATGACAACCACAAAACTCATTTAAAGTCTGAAAAGGTGACTAATGAGCTCATTCATGCTGCCTATAAATTATTCACTACAACACTGATCCCACTCAAGACAAACAGTAAAGTAAACTTTAAACACAGACACTGCTGGCCTCCAAAGAAGAGCAGGTTATGTCTGTAAAACTTTTCACAAAGAGGGGCACTTGTCTCTCCTTCCGTCCATTGTCACATTCGTTCTTCTGTTTACTTTTTTTTTTTCACTGCCTTTAATCAAGTTTAAGCAGACACAGCTGTTACACATTTATTTCTCTGTAGAGTTTTTTCCATTAGTTATTACGAGCAATCATGATGCTCTAAAAATAGCAGCAAATTATATTCTCTCGAAATTGAAGGCTGACCTTAAAATGAAGCCCAGGTCTTCGGAAAGAATATTCAGATGCACATGTTGGGTGAGTGACAGCCCTGCACAAAGGCGAAACAAAAGTGCATTTTACTCTCTCGGAGAGGTTGGCAACTGGCTTCCAAATTTCCCGAGGTTCTAGTGGAAACTGCTTGTTTTAAAATCTAACAAGACAGAACCTGCTTCCAGTGGTCATGTTTTGGTGGAGATTTTCATGAAAACTCAAAGAATAAAAGGGGAAATGTCTCATTTTGGCTGCTCAGTGAAGATAAACCCAGCAGCAGGTTTGTTGGAAACCCACCACATTGCTGCACACTGCTTTCAGTTTCCTGTTTAATATTAAATAAAGCATTTTGGCTCTTCTGTTTTTACAAACTCTGCTGTTTGCGGCTACTGTCACCGCTCCAAGCATTATAACTCTGGAGAAGAAGTCCTGTATTTTTCAAACCTTTTTAAAAAATCTTAGTATCTATTTCCAAGATGCAGTAAAAGTTAAAGAGGTTTTCGTGTTTTTTTCTTTTTCAAAAATAGTCCTCAAATAAGTACTTGCGTTAGTTCTTGGTCAGATCGCTGAACATTATGTATTTTTAAACTGCTTTGAATACTTTGAACAGGAGCCACAGAAAAGCCACAGAAAACACTCATAGTCAAATATCGCCAGATGGAGGTTCCGAACAACCAAAAGTGAAAGCAGAAAGGTCTGAGGCTCGGTCGTGCCCTGTACACACCTCGAGATTACAGGGGGGAAGAAAATGAATGATGCCCCGGTCGTAGGCAGAGGAAGCTTGCATAGCATTTGAGAAGCATCCCGTGCAAGGCCAATTGAGACCCGGGCTTGAACTTCAACCTGAGACCCGGCCAAGCTGTGGCTCCATTTAAGGAAAACCTTTCACGTTGTTTTCAGTTTCTAGCCCGTGAACTAAAGACTGGTTGGGCCGTTTCCGCTGTCTGAAATGCAAAGCAAGCTTGTCTTTTCAAAGCAAGAGGAGTCCTGCCATATCGATAGCAAAGTACTTTGCCAGCTACGGACAGCAGTCTGGGGGCTCTTCGTGCTTGTGATTTTACCCACACTTCTGTGTCGGGTAGGAAGCCATTCTTTCGGTCCTCCGTGCGCGAGAGTTCCTGTAGATGTGCTGTCGTTGTCTGCATCAAACGTGTGAAAGCCCGATTCCATCCAAAGAAATGGCGACGTCTACAACGGCGTCCCGGTGAAGTCTCGGCGTCTCTACAGCTCGCCGCTGACTAGGCTTCCGTCACCCCCCCGTGGAAGGGCGGGAAACCAAGCCACGTGTAACCAGTCTGACAGACACGGAGACCCACTGGTCCAGAGGCCTTCCTCTCAGCTCCTCACCGCTCACCATCCTGAGGGCCAAAGGGCAGCAGGGCTTGCCTGCGGACGTTCAAGGCACCCGGACAACAGAAGCCACAGCAATGAGCACCAAGTACCCAAGCACTGCGACCCAAAGAACCGCCCAACATACAGAACACACCAGCTCTCCAGCGCTTCCTGCGTGCCAGGCACCACGCCTGGAGCTTCAACGGCAGTATTTATTGTATTTATTGTGTTCTTCCATGGTCCTTCCCAGGGAGGGCTGTCATCCTCTTTTACAGATGAGGACGTGGAGGCGTCAAGAAGTTAAGTGATGGGAGTTCCCTGGTGGCCTGGTGGTTAGGATTCGGGGCTTTCACTGCTGTGACCGACTTCAGTTTAGTTGGAGAACGGAGATCCCGCAAGCTGGGCAGCACAGCCAAAATATGAAATAAATAAAATAATATAAAATAAAGAAGTTATTTGCTGGTGGCGAATAATTGGCGCTAGGAGCTGGAATGGCAAGTGAAGACCCCAAGTCTCTCTGGCCTGCACAGCCCATCGTCTCATCACTGACCTCTCCCATTTAGGGTATCCAAGATCTAATTTCCAAGCTCACAGAAGACAGCTTGTTGCTTGCAATCTACCTCTCGAGCTCCTTAGTCAGAGGTTTTTGGGTTTCTCTGATTTGGTTTTTGCATAGCATTTTTCAAATGGACCACTAACCATAGACACTCTTTCTACTTCCACAGGCTTAGCTCCTGACGCCTCCACAGAAATGGACATCATTCGATGAATGAGAAAACTATCTACAAAATACCAAAAGTCCCAGTGCCACGGTCACATGCCAGCACAGCACTCCTGGCTGAATCATAAAGCACGAGGTTTGGGGGAAAAACATACGACAGTTGACGACTCCAGAGGCCAGGCCAAGTCTGCCCCCATCCTCCCCTTGGATGGGCCCTCAGAAAGAATAAGCAGTTATGAAAATGTCCAACAAGCGACTCAGGAACAATCTACTCCCCATCTCCAGTCTTCGTCGTAACCACCTCTAATCCAACAGACGACCCCCACTGCGTGGAGAAGGAGCTGATGGTTTCCCTTCAAGCTCACACTTCCAAAGCACAGACATCTGACCAGAGGCCATTTTTTAACTCTTTCACTTTGCACACAAAGTTAGGGGGTAATCGTCTGCACAGTTTAGAAACACCACTGACCACCACACCAGAACTAATTTTCCCAAAGCTGTATTGCTGGGAATTCAATCAAGGCACAGATCACCCTTTGCCGGCTCTATAAATACGTTCCAAAATGAGCCAGCCACGAGAAAAATATGCCGACTGTACTACTCATTAGATTAGTAGTACTTCTCCCATATATCCTGGACAGGAGAGTAAGATCCCCAGCTAAGGCAGTCTTGGGCCCCCCAGGTCCCCAGAGTCTGCACCCAGCCTTGCGCACTGGAGATGGAGAAGGGGACACACTCCCAGAGCCCACTGCCATCTCCAGCACCACGTCACCTCCATGTCCCAAAACTGTTGGGTACCAAGGCCCAGCTGTCCATTCTCTCAGGAACCACCCCCAGATACTTCTTGAAAGTATCCTGCGGCCAGTGCTGGAATCTCAGTCCAGACTGGCCAGAGGCTCCGTAAAAAGTGGGTGAAGTAGAAAGTTGAGGTCTGTGGGTTCGGTCTTGAGAAACCCTCAACATCCACAGGGATCTGATTCCCCTGCCATGAGCCCCTCTCTGGCTTCTGCCAACCCCAGCTCCCTCTGAAGCCAAATCAAAACGCGTGGCTTCTTTGTGATCCCAGCTTCCTAGCTGAGCCTCCAGTGGTTAGAGGAGGAAAAATAAGCCATGCCTGGACCTTCCTGGATCTGCTGTGAACCAACAGCCAAGTTACGCTGGCCACAGACAAAGCATGCTTTACTCAGGAAAAGCAGGGCTTCTAAATCATTTTCTGGGGCTCTTCCCTCTCATCCTCCACTGCGCATTTTTCTAGGTGAAAATCTACAACTCCTGAGTAGGAAGAACGTTACTAAGACTGACTGCCCTGACTTATCTAAACAGAGCTATTTGTTTACCGACTACATGCTCAGTTTTACAGTACTGACCTGAAAAAAGTTTGGTCATCCATTACAAAAACCAATTAATAAATAAAACCTGAAAGGTGACGCTTAAGAAGGACTTCACTCAAAGATTCAGACAAGCCCCCTCATTTATTTTATTTTTTAAAAAGCTATTTACTTATGGCTGCGCCGGGTCTTCATTGCTGCCCGTGTGCTCCCTCTAGTTCTGGGAGCAGGGCTACTCTCTAATTGTGGTCGTGGGTGTCTCACTGCAGCGGCTCCTCTTATTGCAGAGCAGGGGCTCTAGGCAATGTGCAAGCCCCGTAAGTATGGGGACAACTGAAGCCCAGAGAAGTGGCTTAGGGCCACGGGTCAGAACATACATGGGTAACAACCTCTCCGGGGTGTATTCTCCTCTGCCTTCCCAAGAGCACCCCGAATTCTGCAGTCTTGTAGTCTGGGTTGGACTGACCCCATCATCAGCTCCAAAGGCACTGGATGGGTCCTGAAGACCCGGCAGGTCCAGCACTCACTGCAGGGGCCAACACATGTCCTCTCTTGTCTGGACACTGACTGAGCTGAATTTTCTGTCATCTGTAACCCAAAGCATCCCACCACATCCCCACACAGACTTGGTGACGGATCCCACTTCTTGACTACCTGTCCACAGATGTTTCTACCTGAGTCAAGTTTAATGTTACAAAATAGAGAACACTAATCTTAAAAAAAAGAAGAAGAAGAAGAAGCTATTTACAAAACAGAAATCGACTGCACAGACATAGGAAAAAACTTACGGATACCAAAGGGGAAAAGGAGGGGAGGGATAAATTAGGAGTGTGGGATTAATATATACACAGTCTGGGCTTCCCTCATAGCTCAGTTGGTACATAGGAGACCCTGGTTCGATTCCTAGGTTGGGAAGATCCACCTGAGAAGGGATAGGTTCCCCACCCCAATATTCTTGGGCTTCCACTGTGGTTCAACTGGTAAAGAATCTGCCTGCAATGCAGGAGACTTGGGTTTGATCCCTGGGTTGGGAGGATCCCCTGGAGGAGGGAAAGGCTACCCACTTTATGGCCTGGAGAAGTCCATGGACTGTATAGTCCATTGGGTTGCAAAGAGTTGAACACAACTGAGCGACTTTCACTGCACTATACTACATATATATAAAGCAGATAACAAACAAGAAACTACAATACAGCACAGGGAGATGTACTCAATATTTTACAATAATCTGTAAAGGAAAAGAATCTGAGAAAGAATATAGATCCATATGTTTATGAACATATATGTATAACTGAATCACTGTGATGTATGCCTGAAACTAATACAACATTGTGAATCAACTGTGTTTCACTAAAAAGAAACAGAGAAAGCAGTATTTTTTGCCAAACAGTGGCTGGACTTGATAGGAATAAAAAGATCTGAGAAAAACATGAAGTTAACATTATCACTGAGCATTTAAAAAGTGTGGCTGAATGGGGATTTCCCCAGTGGTCCAGTGGTGAATAAACCACCTTACAATGCAGGCAACATGGCTTCGATTCCTGGTTGGGGCACTAAAATCTCACATGCTACAGAACAACAAAGCTCGATGACTGCAACTTCTGTGCCCATGTGTCGCAACCAGAGTCCACACGCTATGACGGAAGACCGCCCGTGCCACAGCAGAGCTAGGGCGGGGTGGCAGAAGGGCACATTCCTGCTAGTCAGGACTGACAAAACGTGGTCCGCTGGAGAAGGGAATGGCAGACCACCTCAGTGTTCTTGCCTCGAGAACCCCAGGATCACAACAAAAAGGCAAAAAGACCAGATACAGCCAAATACATAAATGCTTTTAGAAAAGTATGCTGGAATGTATAAATATGGCCACATCAATAGAGCATTATTGATGAAGGCAGAATTCATGAATGGAGATTAATTATAGAGAATTCATAGCTAGAGAGGAAGCAAGTGTCATCTAGAGTTGAGATGAACCATGACAGAAATACAGGACGAACCTAACAGAAGCAGAAGTTATTAAGAAGAGGTGGCAAGAATACACAGAAGAACTATACAAAAAAGATCTTCATGATTCAGATAATCACGATGGTGTGATCACTCACCTAGAGCCAGACATCCTGGAATGTGAAGTCAAGTGGGCCTTAGGAAGCATCACTACAAACAAAGCTAGTGGAGGTGATGGAATTCCAGCTGAGCTGTTTCAAGTCCTAAAAGATGACGCTGTGAAATTTGCTGCACTCAATATGCCAGCAAATTTGGAAAACTCAGCAGTGGCCACAGGACTGGAAAATATGTTTTCATTCCAATCCCAAAGAGAGGCAACGCCAAAGAATGCTCAAACTACAACACAATTGCACTCATCCCACACTCTAGCAAAGTAATGCTCAAAATTCTCCAAGCAAGGCTTCAACAGTACATGAACCAAGAACTTCCAGATATTCAAGCTGGATTTAGAAAAGGCAGAGAAACCAGAGAGCAAATTGCCAACATCTACTGGATCATAGAAAAATCAAGCAAGTTCCAGAAAAACATCTACTTCTGTTTTATTGACTACACCAAAGCCTTTGATTCTGTGAATCACAACAAACTGTGGAAAATTCTTCAAAAGATGGGACTACCAGACCACCTTACCTGTCTCCTGAGAAATCCGTGCGCGGGTCAAGAAGCAACAGTTAGAACCGGACATGGAACAACAGACTGGTTCCAAATTGAGAAAGGTGTACATCAAGCCTGTATATTGTCACCCTGCTTATTTAACTTATATGCAGAGTACATTATGTGAAATGCCAGGCTGGATGAAGCACAAGCTGGAATCAAGATTGCCAGGAGAAATATCAATAACCTCAGATATGCAGATGACACCACCCTATGGCAGAAAGTGAAGAATAACTAAAGAGCCTCTAGATGAAAGTGAAAGAGGAGAGTGAAAAAGTTGGCTTAAAACTCAACATTCAAAAACTGAAGATCATGGCATCCGGTCCCATCACTTCATGGCAAATAGATGGGGAAACAGTGGCTGACTTTATTTTTGGGGGCTCCAAAAATCACTGCAGATGGTGACTGCAGCCATGAAATTAAAAGATGCTTACTCCTTGGAAGGAAAGATATGACCAACCTAGATAGAATATTAAAAAGCAGAGACATTATTTTGCCAACAAACGTCCATCTAATCAAAGCTATGGTTTTTCCAGTAGTCATGTATGGATGTGAGGGTTGGACTATAAAGAAAGCTGAGTGCTGAAGAATTGATGCTTTTGAACTGTGGTGTAGGAGAAGACTCTTGAGAGCCCCTTGGACTGCAAGGAGATCAAACTAGTCCATCCTAAAGGAAATCAGTCCTGAATATTCACTGGAAAGACTTGTGCTGAAGCTGAAGGTCCAGTACTTTGGCCACCTGATATGAAGAACTGACTCATTGGAGAAGACCCTGATGCTGGGAAAGACTGAAGGCAGGAGGAGAAGGGGACGACAGAGGATGAGGTGGTCGGATGGCATCACCAACTCAATGGACATGAGTCTGAGCAAGCTCTGGGAGTTGGTGAGGGACAGGGAAGCCTGGCGTGCTGCCGTCCATGGTGTCACAAAGAGTCGGACACAACAGAGCGACTGAACTGAACTGATGACTCCCACTCAGGTCTCAGAGTCTGACTTGAAGCCAAGGCCATGTCAACCTCCCAGAGGGACAATATCTGAATGTTATATCCCCAGGTGCCCATTTCCAGATCCGATGCTGACTGAAAGGTGATGATGCTCACAGTGGCTTAGCTCATTGTGTAGTTACTGTATGAAGATACTGAGCTGTCTGTTATCTACTTCACATCATCGAAGGCTCCCAGTGGTCAGCATGACACAGGCTGATCAAAGGAGACAGGCAACAAATGATTCTGGACAAATAACTGTTGCACAAAATTTAACTAATTAAGATTCTATTTAGTCTCAATGAGAACTCATTCTTTAGTTAATCTAAAAGTATAAAATTGAAAAGATGTCAATAAACATAATAAAATATAATCCAGTTAACATTTATTGTTAACTTACAGGAAAATTTACCATGAACTATTGAAACTTAAACCTCAGCACCCCTCACTAACACAAGTCCCATCCAAGGCTCAGGAAGGCCCCCAAAAATGTGTCGAATGGGCATCCTTCATATTTAAATGAGACACTGCACAGAAACACTTAAAATGTCCTGAAACCTTATAGCTCATATGTTGAAAGAAACTTGAAAGAGCTTTCCCCAAATCTGACAATAATCCTAAAAATTTACATGACATCACCAACAATCAGTTTTGAAGCAAACAGAGCTTTTTTCCTAAACTATTAATTATAAAAAAACAAATCCCAACCAAGTACAAAATAGGGTATTTCCTGCTGTATCAATAAACAAGGCTGTCACAGCCATCAGGGATTCCGACCCTTCACATGTGAATTCTGATCCCAGGAAGAGCAAGGCCTGCTAGCGGGGAGCCATCAGCCCCGGGGCTGCCACCACCAGCTGCCGCCACTCCCCAGGGTGAGCAAGGAACTCGGACGTGACTATCAAATCAAAGGATGCTGGCCCCGGAGAGCTGAGATGCACACGAAAGGAATGACTTCAGTAAGCCCAGACTGTTCCATCTTCCCATACATAGAAAAGCGCTGAATTCCTTTACTTGAGATACCTGGTTTTCCCTAATTAACAATACTCTGCGATGTTCAGACCACCCACCCCTGGCTATGAACTTCTGTCTAACCTGACTCCCCCGTCCTCCTCAGAACAGTTCTCTCAGGGTCACCTAAGATACTGTCTCCTGGGCTTGAAGTCTGAAAAATTCCCACCAAATAGAACATAAAACTATCAACTTCTAGGTTGTGACTACTTTTTTTAAGTGGACACAACCATGCCAGAGGAATAGACAGACAATCTTGCTAGTCTCTAGAGAGAAAGTGGCATTCCAAACTCACTGAAGAAATGATCACATCAAGAAATGGAGCACACAGTCCAAAAAATGCAGGAAGAGAAGTAACACAGACATATGTTAACATTACTTTGTTTTGATTTCATGATGTTTCGGATGTCAGCTTTGTAATCATACACTTTTTGTGTTTTCTTTTAGCATTGGGAAAAAAGGCTTACATATACCTGCTTCCATGCTTGCAATTTCACATCCTTTTGCAAGTTCCCTCCTAGCCCGGATTGAACAGACTTCAGGCCACACACAGCCTACATCTGCCCCATGGGTGCCTACTGTGTGCCTGGCTCATAGCTTCTCATGGATTATCTCCTCTGACGGCCAACAGCTCTTGGAGGCAGGTACTATTATTCTTATTTTACAGATGAGAGATCTGGGCTCCAAGATGGTTAAGATGACCTGCCAAAGGTTACTCAGCTAACAGGCCTTCCCTGGCAGCCCAGTGATTAAGACACTGTTTCCACCGTGACAGGAGGCACAGTTTCAAACCTTGGTCAGGGAATGAAGAACCTGCATGCCACGTGGCTCAGCCAAAAACTTGAAAAAAAGAAAAGCGATTCCTTCAAGTAAGAGGCAGCAGAGCGGAGAGCGAACCCAGCAGTCCGACCCAACAGTCTCTGAGCCAGGAGACCATCCTGCCTGCCCAGTTCGGCTCCGTGGCCGGCCCGCCCCCACTCTGATCCAGGTGGACCTCCCCGGCCCCTGGCCGCTGCAGGAGCTGCCTGGCAGGGCTCATGTCACACCGTGGAGCAGAGAGCTGTGTTTCAGCTCCTGCAGAGCTGAGGGTGCAGCCCTCGTTCACGGGCTTTGGGGGGACCCCGCACTGGGTCACCTTCCAATGTCCAGGTCGGTGACCGGCTCTTTCCTTTGATGTTACTGATGGCTCAGGTGACGCTGATTAAACTGCAGAGAAACAGATACAGGCAGAGTGGGTCCCGGTGTCCAAGACCGTGTGAAGGAGGACTCAGGCAGAGGACCGGCATGGTCCGGCGACAGAGGAGACAGCCCTGAGTGAAGTCTGAGTGTGGCAGAAGCTCCAGCCCTCCGTCTGCCTCAGCCGGCCTGCCCGGGGCTCCCAGGGCACCCCCCCCGCCACCCCGCTTCAGCTCAGAACACACCCGCGTCCGCCTGCCCCGCGCTGAGGCGTCTTCGCCAAACACCCGCAGCCTGTGCACACAGGACCCGCTCTGCTCTCCCTGGGCACCGCTCATTTAATGCTACAAACGCTGGTATAGAAAAGCCATACGTGATTTACCACCTCTGAGGGGCAGGGGAGACAGTAGGAGGCTGCGAAGCCTGCGGGGCCCGCCCTCTGACTGTGCCCCTAACCAGGTGTCGCGGCTCACATCTGGTCCTCGGGGTCACCCGCAGGTCACAGCTCTGTCCTCCGCCCCTTGAACAGAAAAAACTAACTTGGTACTGATGGGGCGTCCCTGGTGGCTCAGACGGTAAAGAATCCCCCTGCAGTGCAGGAGTCCTGGGTTCGATCCCTGGGTCAGGAAGGTCCCCTGGAGAAGGGAATGGCAACCCACTGCAGCGTTCTTGCCTGGAGAATCCCATGGCCAGAGGAGCCTGGCGGGCCACAGTCCATGGGGTCACAAAGGGTCACAAAGAATCGGACACAACTGAGCAGCTAACATAGGCACTAGTCTCAAAGGGAGAGACCACCGGCCCCTAGCCAGCAGGGGAGGCTGTATTAACACACCTGAAGAACACAGGGTCTTCCTCAAGGGGAGAGAAGCCTGACAGAGGAGGAGGGGACCGGGATAGCGGCTCATTACAGGCTCCGCGAAGGCGAGACCTTTCTCTGGGGCCAGCCCAGAGCGCTGGCGGTGTTACCCCGGCCTCGAGGCTGGGGCCTCAGCGACAGCTGCTGTCACTGAGCCGCTCAGCCGTGTCCACTCTTTGCGTCCCCACGGCCTGTAGCCCGCCAGGCTCCTCTGTCCATGGGATTTCCCAGGCAAGAACACTGGAGTGGGTTGCCATTTCCTCCTCCAGGGGGTCTTCCGGACCCAAGGGATGGAACCCACGTCTCCTGCATCGCAGGCAGATTCTCTGCCGCTGAGCCAGCAGGGAAGCCCGGTGGGCTGGCTGTGAGCAACTGGCTGTCCCAGTGGCATGCGTTCAAATCCTCCAGCGCCTCCCTCCACATCCCCAAGCTCAGCAAACCACGTCTAGGCAGGGACACTTCTCCCTGTAAATCAGGGCCCAGGTGTTCTGACTCGACAACATGTCCAGGGAGTGGAGTGAACAGGTGCACCTTCGGGAAACAGGTCAGCCTCTCAGGCTGAGGGCAGTGCACAGAGGTGGCGTCACCCAGCGGGGCGCCGGTTCACCCAGCACCGCTGTCCACCCTCACCACCCACCGGCATCACGTCTGAGAGGCCGAGCACAGAGCCCTGCCCAGCGCACGGTGAGCATTAGAACCTTCACCCGCCTAGCGCTGGAGGACTGATGGAGATGTCCTAGGCATCGGTGGACCATCAGAAGGGATGCACTCTTCCTCTTGACTGCCACGACATCCACTTAGAAGGCAGACCGCAGGCTGGGCGAGCAGGCAAGCTTTGCAGCCCCGGTCAAACCTGTGGGCCTGGCCAAGCCCTTTCACCTCTGGGGGCCTTGCTGCCCTCACCTGTAAAAGGCGGGCATGCTACTACCTCCCTCAGGGGGCTGCCAGGGAGGATCAAATAAAGGGACGTTTGTAAAGCGCCAACACGGATGCCTGGCTCAGGGTAAACATTGTGTGAGTGGTTACCGTTCTAAGGGAAATCACAAAGAGAATCCTAACAGAACAAGAGTTAAGAGCCAACGTTAGGAATTATTCCACTCATTATTTACATTAACTGTGCCTAATACCAGTACATTTTCTCCCAAGCAGAACGACTAAACCTCTTCTTGTTTTCTTTCTTTATAGTGTAAGCTATCAAGAAGCCATTGAAATTCTTTCCTGGAATTAATTAGGATTTCTCGATATTTTCTACAACTCCCAGAAGATCTGCTGAGAAACTTTTCTATTCTTGGTCCCAGATCCTGTGCTGTCTCTGCTAAAAGAAAACAGTACGCCCTCTCAGAACAGCAGACCTAGAACACACTTGCCTGACCTTAACGACCAAACCCGCCGACCCCAGCAGGGTTTGCAGGAGGCTGCCCCTGGAGAATGCACGTTCCTAGGCGGGGCTGTCGCAGTGGAGCCGAACACACAGATGGCAAGAGGTTTTCTTTTTCTTTTTTAAAAAAGTTTATTTATTGATTTGGTTAGTTAATTTTTTGACTGTGCTGGGTCTTCACTGTTACACGGGGGGGTTCTCGAGTTGTGACAAGTGGGCTGCTGTGCAGTGGAGGGCAGGGCCGTTCCCTGCGGAGGCCCCTCCGGCTGCGGAGCTGGGCCCTTGGGCCTGCAGGCTGCAGCGGCTATGGCCCGCGGGCGCACTGGTTGCGGTGCAAGCGCTTGGCTTGTCCGAAGCATCTGGGGTCTTCCCAGAGCAGGGACCGAACCGGGGTCGCCTGTGTTGCAAGCTGGACGCTCCACCCCTGGACCACCAGGGAAGCCCAACAGCTAGTGTTGAAGCCATTTTCTTTTCAGACACACCTGTTTCGCTCAGGGGACAGGTATCCGTCATCTCTGGTGACACGTTTCAGGAGGCACCAGTGTGCTGACGCAGGAGGATGGCACCACTCCCAACCCGCTGCTGTGAACAGGCAGAGCGAGCGCCCACTGCGGCGCGTGCAGGCATCAGGCTCTCCCTGTGTCCACGTCCAGATGGTAGACCCGGGACGGTCTCTGGGTTGTAGGCAGAGCTGTGGGCAGACTGGAATATTCTGGCTGGGCTGGCAGATGACGTAACTAAGCCCCTCCATGGCGGAAGACACCCCCAGGCTGGTTCCTTCGGGGGTTCACATGCCCTGAATTTTCCAGAGTCTTCCCAACATGTCTCCCTGGAGACGGCGTCCCTGTTCACGGGAGGACCGGCCACCTGCTGCTTGTCAGGTACATAGTCGATCGCCTGAACACGCACGTCCCAATTCTGTCCTCGCCAGCCAGTCTTCCCAGCCACGGACGCCACTGACACAACAGCCTGGACCCCACTTCAGAGCCTGCTCGAGTGTTCGAACGAACGCTTCCCACGGCTCACTTGACTTCCCCACCCAACGTCAGGAAGGAGGAGGAGGGAGCCTTCGACGGCAGACTGCAACCTGCCCGCCAATCCAGTCCCCTCACTCCCCGCTTTTGTGACTAAAATTGTTTAGAACGAAGCCCCGGCCATTTGTTTAGGGTACCAGCAAGGGCTGCTTCCCCAAGACCTAGGCAGAGAGGAGCTGTCCCAACAGAAACCGTAGAGCCGGCAAGGCCTAAACTATTTACCAGCTGGCCCTGCAGAGAAAAGAAGAGCGGACGACAAAAGCCACCGGAGCATTTACCACCAGCTCCTGATGGCCGAGGGTGGTTTAATGGAACAGCGGCCCAGTGAGTTAGCAGAAAGGAATTTGGGTTTGAGCGCTGTTTCTACCAGTGGCTCGGTTTTGAGAGGTCGTGCCAATGCTCTCACCTCCCCGCTTCTATGTCATTCATAAGATAGGGTCAGTCCCGAGGGCCACATGCACAGGAGATAATTCGCTCAGACCCCAGTGTGTGCGTTCTGAAGGCACAGGAAGAGCTGGCAGTTTTCTGAGTATAATTTACCACCGGGCCTCACCCCCGCACAGAATTCCTCCCTAGCCGCTATCCCCCCACATCTGTGGGGTCGGCCAACCACAGGTCCTACAGTACTGTAGCTCTATATTTACTGCTGAAAAAAATCTAAGTAGACCCACATAGTTCAAACTCATGCTGTTCAAAGGTCAACAGTAGTACCTATCACATTGGTACACTCCTCTGATGTGGAAACGGAATGATTGATTCCTTATCCTCATTTTAACTTAAATTTTCCTATCTGTGTGTCCCTGGTATCTCCTATGTGTCTTATCATCTTTTAATACCTACTGAATAAGCAAAGCTAGAACCCAGCAAGGAAAATTCTTTCAAGGAAAAAAGTCAACAACAAAGGTCAGGTCCTGGTATGTTATCAGTCTTTGGGGAGGTGCAGGTATGTAAGGTGTAACCACTGGCCTTTGATTTCAAATCACAAACAGGAGAAAAGGTTATTATAGCACATAGACAGAGGGTGGTTATTTCTCTCCCTCACTCAAGTCACCCAGACCCCAATTTCCTCATTTATAACCCCCCAGAAAAGGCAGCTAAGAGAAGCTTTCTCTGCATCAACTTTCATGAGAAATGAGAATTCCCTGGTGGTCCAGTGGTTAAGAATCCACCTTTCTATGCAGGGTTGTGGGTTCGATGCCTGGTCGGGGACTAAAATCCCACAAGCCAAAAAAAAAAAACAAAAACAAACACCTTTCATCAGAAATAAGCTTCTGTCCGTTCAAGCCTCTGCATTCCCCAGCTTCCCAGCGTTCTGCTCACCGCTCACCCCTTCCCCTGGCCTCAGACGTCTGTTTTTATGGTTTGGTAGAGCTTGCCTCCCAGAAAGGGAGGCAGTACCGGGCGGAGATAAAGTTGCTGCCATGGAGCCAGTTGGAACCTCAGCCTCTTCTCCTGAGTCACCCGCTCTGCTCACCTGCCTTCTGAACTTAAGGGCCCCACCTGTCAAAGGGGGGTGATGATACCTGCTTCCAGGCACGCGTCGGGAGCCTCAGTAGGACCATGCCTGCAAAGTGCGTTGCCCGCTGTACCTACAAGGCGAGGCTCAGTCCATGGAGCTGGGCCCCGTCTTCTCGGGGGGCAGCATCACTGGGCTGAGCTAGTGCCAGTCAACTGCAGCTCTGCTTTTTCTTTCACCAGGTGAGAGGCAGTGCGTGATTTAATCATCCCATGACTAATACAGAAACTCTCTCCCCAGTCTGAGCGCAGCACCAGGCTGCCAGTGGACCAGCCCTGGAGATGACAGCGCCCCGGGCGTCAGCGGCCTGGTAACTCCCCAGGAGCGCTCCGGCCCCCCGGCCCGCCGCAGACCCCAGTGTCCTCGGAGACGCGGGGCCTGAGATCCCCGGAGGCCTCTCCTCCAGCCGCTCACAGGGCGTTCGGACACACTTGAGGGCTCAGCACAAGTTTTTAAACAGAGCTGTGGAATTCCCTGGAGGTCCAGGGGTTAGAACTCTGTGCTTTGACTGCTGTGGGCCTAGAGTTCAATCCCTGGTCGGGGAACTGAGATCCCACAAGTCGCAAAATAAGTAAATAGATTAAATAAAAAACAAAGTCCCAGGATTTAATGAATAAATAAGAGCTGGGTGCACGACCCAGGTCTGCTCACTTTTTCTCTTTCCTCAAGCCATGCTTTTATATGTATTATGTGTGTGCACTCAGTCATGTCCAACTCTTTGCAACCCCATGGACTGTAGCCTGCCAGGCTCCTCTGTCCATGGGATCCTCCAGGCAAGAATACTGGAGTGGGTGGCCATATCCTTCTCCAGAGGATCTTCCCGCCCCAGGGGTGGAACCGCATCTCCTGAGTCTCCTGCACTGCAGATGGATTCTTGACTGATGAGCCACTGAAGAAGCCCCAAGGGGAAACTGTAGAATCCTTTAACTGGCATTTTAATAAGGAACTGAGGGTTGGATTCGAAGTTCATTCAATATCCAGCAACCCCACACCAGCCTGCCTTCAACATTCTCTCGGTTGAAAAAAACTGTGTGGCAGCTAATACTGCCACAAGGAAAACTGTCAACTACCTATGAGGGTTCAACCCCTGTGTTGGGAAGATCCCCTGGAGGAGGGCATGGCAACCCACTCCAGTGTTCTTGCCTGGAGAATCTCCTGGACAGAGGAGCCTGGCGGGCGACAGTCCATGGGGTCACAGGAGTCAGACATGACTGAGGCGATCATCCAAACAGATACTCTACTAGGAAGCATTCCTACACCCCCGGGGAACACAAGAGCTTTCCTCAGAGGCAGCACAAAAAACCGAATCTTTCCATATACACAGTGACCCACACCCAATCTGTGTCTTGGGCACCAAGTCTGTTTTGCCTGAGCTTGTCTATAAATATCTGCAGTTAGAAGTATATGTCCATAGTGGCTTTCAAATGTCTTTTTGATTACACGCATACATTAGATACACTGCTAACCTCAAAAAAACACTTGTAATACTAGCATCTTAGAAAATGTTCTGTTCTTCCTAATCTAAAACTGCCAAATAAATTCCAAATGAATAACTGATCCCCATCCCCACCCCCACCCCCGCAGGTAAAGAGGTCATTTGTGGATGTGAAAACGGAGCTGTGTGGCTTGTGATCTAGAAAGCCCCCAGCCCGTGCTCTCCTCGGGGCCAGTGATCACAGCGAGCAGAAGCTCTTTGGCAAAGGAGGGCCCCAGCATCTACACGTGCTCTCCCCGCCCCCGCCGCGCTGGACTCCGGGACGCCCGGGACGCCCGTGATGCCAGGTGACGAGCAGGATGGCCCGCGGGCTCCCTCCGAGGCCTTTTCAGACAGAGCAAAAATAGGAAAAATTATTTATATTCTCAATAAAAGAAACTCTAGATTCAAATCCTACCTTTGTTTCAGAATTACTGGAATAGCCAAAAGGTCGTTCAGGTTTTTCCAGAAAATGTTAATGGAAGAAACACCAACGAACCTTCTGGCCGACGCAGTGCTAGGTCAGTCTCCTTCCCTGCCTTCATCCCCCTCTTCAAATGGGTGGGCTCTCCTCTGCATCTCCCTTTTGTGTTTCACAAGAACTTTGTGAAGGACTGAAGTATAAACATTTGGACTCAACAGTCAACACAGCTCTTTTACCCAAATCACCCCTCCCTTAGTTTCTGAGGATAGTGTTATCGAGATATCTCCAAACCTTTGACCCATCTGTGATTTTTTTTTTAAATAAATTCATATGGCTCTTCACTATTCTTTACCTTATATTCTTTTCCTATTAACACACACACTCACACAACATGGAAGTCCAGATTCTTTTCTTTGACTCAAAATAAACCACAGGTCTCCAGTACTCAACAGATAAAAATCTCCAAGTCCATGTTCACATTTATCCTTGAAAGAGATTTAATACTGCATCACGTCAACACACCAAGTCAATCAGAGGACTGAGAAATCAACTCAGACGTCCCCCGTCCACGTTTCCGGTTTCCTTGCGATATGAACAAGACAGGATTTGTCTGAGAAGGAAATGCCAAGGTGACATTCGGAATCGCTGCGTCTGAGGGGCAGGAGGCCAGCTTCCAGGCACTGGGCCTTCTCCTCTGGAGCCGTGGTGATGCCAGGCCCACTTCCCCCTGAGCACGCAACTCAGCCAACTCCCGGCGGGGTCCGACAGCCCTGGCCAAGGACTTCTGCGGCATCCAGAAAGGATCGTGCCATCAGGAGGCCTCTCGGGGAGGGGGGTTCATGGGGAGAAACAGAAAGGTGGAGTTCGAAAGAAATCCAGTTAGCGTGAAGGTCCTATTTCTTGAGTTAAGGGGAACAGACCAGGGGGAGGGGCGGTCAGAGGTGGAAGGGGAGGTCAGAGGTGGGCGGGGGTGGGAGGCGTGGTCAGGGGCGGTCAGAGGTGGGGGCGTGGTCAGAGGTGGGAGGCGTGGTCAGAGGTGGGCGGGGCAGTCAGGGGTGGGAGGTGTGGTCAGGGTGGTCAGAGGTGGGAGGCGTGGTCAGAGGAGGGGGCGTGGTCAGAGGCGGGCGGGGCGGTCAGAGGTGGGGGCGTGGTCAGGGGTGGGGCGTGGTCAGAGGCGGGCGGGGCGTCCACCTGGGAGACACAGCAGCAGATGAGGGCAGCCCTGTGGCAGACGGCACTCGGGCTGTGTCCCCTTGTTGCGGAGCCACTGCCAGTGTCCCCTGACAGCAGGGCCTGCTGGGTGCCTGGGGGCAGAGCCAACAGCCCCGTCCCTGCCGTCTGCTACCCGGATGAGCAACAGCTCGGAACCCACACTGGACGGAGGAGTCACCGGCTCCTGCGGCTCCCTACTCTTGCATTACGGGGCCACCAGGAGATGGCAGGAGAAAGATACCGGCTTGCGGCTGTGTCCGCCTCCGGGGCCCCCAGAGGGCCCCACTCTAGCCCACCTCAGGGTGCCTCACATTCTCCCAACCTTCACAGAAATGCGTTCACAGCAGGACTTAAGGAAGTGTGTTCTGCAAGATGCACTGTTTCACTAACTTCTAACATCCTGCTTCACGGAGCGTCGGGCCAGACAAGCGCACCCTACGCAGTCGTCCCTGTCAGTGTCTGCCCACCGAGGCACAGAGCCACACAGGCCCCCGTGGCCCTCAGCTGCCAGCTGCACTTTCTCCTGGTGCCTCGGAGCCCGTGGTCCCCACAGGCAGGACTCCCTTCCCTCCTCCTTCCTCCACGTCCTGGTTAACGCCCTTTGCTGAAATTTCTGCAATTTCCTGGAGCCCGACCCAACCCGCCATAAGTCAGCCTTAAAGCCTGGGACCCTCTCTGGACCTCGGCATCTTTGTCTGACGACGATGGGCAGGGATGGCTCTCCTCCAAAGCTTTCTCCGGCTGAGAAAACGTACAGTCTATTTTTCTTCTTAAAACTTTGCTCCCTGTACCACTGACAGAAATAACTTTCCAGGCTTACCTGTTAAAGGGATCTGGAACACAGAGCCTACCGGAGAAGTCCCCCCGGGCTAGCCTTCCCTTCCTGGTATCTGTGGGACATCACACGGCCTGGAGGCAACATCCTCCTACCACAGGCTTAAAGACGGATGTCTCCATTTTCCAGTCTGCAACCCGTGGGGCAGGCTGGATGAATTCTAAGGTCTCTTTCAGAGCAATAGGCCCAGGACACTGCAAGTAGAAATCTCAGGCTAACCAGTGAAGGCCAAGACAGCAAGAGGGAAAAGTCAGTGTTGGCTGAAGACCTCAGAGCGGCCCCAGATCTCAGCTGCCTCAGGTTTTGCTCCCGATGCCAGGAGGCTGAAGACAAGCAGAGAGGTATAGCATGAGTCAGTCAGATCTCTACCATCAGCCCAGCCCTGAGGGGCATCCCAGGAGGGGAGGCGAAGACCATCTGGCAACACGATGCTCTAAACATTCTGCCCGATTGTCAGGAAATGTAATTCCTCAAACAGGGACCCCAGCCCTAAGGAGGACCACCAGCCACCACGTACTGCCCCTGGGCCCGAGGTTCTAGCAATGGAGCTTCTGGAGCACGTTATGACTGAACACAGCTTTCCTTGGGCTGGCCTATGGATTGGTATGTTTTCTGTTCATCGAGTTACCTGTCAGTAGCATGTCACCATGCAGATGTCAGCCCGAGCACGGGCCAGGATGTACGGGTGCGGCCACATCTTTGTGTTCATCCAGAGAAGTACTGTAGCTTCAGGGTGACAGTCCTCCAAGTTAAATCTTCATCATCCCAGCCTGCCTGTCATAACACTTCAGATTCACTTTTCTACTGTTGCGTGTATTCACTCACTACCCAGGTGAAAAGATTTGATGCTTGTGTGGGTATGCTCTATGGATTAAAACAGCCTTTAAAAAAAAAACACACAAAGTGTATGTTTGGAATAATCACTGAAGCGTGGGTGGTTGGGGACCTCAGAGTTGCCAAAATCATTCAGATTTCTTAGGAGGGCAGGATTACTCCTCCTCCTGCCTTGTCTAATCTGAGTTCACCTGACACTCGAAAATGGATCATTTTGGGGGAGTGATTTCCGAGGGTCGGAAGCAGCCACACCGTGAAGCCCCTACCCGAGGCTCTTCCTCCCTCTATTGCTGTGTCCAAAATCCAGTACCCCACATTCAGACTAGTGTGTAAATGACTGGTCCTAGGTCATCCCCTAGAACAGGCTGGAGAGACAGCAGGACTCCGTGTGCTTGCTCTCCAGCAGAGGTATAAAGGTGTGTTTTTCTAAAAAGGGCAGGGAGGGAGAAAAGCAGAAAAACAAGATGAAGGCGTCCAAAACAAGGAGGCGGCTGCACTGTTGTCTCTAGAGATGATCTTGCTTCTTCCTAATGTGGCTTTTCAAAGAAGGGCATCCGGTTCCCCAGTGGTTGAGACGCCACTGCAGGGGACGCAGGTTCAATCCCTGACCATGCAAAGAGGGATAATTTGCCCACCTTAGTCTGGCGGGAGTCCAAGCGGAGCTGTGGACAGGCACCCGGCAGGTCTCCATCTCCCCGTCCCCACCTCGCCTGCGGGAGCGGGGGGCGCGGTCTGACCGTCAGCGCCGTCACGGGGGCATCACTAATGCGGACACAGGGGGTGCCGGCCCCCTCTCCCCAGCCAGGTGTCCAGGCCAGTGAGGCCATCTGGGTTAGGAAATGTGTGTTCGGAAGCCCGCTGGGGGAAGCCCGTTTGGATGGAAAGCTTCCGCCTAAGAATCAGCCAGCCTCAAGAAGCTTCCTCAGCCCTGGCCCACTGAGACGTCGGGCCTTGGAAATCAGTTCTTTTCCCTTACGGAGCCCTGAGAAGGCCAAGGCATCCACATTCAAGACCATGTGGCCAGGGTCCAGGAAACAGGTGAGCTCTGACAGCAAACGGTGCGTAAAAATGTCCGGAAGGGACTAGACTTTAGTTTCAGGTTTTCAAAAGCCTGAAGATATAAACCCCAAATGAAAAAGAAATGCCTATCTAAAATGGAACCACCGTGCTTTTAAACAATTTGTCCCCAGACAGAAGAGATAACGAACGTTTAAAAAATTAACTCAAATTGTACCAAATAACGACAATGTCCCGAAAAAAGATTTAGCTCCGACATTTAAAAGATCTGTAAAAAACCCAGTGAGTGAAGATGTAAAGAACAGACGGTCTCATTCAATGGATGTGAGTATTACTGGGTCCTATGTTTTTAGGGGGATATTAGCAATATCTATGAAGTTTAAAATGTGCATAGGCTTTGACTCAGCAATTTTCCTTGTAGGCATCCATTGTCCAGCAATATACAGATATGCAAAGATATATGTGTACAAGAATTATTTCAGCATTATTTGGACTAGAGGAAAATTGTAAGAATTCCCAGTGGTTAGGACTTCACACTCTCACTTCCAAGAACCAGGTTTAGTCCCTGGTCAGGGAACTAAGATCCCAAAAGCCATGTGGCACTACCAAAAAAAGAAAAGAGGAAAATTATTTTAGAGGAAAAGAGCCCCATGTGCATCAAAAAGGGATCAGTTAGCTAATTCCGGGTTCATTCACATAATGAACACTAACTGCTATTAAAAAAAGCAAACCATGGTACTTATGGGAAAAGGTGTTCAGAGAGAAAAGTACATTGCAAACCACGTATCAAGTTTGCTTTTTTGTAAAACAGGATTAGATATGTTAATACATGCACAAAAAAGTCTTCAATGGGGGGATCATTAGGGACTTTAAACTTCCCATGATAAGCACTTATAAATTGTTAGGATTTTAATGTTTTCTTTATCTTTAACATTAAACAATAACTTGTAATCAGAAGGGGAAAAAAATGAATGCCTCCATTTTTATGTTAATTATCTACAACCCCTTATCTTTTCCTGGAGTGGGAATGATTCTCAAAGACCATGGTTTTTGTACATCCTAGAGAACAGGGGCTATGGGCTCTGTATTTCATCCTAGCAATAGCATTTGATAAATGGCCCAAAATCCCAAGTCTTCAAATACCCTCATACTGAAGATATATTTTGTGCTTGCAAAGTGGCCGCTGTGATGAACAGACTGCAAGACGGGGACCTGGGAATATCACCTTGGGCCAGTTTTCTTCCTGTGTCCCAGCTGTTTCACTGTAAGATTAGCATTTAAAGGGACCCTGACCGCACCCGGACCAGACTCTACGGGCATGAAGTACTCAGTCAGCATTTGCTGACACACGGGGGGACAGAGACAGGGCCTGAAATCAGGAAGCCGTGGGAAAAGGAACAGTTGAGAAAAGGCCCACCAGCGTCGTCGGCAGCTGGGGTAGAGCCAAAGGGTTTGGACGCAGGGCTCAGAAACAAGCACGTTTCTGAGGCTGTCAACTGGAGACCTGAGTGCCTGGAAATATGTAGGTATGGTTTGCATCGTCGCAACAATGGGAGAAGGCAGCTGCTACCAGCTACCGTGAGTGGTGGCGGAGACGCTAAGCTCCCCACAAGGAACTGGACAGTCGCACACCGGTGCCGTCCACGCGGCCCAGGAGCACCAGTGAGGGGCGCCGGCCAGGCTGAGGGGCATCCGCTTCCTTCCCCGACCCAGGGGCCAGGGTGGGGGCCAGGGGCCGGCTGGGTGGGTTGAGAAGGAAAGCAAGGAGGCAGGACCACTAGCCCATCAGCTACACAGTCCACCCTCTGTATGCAGCCTGTTCTGAAGTCAGCCGGAGTCATAAAACGACTAACTGACCAGGACTTCCCTGGTGGTCCAGCGGCTAAGACTCCACGCTCCCAACACAGGGGCCCAGGCCCCCTCCCTGGTCCGGGAACTAGATCCTACATGTCACAGCTAAGACTTCACACAGCCAAATAAGTAAAAATATTTTTTTTAGAAAGACAAACAAACCAAAATCCTACAAACTGCCTAACTCCAAAATGGCCCATTCTGGATCTGTTAGGATAACTGTTCTTTCCCTTTGTGTATTCCCTGATAGGTTGGTTGGTAAAGAATCCACCTGCAACGTGGGAGACTCGGATTTAAGCCCTGGGTTGGGAAGATCCCCTGGAGAAGGGAAAGGCTGCCCACTCCAGTATTCCGGCCTGGAGAATTCCATGGACCATATGGTATGTGGGGTCGCAAAGAGTCAGACACGACTGAGCAGCTTTCCCTTCACTTCACTTTGTGTGTTAGTCGCTCAGTCGTGTCCAACACTTTGCCACCCCGTGGACTGTAGCCCACAGGCTCCTCTGTCCCTGGGATTCTCCAGGTAAGAACACTGGAGTGGGTTGCCATGCCCTCTTCCAGGGGATCTTCCCGACTTAGGGATCGAACACGGGTCTTCGGCACTGCAGGTGGATTTTTTACCACTGAGCCACGAGGGAAGCCCAATACTTTCCCTTTAACAAACGATAATAAGTAATTAAACCTCCCTGAAGGATCCACAGCTCTAGAGTCACATGGCTGAACAACTCCTCACCCCTAGAGGCTGTGGGCCCCGCGGGTTCAATGCCTTCCTGTTCCCTTAGGGACCCTGGTCTCCCACTTGTTTACTTGAGGGGGGGTCCCAGGCTCCACCGGCCACCGTTGTCCGATGTAAACTCCAGAAAACAGAGACCTGTCTACTGTTTTCCCCACAACACCCCCCAGCCCAGAGAACAGTGTCTGGCACACAGTGAGTGCCCAGCAAACATTTTCACACATGAATGAGGTAGTGGAAAGGGCATAATCTGAGGAGGCAGAGCCGGGTGGACTGTTGATAAGCTGTGTAGCCCCGAGTAAGTCATTTAACTCTTCTAAGCCTTTGGTGCTTCATCTGTGAAGCTGAGGAACAATGGCCACCTTCCAGGGCTTTAGGGGAGACTCAGATAATGCACGGGAGACATCAGCATGGGACGTTTAGTTCTCTGTAGGTTCTTGGAAAATGGGAACTGACACTATCATTATTATTAATAACGACAGCTCGCGCGGTAGCCCACGCACCTCCCGCAACCACAAGCTTCACATAAAAGTGATGCAGTTCGGTTCAGCTTGTCCTCTGCAAGCTACTAGTTAATAACTAACACAGCAACAGCCTCTTCTCGAAACACGATGCTTCTGCAGTTTTCCTTCAAAGAGCTGCATGCAGAGCGTGATCCGTCAAGTCACTGTCTCTAAAGCCTCTCACAAAGCCTCGGTGAAGGTTTGTGAGCCAGGAGGGCACGGCAACTGGGCAAGGAGACCCAGCCCGTGTGCAGGCAGTTCTGGTTCAGCCCTGGCCCAAACTGTTGCGGTCTGACTCTGATTTGGCCTCCTGATCCCTGAGCCTGTTCACTAAGGAAGACCCAATAGGCCACAGCGGTTGCAAGCATGGAATCTGGAGCCTCCCAGTCTGTCAAGGTTCAAAGCTTGGCATCACCACTCTTAACGGTGCGACCTTGGGCAAGTCACTTAAGTACCTGAAACCTCAGTGTCTCACCTGGGAAACGGGAGACAACAGCAGAAGGCAGAGGTCGTATTTCTCTTGGTTTTATAAAAATCATGGACATCAAGGAACCCATTTGCAGAAACACTATGGAGACTGTCTTTCCCACGTTCTCCCATTTTTATTGATCATGCAGTCATCTGGAACCCTCTCTGAAGGGCAGAGGAAAGAGCTTTGCTGGTGATACACTGGCTATCTCTACAGAAACATGAGCAAAAGGCTTGACACACGGTAGGTCTTCAGGAAATACCTGTCGAATGACTGAAGAAGTGATTCAGCAGCTGAAAAAGTGTGGCAGTCCATCATACCTGTCTGGCCTAAGAAACCAGAGGCAAACTAAGGTGAGGAAAGATCTTGATATTTTTGAAACCAAGACCTGGAATCTATATCTATCCTTAACACCAATCTGTTCTTAAGGCTCCCTTTTTCTCCCCCAGACCAGGGATCAAACCCGCCCGTGTCCCCTGAGCACTGGCAGGCGGATGCTCAACCACTAGACCGCCAGGGCACTCCGAGCATCACTCGTGGTGCAGAATGATTAGAAGCTTTGAAGGAGGCGGGAGAGCAGGGTGAAACATCGGATCAGAAACAAGCGCGACTCCCACCGCTTCTTCGAGCCAGGCCCTCCAAGGCTTCTCCCCGCTAAGAAGCACCCGTCATTTTCTGCGCATTTTGCCATCTGCATCTCTCCCCTTTGTGCGGACCCCAGCCCAGTCCCTGGGCCTTGCAGGCTCAGCTCTTCTTGTCTTCATCCTCCATGAGAAACACACAAGGTACCTTTTTCAAGAAAGTCCCTTGGGCGGCCCGTCCTGTGAGATCTGGGCTCTGCCCTGGAGAACCGCCTTTCCCCTTGGGACAAGCACATCATTCTCCCCCCAGACTCAGCACGTGGGCCACCTGTGGGCAACACCGCCTCTCGGCTGCCCTTTCACCAAGCGCCCTACAGCGCACTTCACAGAAAATCACCCCGTTCCTTCTATAGTCGGCTGAGACCTCCACTGTGAACCGAGAGCTTGGCTATTATGCGTGTGAATAATTTGAGCTTCAAGTGCAGCCTTGGCACGCCTGAGATCAAATAATCACCCGAAAGCTACCCAGCTGCCCTCAGCGTGAGCCGGCTACTTTGTCTTGGGTGTGGAGCCCTCTTGGCTGGCTCCGTGTGAGCCTCGGAGAGCTCAGCCGTCAGGACCCCCCAGGTCCCACTCAGCGATTACGGCGGACAGTTTTGGCTGATCTGGCCCTGGAGAAGATAAAGCCCTTAAATAGAGATTAGCCACGCTCATTCCAGCCCCACTCACAGCCAAGAGTCAAAGCCGGTATTTGCTGAGTGGAAAAGGACAAAAGGAAACACATTCCGTTTGCAAGCTCTCCAAACGGACCAGAAACAATAATTCCCTGCTGCTTCCTCTGTGGGCCTCCTCTCGTGGGAAGACTAAGCTAATGCTGCCTGCTCGGAGGGACTGTCAACACTGGGGTCTCTGGATCACAGACCATCAGCCAGCTCTCCCAAGAGGGTGTTCCGCAAAGAGCTGTGTGCAGGATGGCTCCTTTAAAAGAGCGACAGCTCCCTCCAAAATGTGGGGGTCACATCCCTGGTGGCCTAAGTCTCTGTGCTTCCACTGCAGGGGGCAGGGGCTCAGTCCCTAGTTGGGGAACCAGCATGCCACAAGATGCACTCCAAAAAAACATTTTTTAAAGGCGACAGGTGGTGCTCATGGTAAAGAACCTGCCTGCCAATGCAGGAGATGCAGGTTCCATCCCTGGGTCGGGAAGATCCCCTGGAGGAGGACATGGCAACCCACCCCAGTATTCTGGCCTGGAAAATCCCCATGGACAGAGGATCCTGGTGGGCTACAGTCCATGGGGTTGCAAAGAGTCGGACACGACTGAAGCAACTTAGCATGTAGCACATATGATGATTTAAAATGACAATGACACTGCTGCTATTTTAGACCAGTAAAGCTTGAGAAACCTTAGAACGAAAACCCCTAAACTATTGTGTGACAGCCGCTGAGGAGGCGGCTCATAAAAAGCACCCTCTTAATCAGAGTGAATTTAAATCCGCACTCAAATCACTAGCCTCTGGTGAAGCGCGACAGTGTATTTGTTCGGAAAGAGACCTTGGGGTTTTCGAGGCCATCGCCCAGTCCAGCCTCACCTTCCACCCGAAGCATCTCCCCACGTGGTCTGCACACCTCTCGGCCAGAAGCACGTTCCTCCTCACCTCCGTCCACCATGGCTTTCCTGGCCCAAGTGCCAACTGGATGGCAGGCGGGCCCATCACAACCATCATGAAACCCGGAAGCCTTTCCTTCCTTTGGAAGGAAACTGCCTGTATGGTATCAGAGTCACCCCAACAGTTGCCTCCATCGACCTGCATTCAGCGACCTGGGACCGAGGCTGGACAAACAGCCCGGCGGGGACTGTGTGATGAGCAAGGTGGACACAGGTCCTCGTAAGATGACATACGGCTCAGAACCGTCAGCCCCACAGCGGTAGGGGTGTGTGTGTGTGTGTGTGTGTGTGAGTCTGTGTGTGCGCGTCTGTGTGTGTGAGTGTGTGAGAGTGTGAGTGTGTGTGTCTGTGAGTGTGTGTGTGTGTCTGAGTGTGACAGTGTGTGTGTATGTGAGTGTGTGTGTGTCTGTGTATGTGTGTGAGTGTGTGACTGTGTGTGAGTGTGTGTGTGAGTGTGTGTCTGTGCTCAGTTGTGTTGGACTTTTTGCCACTCTATGGATGTAGCCCGCCAGGCTACTCTGTCCATAGGATTTCCCAGGCAAGAACACTGGAGTGGGCTGCCATTTCCTCCTCCAGGGGACCTCCCAGACCCAGGGATCAAACCCGCGTCTCTTGCGTCTCTTGCGTCTCCTGCACTGGCAGGCAGGTTCTTTCTTGCCTGGGAGGAGGGGAAGAGTGCAGACTCTGCCCAACACGGGCTACGGGAAGCTGAGAGGACCCCAGCAATCCAGTCCAGGCGGGAACTCCACTGGGAGCTCACAGCACACTTCTCCGGGGTCTACTGCCCACTTTCCTTCTGCAGAAAGCCAAGCTACTTCTTGATGGGGAGGCGGGGGGAGCAGGGTGGGGACTTCTTTGTCTTGCATTTCATTCTAAAAGACAGGGACATCCCAGTTAGACCTTCCTCGCTGAGCGTTCCAGAAGGGCAGTGCAGGCTGTGTCTAACAGGGTCGCTGCCCTAGAACGACAAGCTCAAAAGGTCAGAGACAAGTACTAGACGTTTTGATGAAAAGCGCGCGTTCCTTTTCCGGTGGACGGGTGCTATTTAGTCTGTGTGGAACCAGTAATCAACAGGCATCTCTCTCCCGCTTCAAACTGAAGGAGACATCTGAATAGCGTCCAGCACCTCGTCTCCTCGTGTACAACAAATGTCAAGGATATGCAAACACAGGCGCTTTGCGGTGACGCTGGTTTGTCAGAGTGGATGGCGCACGGGCTTCTCTTCTTGCTGGTGACTCTGCGCTCTGCCTGGGAGGGGGCCTCACGGGGCGGCACCCAGGAGCCTGTCCGGGTCAGATCTGCACACGGTGGACAGAGCCCTTGTTGCCCCAAAGAATGGATCACACAGAAAATAAATTAAATAGAGTTATCAATCAATTACAGAGTTTCCCAGGTGGCTGAGTGGTAAAGAATCCGCCTGCCAATCAGGTGACGGTTCGATCCCTGGGTCGGGAAGATTCCCTGGAGGAGGAAATGGCACCCCCCTCCAGTGTTCTTGCCTGGAGAATCCCATGGACACAGGAGCCTAGCGGGCTACATCCATGGGGTCGCAAAAGAGCCGGATACGACTTAGCAACTAAAGAATAACAACAACAATCAATTATAGCCATTCTCAGGGGTCCCACCTCAGCTACGCAGGAGGTGATCTGCAAAGAGGCAAGGACCCCAGACCCTCAGGGCCCCTCATTCTCGAAGCCTGCTGACCTTCCCTGGCCAACGTCACTCCTTTTCGGCCTCTGGCACGTGCAGGGTGGCTCATCCCTTCTCTCATCCAGACCTCCCCAGCTCACCCCAACACGCTCTCTGGACAGCCTTCCTTGACCAGTCACTGAATCCCCTCGACACCCTCTGCTTCTGTACCATTCATCCTGTATCTTCAGAATGCAACAGGGAACCGATCTGTGGTAGGTGTTCGATTAACGTTCACTGAATAAGTCAATCAGATATTCCTGGAACCACGAGCAAACTAAGTTTAAAAGATGACGAAATGTGCACGTTAAAAATGTAACATGCAGAAACTGACAAAACGCTGTAAGGCGACCACACTCCAATAAAAATTTTTTAAAAAAGAAAAACAATGTTAACACACAGGCAAGTCCTTCATATGCAACAAATACCTATCAAAGCTGGTAGAGTCCTCCAAATAAGCTTTGTCTAATGAGCAGAACTGTAGCCACGTTGATTTTCTGGTTTTAATGATGTACTAAAGTTATGATTTTATTACAGAGGATGCCAGAGGAAGGACGCAAGGGTCTTTGCGATACTGTTTTTGCAACTTCCAAGTCTGTGGTTATTTCCAAATAAAAAGGTTCATAAAAGAAACAAACAAAAAAGGCAAGAAATTCCAGGTACCAGATGGGCCCCTGGGGTGAGGGGCCGCAGCCTCCCCGCTGCGGGGACCCCATCATGCACCTGGCTCCCACCTGGCGCTCCAGGTGAGGGACGATGTTTCTTCCCGATCCCTTCCCTCCCTCAGGTCTCAGCCGCAACGTCCCCCCAAGGAAATGTGTGCCCCACCAGCCCCACAGCCGCTTTCTTCCAGGGTGTTTACTCCCGCCAGTGACCGGGTCACGATTAGAAGTCTCCTATCTGTTGCTTGCCTGCCTTTTCCCACCAGGATGCAGCTGTCAGAGGACAAGGACGCCCGCTCCACGCTTCCCACCGTGTCCCCGGCAGCAGGCACACCCTGGCCCGCGGTGTGCTCTGCGGCGCTCAGTGGCTCAGCCATGTCCAGCTCTTGACGACCCCATGGACTGTAGCCTGCCAGCGTCCTCTGTCCATGGGATTCTCCAGGCAAGAATACTGGAGTAGGTTGCCATTTCCTTCTCCGGGGGATCTTCCAGACCCAGGGGTGGAACTCAGATCTCCTGCACTGCAGGGGGATTCTTTATTGTCGGAGCCACCAGGGATGCCCCTTGTACTTAAATATTTTTAATTGAATAATGGATCATTAATTAATAAAGAAATTATATCAGAAACTGATGCTGAGCAATGCTACTAGCCTTAAAGTCTCTCTAATAAAAATAAAAAGCAAGTCCTTCACAAGATAAAGCACTTTATCTAAGACTCGTTGCAAATGACTTAAACATACACTGTGCTGTACCCCCAGAGCCAGTGCAGTCAGGAAAGAGGTCCAGGGGCGACCGTCTGGACAGAAGTGAAAAGATGGATAGGCTGTTGGAAGAAGTCAGACTGGGAAAGGGGAACACAGGCTGTCTCAGAAGTCAGAACTAGTATGAAAGAAAACCTTAGTGGCATCCGGGCCCACCCCTGTCCTTGTAGGAAGCTGGTGAACTACCAGGAGCAGCGCTGGGGTTATGCCAGACGGCAGAGACAGGCCATGTCTGATAAAATAAGATCTGTAAACATCTACTTTTTTCATGAATGACTGCCTCCTGATTGTACGGTGGGGAGCTTCGAGTCTGTGCCTCCATAGTTCTGAATTCTTGGTAGCCAAAGAAAAGCCAGGAGGCTATTTAAAATTGATCAGGGAGACTGGAGGGAGGTCAAGAGGGAGGGGACATAGGGCTGACTCATGGTTATGTATGGCAGAGACCAACACTATATTGTAAAGCGATTACCTTCCAATTCAAAACAAATTAATTTAAAAAAAAAATGTTAAGCAAAACAAAGAAAAAGAAAAAGTTAAAAAAAATAAAATTGATCAAAGGAAAGCAGGAACCTTTGCCCCTTTGGGGCAAACCCCTCCATTGTGGGGAGGGCCTCTTTGGTGAGCTCTCCCGATTAGGCAGACAGAAGTCAAGTTCCTCCTCTTCTTCCTTAGGGGGACCCCTGAGGTCGGAAAATTCATCCAAGGTCAAATGTATTCTACTGGGATGTTAAGGAATCTGGCTAACGCTGTCAAAAGTCACCTCATGAGCGATACATTCCTACATAATCAGTTCCTTCTCTCCTGCCCACCACCCAGCTGAACAAGTCCTGCTGGAGGAGAAGAGACCTGGGAAAGCTTATTAGGAACTTCTAGGAGGGCGAGTTTGAGACTAAAACTCTGCACCCACTCCTCATTTCAGAAGACCACAGGTTGGGTGGTCTCCGAGCGACATGGCACCTGCTCCAAGGCCGTAAAAGCCTGGGGCCGCCCTGACGGTTTTCTGTGGCCCAGCGTCTGGGGCATCAGACACGCAGGGGCGAGAATCCCCGCCCACTGCCCCGATGCATCCAGTGCATCCAGTTTCCCCGGGTGCCATCAGCTGAGCGGGCAGGGAAGGATAAGGAAGGATCGCGGATGGGAGAAGCGGGCAGGGAAGGCACAGGTGCGGCTCTCTGATGCCTTCATCGCGCCGTTTCCAGCCTGCCCCGGTTCACAGCCCCACGGAGCTCCTGTGCTAACTTGGAGCTTAAAGGCAGCTCAGGGGCCTGCTCTTCTCCAACTCAGACTTCCACTCATCCTCCTGGCCCACTCAAAGCCCGTCCTGGTATCATACACACTTGACCACAGTGTTCAGATGCCTTCCAGCAACCCCTGGAAGGCTTCTGAGTAATTCCTCCTTCCCAGGAACCGTTGCAGAGAAGGGTCCCTTCACTCAGTTTATGGACTTTACTCTTCAGTAAGTTCAGCAAGATGGCTGGAGGAGGTGTGTTTATACCACTGACCACATGCAAAAAGGACTCCCTGAAACTCAACAGATTAAGCACCGCCAGCACTGTGAAGAGTGATCTAACACCTCCAACCTGAGCTGTTTGTCATTTCGGGGACCGAGAGGTCACATTCCATTCACTCTGCTGGTGCTACAGACTGGAGGACATTCCTGGGATTTTCCACTTAAATCTCAACTCTGGAGCTACTGAGATGTGGGAGATGTAGAGTATCACCCTGGCTTGATCAAGAGATTTGTTTTACTATTCCCCCCCCCCCCATTTAAAGTGTACATTTTAATGGTTTTTAGTATATTCACAAATACATGCATCCATCACCACAGGTAAGATTAGTTTTAAATGTTACTCCAGTTTTTATGGAAAACACAGTTATTCCAGTGTTTTGTGGAAAACACTCCAGTTCGTGCAGTGTTATTTCTACGGGCTGATTATCTGAGCAGGGTATTAGGGTGGTCCTCATCTCATTCACTTGATTCAGTTTTGTAAATGATGTGCACGCACACGTTTCTGCTGGCTGCCCTGGAATGAGTCTCAATGTGAAGACCAGCAAGCACCCAGGCAGGGAGGAGTCAGCCAAGGCCTTACTCCCCCAATCTCCACCCCAAACTCAGGAGCCTCCAGACTCCAGCAGCTTCCCAGCGTCTCTGGACCACCACCTCCACTTCTTTTTCCTCCCTTTCACCTCGATGATTTACTAGATCATTTCTAAATGAAGAAACATGTAAGAAACTGTAAATGGCCCCATCACACCACCTGAACAAAGCAGGCCCATGTAAAATCTTAAAAAGAAACATAGATGCACCCCTGATTTGGACTTTTTTGTTTTGCCCAAAAAACAAATACAATACAGGGAATGTACTGCCTTCTCTTCTACCTTGAAGCCTCAGCCCTCTCTACCCTCATCTTATGTATCCTGCCCAAAATTAAAGTATAAATATATAAATACATACATGCATACACATATATAACTTGGATTTTTTTAACATAAATAGGACTCCACATTCCTGAAATTTTCTTTTCCTCCCCCCACTTAGAAATGGTCTGAATAATGGTGTACCCCTCACTCCCAAACCCTAACATCCAATGTGATGGCATTTGGAGGTGAAGCCTTTGGGACATGATTAAGTAACAAGTATGGATCCCTCATGAGCGGGAGCAGCGCCCTGATAAAACACCCTACACTGCACTCTAGGGCTTCCCCCATGGCCTAGTGGTAAAGAATCCGCCTGCCAATGCAGGAGATGCAGCAGACATGGGCTCGTTCCCTGAGTGGGAAGATTCTCTGGAGGAAGAAATGGCAACCCACTCCAGTATTCTTGCCTGGAAAATCCCAAGGACGGAGGAGGCTGGTGGGCTACAGTTTATGGGATCACAGAGCCAGACATGACAGCAACAGAGCTTTCCAGCCTCTCCCACCAGGTGAACACAGACCTGCATCCAGAAGAGGGTCCTCACTAGGCCGTGCTGATGCCCCGACCTCAGACTTCCAGGCTCCAGAGCCCTGAGAAATACACTCCTGTTGCTTATAAGCCACCCAGCCCATGGTGCTTCACGACAGCGGCTTGAACAAAGTACAACAGAAAGCAAGGAGCCAACGTCTTAAACCAGAATACTTGCTTTGCGCTCCTTCCACCATGCTACTTTCTGATTACATCATGATCTCAGCAGGTTATTTAACCTCACTGCGCCACGGCATTTTCATGTGTAAAATGGAAACAGGTGAGTCAATATACGTCAACTTCTCAGAATGCAAACAGCACTCAAAAACATGTATTATTGTTACTTATCACCATTACTTTGGCCATCCAATGTGAAGAGACAGTGCATTAGAAAAGACCCTGATGCTGGGAAAGACTGAGGGCAGAAGGAGAAGGGGACAACGGAGGAGATGGTTGGGTGGCATCACCGACTCGATGGACATGAGTTTGGGTAAACTCCAGGAGTTGGTGATGGACAGGGAGGCCTGGCGTGCTGCTGTCCATGGGGTCACAAAGAGTTGGACACGACTGAGTGACTAAACTGAACTGATCCTTGCTCCCAAATATTCCTGAAGCCCCCCAGCTCACACCCAGGCCCACCAGAGCCAGGCTGGTCAGCATGACACAGACCAAGTCAAGTTTTCACCTTGATTGTGCAAAAAAACCCATATTTCATAAGCATTTTTTATACACCAGCTAAACTAGATGTTCAGCAAAGATAACATACAGTAACTTCACATTTTTTTGGCAAATTAGGAAGCCCCATTCCACTTGCTGGAATTTCTCAGCCAACTGATACTCTTCAGACATTAGAATTAAAAATAAATATGGCCATCTTGAAGGAAGTTCAGTTTAGTTCTGTCTCTCAGTCGTGTCTGACTCTGTGTGACCCCATGGACTGCAGCACGCCAGGCCTCCCTGTCCATCACCAACTCCTGGAGTTTACTCAGACTCATGTCCATTGAGTCGATGATGCCATCCAGCCATCTCATCCTGTGTCGTCCCCTTCTCCCGCCTTTCTTTCCCAGCATTAGGGTCTTATCCAGTGAGTCAGCTCTTCGCATCAGGTGGCCAAAGTATTGGAGTTTCAGCTTTAGCATCAATCCTTCCAATGAATATTCAGGACTGATTTCCTTTGGGATTGACTGGTTGGATCTCCTTTCAGTCCAAGAGACTCTCAAGAGTCTTGTCCAACACCACAGTTCAAAAGCACCAATTCTTCAGTGCTCAGCTTTCTTTATAGTCCAACTCTCACATCCATACATGACTACTGGAAAAACCATAGCTTTGACTAGATGGACCTTTGTTGGCAAAGTAATGTCTCTGCTTTGTAATATGCTGTCTAGGTTCATAACATCGTATGGGAGGCAGTGATCAAGACCATCCCCAAGAAAAAGAAATGCAAAAAGGCAAAATGGTTGTGTAAGGAGGCATTACAAATAGTTGAGAAAAGAAAGGAAGCTAAACGCAAAGGAGAAAAGGAAAGATTTGAAGGGAATCGTCCTACAATTATTATGTATTTTCCTACTACTTTCTTTAAAAAAAAAAGGTAAATGCAGCCCAACCCGCCTCCTTATTTCACGGCCACCATCACAACCACTGATTATCCTTCGGTCTAGAATCCTCAGAACCTGTTCTACCACTTTAGCTTTGAGACCTTAGGTGAATTATTTAACCTCTTTGTGCCTAAGTTTTCTTGGGACTCAGACAACCAAGTTAATTAAGAGTGTGGCGACATTTACAACACGAAGCCAGCAATGATCAACTTAAAGTTTAGTGTATAGATTTGAGGAAGACTCTTTTGTTCTCTGAGATATTTTTTGTTTCTCCCTAACTGCAGGGAAGATCCCCTGGAGAAGGAGATGGCAACCCACTCCAGTATTCTTGCCTGGAGAATTCCATGAACAGAGGGGCCTGGTGGGCTACCGTCCAAGGGGTCGCAGAGAGTCGGATACTACTGAAGTGACTCAGCACTGCACAACTCCTGGATGTATTCCAGAGAGCTGGGTCTACTGACTCTGCAAGGCTCTCTTCTGTGGATATAAATTCCTTGTGCAGCCTTGAAGAGCATAACCAAGGCCCTCCTGGAAATCCTTACACCAATAACCCAAGCCCAGAGCCAAGTGTTCAGTTCCAACAGACAGGCTTGAAGCCGACGCCCTGGAGCAGACCAGCAGAGACGGACAGAAGACGACGAGAAGATGGGGGCAAGGATGACGGGAGCCTCTGGGAGCGGGGAGTGAGGAACAACCTCCCGCCATGGGCGGTACGCGCAGAGCAATAGCCAAACCCAGGGGGCTTCGTCTCTGCGAGAAGAAATCTTCAGATGCCCACGTAGGAAAATGAAGTATAAAGGATGACTTTCAAACACTGAGACAGTCCACAGTGAACGCCCAAAAGGGGAAACCAAGGAATGTGGTTGTCCAGAAGGTCGGAGGAGCGGAGAGGGGGCCCAGGGCTGGCCAAGACGGGGACAGCTGGAGTGCTCCCCAGGTGGCCCACCAGCAAACAAGCACACCAAAGGCTTGCTCAGGTGGCTCATGCTGTGTGTGAGACGGGAACCCGGGAGGCCAGAGCCCCCGGCCACTCCCGTCCAGTTTGCTGAGGGGCTGAAGCAAGTCCATTTCAGGTGACGGGCCCATCTTTCTGAAGGATGCAGAGAACCCTCTCCTAAGCTCTGCTCGTTTGCTTCTGCTGAGCTGGGGTTTTAGAGTTCTGGCGGCGACACTGCGGCGTCCCAGGTGGCAAAGTGGTGAAGCATCTGCCTGCTGATGCAGGATTCGCGGGTTCGATCCCTGGGTTGGGAAGATCCACCAGAGAAGGAAACAGCAACCCACTCCAGTCTCCTTGCCTGGAAAATCCCATGGACAGAGGAGCCTAGTGGGCTACAGTCCATACGGTCGCAGAGTCAGATATGACAGAGCAACTGAGCACACATCAATAATATCGAAGCTATATACGACGGGCATCATAAAGCTGTCTATAAATAGTTCAGCTCTCTCTCCTTCAAGTGCACAACTATACATTTTCCCCACTCTGTTGAAGTTAGGTGGGAGCTAGATTTGGCCAGTAAAATGTGAGTGGATGTGACACATGTCACTCCTGGACAAATGTAAGAGCCACAAAGAGCTTTGCTAGTTTCTCCTTTTTCTCAGCCTTGGTGATGGGGCGTGTTCCCTCGCCTCCATCTGGAAGTGAGGATGAGGATGACTTAGACCAGAGTCCCCCAGCCAAGCTCAGTAGATACATAGGATGAGCAAGAAACAGTATCTTCATTGTTTTATGCCCCTTAGTTTGGGGGGTTATCTGTTACCCCATAACCTCGTCTACCCGCAGTGATACAAACGCATCACTTAGTCACCAGATCATGTTGTTGCTGCTCTTGTCGTTCACTAAGCCACATCCGACTCTCTGCGATCCATGTACCACAGCACCAGGCCTCCCTGTCCTCCACTGTCTCCCAGAGTTTTCCCAAGTTCATGTCCATTGAGTCGCTGATGCCATCCAGCCATCTCATCCTCTCTCGACCCCTTCTCCTCCTGCCTTCACTCTTTCCCAGAATCGGGATCTTTTCCAGTGAGTTGGCTCTTTGCATCAAGGGGCCAAAGTACTGGAGCTTCAGCTTTATTACCAGATCATGACCTACTGAATTGGTAACATGCTGTATTTCCAGGGGGTTTGCAGTACTAGGAATCCAGCTGTTTATTACAGATGTAGACACAATTTTTAATTATGAGAAACCAAACTCCTTTCCAAAAGTTCAGTCCCTGGTCTGGGAACTAAAATCCCACAAGTGGCACAATGGGGCCAAAAAATAAATAAAAACAGCTCTCAAACAATCCCCTAAGCTCTCTAATTCTTCTCCTGAGACCCCAGTGAACACTTCCCAGGTGCAAGGCTAGATATTAAAACACGCTCCAAATGCGTCATCCACCAGAAGAGGAGAAAGTAATGATGTTAACAAACTCCAGTTTCTGCTGGAAGATTCCCTGCACAACACTCTTGATTGACACACGTGAGTACCCACCCGGATGTCAGGCAGGAATGGCCACACACGAACTCCTTCGTCAGATCTCTTTATCTGTTGACTCCAGAGTTTTAAAAGCCAGTTCCTTGAATATCACTATGGTTGACACCCCCAAAGTCACATTTGCCCCTATTTCTCATGATTCCAAAGTCATATTTCAATTCATCATTTTATTCACAAGAGGAATGGAGACAAAACTTGTAATACTCTCCTACACGAAAAGAATCCACAAGGTTTTCCTCCAGCAAATGGATCAAAACATATGTCTCACACAATTACAGTGTCATCCTGGAACTCTTGCTAAGCTGTGACCAATAAAACCTTCCCATTTCTGAACAACAGGCGCCAGAGACATAGATTCTGCAGATATGAAGCCACTGACTCAATCATTTGGGGTCAGATTTACTGTTTTAGCCATCATTATCTATTTCACTTATAAATCAGTATCAATCTAGTCATTTTAGTGATTAAAATAACTATGTGTGTGCTGTGTGCTTAGTCGCTCAGTTGTGTCTGACGCTTTGTGACCCCATGGACCGTAGCCCGCCAGGCTCCTCCGTCCATGGGATTCTCCAGGCTAGAACATGGAGTGGGTTGCCATGCCCTCCTCCAGGGGATCTTCCCAACCCAGGGATCGAACCCAGGGTCTCCTGCATTGCAGGCAGATTCTTTACCAGCTGAGCTACCAGGGAAGCCCCTAAATAATTATACTATGATCTAATTTCTTAGGTTGTTAAAATAACCAGATCAGAGTCACAGCTGGTTGAGTCAATAAAATGCCTAGAAATAAACATGAGGGGAAATGTACAGCCAACCCCCTGGATGTCAAGGCCAAAGAACCCGCCGACCACCCATATCCGCACCTTGAGCGTTACAGTTTATATCTAAATTCTGACTTCCCAAGGTGCCCAGGGGCCAGTCTCCAGGAACTTTGATGTGCATGTTGCAGAACCACTCGGATGTAACAGTCAATTAAATTATTAATGAAAGAACTATACAAATAAAACATCATGTTCTTTTATGTAGTAAGAATTATCATCGTAAGCAATGCAAATTGAATAATAAGAATCATCAGGGCAGTTTGGTGATAAGCTAACAATTTCCAGCAATCAGACCAAACATCTCTGCTCAAGCTGTTTAATAAAATAAATAGCAGGTTGTTGACATTTTTGTTCAGTTAAGCAACATACATCCAGAGGTTACTTACGGTGTGCTGGGTAAAAGAATTTAAAAAGAAGTGGAGACTGAATGGTATTAAAGAGTGGTATTAATGGTATTAATGGTATTAAACCACTCTCGACTTCCCTGGTGGTCCAGTGGTTAAGAATCCACCTTCCAATGCAGGGGACGCGGCTTCAATTCCTGGCTGGGGAACTAAGATTCCCACAGGCTGAGAGGTAACTCAGCCCAGGCTACAACTATTAAACCCTCGCGCTCCAGAGTCTGAGCACCACAGTGAAGACCCAGTGAAGCCAAATAAGTAAATATATTTCTACAAAAATAGTAAAATGCTCATCAGATGTTTCAGAAACAAAAGAAGGGAACCACTTACAACAGGGGTGACTTAAGATATCTTCATAAGAAATCAGTGAATCCTATAAACTATCCCAGAATCAAATTATATCACTGGTCTATTTATACACACATTGCACATACGTATTTACATATACATATGCCTTACAGGAATATACATATATATATATCAAAAACAGATTCTTATGATGTTTCAGGTATTTTCACGTGAAGGATAAAGTTAAGTGCCATACAAATAACAGGCTGTCACTATTTAGAAGCATTTATCAAGTACCTAACTCCCTATCACATGCACACACACCACTCTGCAGAAAACAAAATGCACACCATCTCCTTATGTACCTTAGAGGACCCAGTGGAACACTCTATAAACCATGCAGTCCTCACCCGGAACTTAGCATTGCCCAATTTTCTCTCAGTTCACCTAAGACTGATTCACAAGAGAAGCTGTCCATTCACAGATCCAACTAACCACAGAGAAAATCTATTAAATTCTAATTGGCAAGTAATTTCGACCTTCCAATAGCTACTGCAACCAATTCCCTGCCTCGTTTTGTGCACCTGGAAAAATATGCTTTCTCTCTGGGGTAATGACATCCTCTGGTAGTCAAGGAAAAAAGTCAAAGACAGTGAGGTCTCTACAGCTCCCAGCAAGAATAAAGAAATGCAAAAAAAGTGGACTGAACTTACTTGCCATGAGATGTGTTCATTTCACAAACCAACCTTCTCCTAGCATCTGAGTGTTGGTTAAAAGTCCAGCCACTGAGAGGCCACGGGCTGGGCTTGGGCGTGTGTCCTGCCCTTTGCAGAGGCTTTCCCTTCTTTCACCGTGAGCCTCCATATTAACGAGGGCAACTCGGACGCCATTCTCTTTCAAAGGGTATCAGCTTCAAAACAGATCTCCTCTTCACACTCTGGGAGACGGCCCTGCTCTGAGTTGCAATTATTCCTTTGAAGCTAACTCTCTCCTATTAAACCAAAAACCTCTCACCTGAGTTACGTGGCTTTCACCACTGATGGAGATATGGTGGTTTAGTTGCTAAGTCGTGTCCAACTCTTGCAACCCCCGGACTATATCCTGCTAGGCTCCTCTGTCCATGGGATTCTCTAGGCAAGGATACTGGAGTGGGTTGCCATTTCTTTCTCCAGGGGATCTTCCTGACCCAGGAATCGAACCTGGGTCTCCTGCATTGCAGGCAGCTTTGAGATTGTGCTTTGTGAAAAGCACAAGTCTGAATTTGAGCTCAGACGACTCTGTTCTTGGTCAACATCAAAATATCCATTCGGGGAGTTCACACGCATATACCAGAGTGAGAGTAAAATAAATGTGGACACAGAAATGTCCACTATAGGGAAAAAGCACAATACGGCACTTTTTGCCAGGAAGTAACAGCCCATCCTCTGCCTTTGCAGGGGGAATGCGGTCTGCCAGATTTCCACAAGGAGACAAAGGTGTGACTGTGTATTCTTTAATTTTTAACTTTAATCATTTTTTGGCCACACTGCACAGCATGCAAGATCTTCCTTCCCCAACCAGGGATCGAACTCACGCCCCCAGTAGTGGAAGTATGGAGTCCCCACCACTGGACCGCCAGGCAATTCCCAGACTGTGTATTCTTAAGCCAGTGCTGCGGACAAATCATCGTTCCAGAGGCCTTTATTTTCCCCTCCTTGAATGACGAAGAAGTCTTCATTGCTGCTACGTCCTTAACACTTGCCCACCTCCTGTTTGATGAGGCGGAGAAGCCAGAGGCTGTGCACCTCCAGAAAACAGCAGAGGAGCCAGAAAGGAGGAGGAGGAGGTGAGGAGGGACCCAGGGAGACAGGACAGCAGCAGCTGAGGCAAGGAGGGTCCCAGATCGTGATTCTGCACCAGGAGAAGATTCCAAAAATGGTTTCAGGAGAGGCGTAGGTTCCGACTTTTAATTTTTCCTAGTAAAGGATACTGAAGGCGCTGTCTCGCACGTATTTTTCTCTTCGCTCTGGACTGGGGAGAAGCTCATCTTTGAACTCTTTTTTGTACATATCTGTCTGTCCCCCCACCCACCCCATTAGACTGGCAACCCAAGCAGGCCCCTCAGAATCCACCCTGGAGGACCCCTGGTGTTCGGGGACCACTGAAATAGACAGACCCCAAATCCGAGAATTATTACTTACTTCCTCATCTCACTTGAGAATCATCCACATTTCCTTATCTCCCTTCCGAGAACTTCTGTGAAACACCTTTTCTAAGGTGATATAATTATATGGCCATCTCAAAAAAGGAAAAATCAACACATTTTACATTGGATTCCTTTCAACAGTTGCTAAGAAAGGGGGAGGTACGCTTCTAACGGAAATGAATTCTAACAAAAGGATGCATTCACACTTTCAGCCTAGTGGCCCGACCTGCGCTGGCCAACAACACAGGTGTGAAGAACGCGAACGCCTCCTTTCACAGGCAGACAGCAGAAGGAGCAAGGACCAAAGGGTTCCATCTATTCTTCTTGACACAAACCTACTCTTCCACCGGCCAAGATCGCGGCTCTGAAGGCAACCCACGGGCAGAGTCTGGACCCAAGCCAGGGCTTTCCGCAACTAAAGATGTAGACCAGCTTAATGTATGGATTCTTGCAAAACAAGGACCATCTGTGTCACAGCGGCCCGCTCAGGGCTTCTGCGTAAAAATCTTGCTCATCCCTTGAGACTAGAACTCCTATTCAGCCTCTCCCTTCTTGGCAAACAGCTTGCCAGGGCCTTCGGCCTCAAGAACTGTTTGCTGGGACTTCCCTGGTGGTACAGGGGATAAGAATCTGTCTGCCCACGCAGGGGACACGGGTTCAATCCCTGGTCAGGGAAGATCCCACATGCCGTGTAGCAACGAAGCCCGTGCGCTGCAACTCCCGAAGCCCTTGGCACCCACGGCCTGTGCTCCACCCGAGAGACGCCCCCACGGTGAGGAGCCCCCGCAGAGCAGCGAAGACTCGGAGCAGCCTGTGCAGATGAGTTATTTTTTAAAACAGAACTGTTGGTTGAATGAATGAATGAGTTCTCATACTGTCTCTGCTATCTTTCAGGACAGAGAAACAAATGATTCAGAAACCTTTTCGATTCATTCTCATTAATGAATGGATTTTAATCTCATTACCAGTTATCAGTCAAAACCATAATTCTTGAGTCAGAACAATTATCATCATTTAAGAGCTATCATAAAATGAGTGTTTACTGTCTGCCAAGCACTGTGCCAAATATTTAACTTCCATTTATTTATTTATTTTTAAGTGCAGTGTAGTTGACATACAACATTATGTTAGTTTCAGCGATACAACAGAGCATTCCAACAATCAAACACCTTATGAAAGGGTCACCAGGACAAGCCCCGTAAACCTTGGCCAGCACGCAGATTACACAGCCTTACTTACTCTATTCCTCGTGCTGTATATGACATTCCCATGACTTAAAGATTTCGTGGCTAGAAGTCTTCTTCTCTTAATTCCCTTACCGTTTTACTCAACCGTCTTCCCCCTGTACCAAATATTTTATGAGTTATTTAATTTAGTTTCCAGTCCAACTCTCTAAGTAAATATCACTATCCCCATTTTACAGATGGGCAAATGGAGGCTCAGATACCTCCCATTATTTTCTAGGGATCCACAGCTCAGATATCTATACCCGAAGTCATTCAGCCAGAAAGACGCAGGACAGGAGTCTGAAACTGGCCGATATCCTTGTCCCTGACATCCCCCTGGGGCCCTTGGGTCCCTTCACCAAAAGTACCCTGACCAGAGGCCACGCTTTCACAGGACATTGAGCAGGTGGATGAATCAGTCCTTGGGAGAGTTTTCTGTTTGGTTTATTAACATTCAGGCCCCATTTACGACTCAAGCATAACTTCCCCTGACATTAAAGTAACTGGGAACTGAGATTAATTGCCCAGTTTTTAATTACAGTTGGCCTCTTGGCCCCCCATGTTGTAAGTACCCTGTCTCTTGGGGCACTTTGACAACAAGTGATCTGTCGCTGGCTATTCGGAAAGAGCCTTAGTGTCTGAGCAGTTTATGATTATAAAATAAAGGGTTCTAGCCTTCTAAGAATCTAACACACTCTTTTCGTGGCCCACAAATGCCTCAAATAATGAGACGGCCACAGGGAAACACACGGAACTGAGTTTCCGGACTGTCTACACATCCTCTAACCTGTCCAGCTGTCTCTGCCTCTTCTGCCCCCAGATGCCGTGTTGAACAGGGATTTCTTTTTCCCTTTCTGGAGTCTCTTATTTTCTCCATTGTATTCATTTGGAGGGGGGGTGGGGAAAGAAGATCTCATAAATGTCATTTCCTATTCCAAGCAATTTGCTATAGGCAACTACACCATTACTTTGTACAAATAAATTTACATAAATCATTATTAGAATGTTTTATCTTAGCAACATTATTTGCTTCCCAAAGCACAAATTAAATGCATGCTTAAAGCAGAATATTTTAAAGTTACTCCTATACTGTTTATGAGACGGGATTAGAAATTTCCATCTAATTCTTCTTTCAGAATGGAATTCCTTTAGTTTTCTTTGGACATTTAGAAACCACATGTATAATTGTCTGGGGGGTTTCTGGAAGCCAGCAATGACAATAGATGATTCTGATATGGTTGGTCCACTTTTCAGAGTCTGTTCCCTTTGATTCCGCAGGGTCGGTTTTCAACAATCAGTGATTCGGAAGGCCAGGAGCCAGGGAAATGAAAACCGTCTCCTGATTAGATGGGTTTTTATCTGATATTATTCTGCAAGCACACTGGTCTTCAGTTGTGGTTTGACTTTTTCTTTTTTCTAATAAACAAATTTGTAAATAAACTTGCTGAAAATTGAGCTGGGTTTGTACTCGCTGTTTGTGTTGGGAAGATGCCTGTTTGGATCAACTGCACCACACATGGCAAGTCTTCACTGGCTCAAGTTCTGCTCCACCCAAGATTGCAAAATAAAATCTTTTATTCCTCTATATAAAGGCAGTGCCCATTTTGAAAACAAGCTGCAGCTGTCAACATCAGGGAAGAGAGTGAAGAGGGATGGAATGGCAGGAGCGGCATTCGCCAGCCCTGGTCCCACGGTCTGCTGATTCTAGAGAAGCCCTTCATGACGTCATGGCTTGCCTTCTCATCGGGGTCCTAAAGGACTGGGCTCCCCACTCAGGGTGGTAACCTTCTCCCAGTGTGTGGTCTGGGAACAGACTCCAGAGCCAGTGTCAGGGAAGTGGGGCCCCACGTGGTCGAGGACACAACCCTCGTGAAGGGTGAGTGAGGCAGTCACGTGGAATCTGCCTAACAGTAAGACAGACCGGGGTGCAAAGCAAAGCAGTGCGACTCACTAGCTGTGAAGAAGCAGAATTTAAACCTTCCTTGCCTGTTACCTCATCTTCAAACGAGATTGCTTGCGCCTACTTCACAAGTTTGTTTGGGCTATTAAATGAAACCAGGAAGGCAAAAGTGTGGAACAGCATGACTCTTGGAAGAGGCTCAGTGAACAGCAGCTGACATTAATCTACAAGGACGACCAGTGGGGTGAAGCTGGGGTGACCATATCCATGCACCATCCATACCAGCACATTTCCGGGTGTGAAAGGGAGGCCTGTGTCATAATACGTCGGGTCAACTGGCAAACGCTATGGGACTCTCAGGTATACTGGGGCGCGTCTGACGATTACAGGTCCAGCCCTTCACCATTCAAAACCCAGCAAAGAAGTAAGGTAGCAATTATACCCTACATATTTTACAACTCACGGTACCTTTTGTGGCTCTTTCATAAACTGTTTTATTCGAGCCTTTCATAAACTGTGTGCAAAAGTATCGGTCTGAGTTAATTAGCCTTTAATGAAGAGCAGACAAAAGACAGATAATGGCTGAGCTTTCCCACAGCGACCCAGTGTTGCAGGGGCAGGCAGGACCTCAGGCATCCTTCTCGCTCTTCCCTCTTCCCGCTCTCCTAGCAGCAAGAATCACGTGACTGGTTGTGGCCAATGGTCTATCAACGTGGAACTGGTCTGAGTCACTCCTGGTCTAAGCCACCTAAGAATGGGTGTGTGTTCTCAACTCTTTTTTCACACAGCACAGCAACCAGGAAGCAACATTTTGAGACGTAGGTGTCACAAGATGGGGGAGACAGGAAACCTCAGAAGCTGGAGGCAGCAAAGCCACATTGGTGCAATCCAACTCTGGCTGAGTAAGAAATAAACTCTCATTGCAGGAAGCCCCGAGGCTGGGGGTGTACTCTTTACCCTTGTATATGGCATGGCCTGCCTTGGCTGGGCAAGTTAGCAGGACTAGAACCCACATCTCCAGCTTTCATCAGTTTTCACTCAACAGTATCATAAAACCCCACCAGACTGGAAAAATGTTGCCAAGATTAAATGCCATAGCTTACTCATGGCAAGTCTTCAATGCTTACTCAATTTAAAACAAAATGTTTATCTGGTTTAAAATAAAATAGTTCATACCCGGTGCCAAGTGAAAAAAGTTCCAAAATTCAGGGTACATTTTAATTTGGTGTTTATTTGTTCCAACATCTATATTAACCCAAGAAGTTTGGACACATCATTTTAAAGATAACCCTAATAATTAGGTTGTTGAAATGAAACAGCCTCAATGTCAAATCTAGCTTTAACTGAAAATTAAATAGATGAACAGAAAGATCTGACAGAGGATGACCAATTCTCTATCTCAGTCTAGAAGACTCCTCCCATCCTCTCTGGCTTATTCAAATCCTACTCAACCTTCCATCCTATTTTATTTTCTTTTTTTTTAGATTTCTTTTGGTGAGGACCATGTTTAAGGCCTTTATTGTATCTATTACAATACTACTTGTATTTTATGTTTTGGTTTTCAGCTGCGAGGCATGCGGGATCTAGTTCTCTGACCAGGGATCAAATCCATACCCCCTGCATTGGAGGGTAAAGTCTTAGCCACTAGACCACCAGGGAAGCCCCTGTATTTTCTTTATGAAGGAAAAAGGTCTACACCTCAAATTCTGCAAACACTTGTGTTATGCAACTGCCTAGGCCAGAGAATGGCAAATTTTTTCTGTAACGGGTCAGAAAGTAAACTCTTTATGGTTTCTGACCCACCTATTCAATTCTGCCCTTGTAATGGAAAAGATAATCTGGAAATGAAAAAGCATGACTATGTTCTGATATCAGAGTGATTGTATTATTTGTAGCCAAAGATGGAGAAGCTCATCTTTGAAATATCAATACCCTCAGACATGCAGATGACACCACCCTTATGGTAGAAAGCAAAGAAGAACTAAAGAGCCTCTTGATAAAAGTGAAAAAGTTGGTTTAAAACTCAGCATTCAGAAAACTAATATCATGGCATCCAGTCCCATCACTTCATGGCAAATAGATGGGGAAACACTGGAAACAGTGAAAGACTTAATTTTGGGGAGCTCCAAAATCACTGCAGATGGTGACTGTGGCCATGAAATTCAAAGACGCTTGCTCCTTGGAAGAAAAGCTATGAACAACCTAGACAGCATACTGAAATGCAAGAGACATCACTTTGCCAGCAAAGGTCTGTCTAGTCAAAGCCATGGTTTTTCCAGTAGTCATGTACGGATGTGAGGGTTGGACCATAAAGAAAGCCAAGCGCCGAAGAATTGATGCTTTTGAACTGTGGTGTTGGAGAAGACTCTTGAGAGTCCCTTGGACTGCAAGGAGATCCAACCATCCTAAAGGAAATCAGTCCTGAATATTCATTGAAAGGACTGATGTTGAAGCTGAAACTCCAATACTCTAGTCACCTGTTGTGAAGAACTGACTCATCTGAAAGGACCCTGATGCTGGCAAAGATTGAAGGCGGGAGGAGAAGGGGACGACAGAGGATGAGATGGTTGGATGGCATCACCGACTCGATGGACATGAGTTTGAGCAAGCTTTGGGAGTTGGTGATGGACAGGGAGGCCTGGCATGCTGCAGTCCATGGGGTCGCAAAGAGTCGGACACGACTGAGCGACTGAACTCACTGTGTTCCAACAAAACTGAATTTGCACGTGTGCTCAGTCGTTCAGTAGTGACTCTTTGCAACTCCACGGACTGCAGCCCTCCAGGCTCCTCTGTCCATGAAATTCTTAAGGCAAGAATACTGGAGTGGGTTGCCATTTCCTTCTTCAGAGGATCTTCCTGACTCAGAGATCAAACCCACATCTTCTGCATTGGCAGGCAGATTCTTTACCACTAGCCCAACATGTGAAGTCCCCAAAACTTAACTGAGGGACATTGAAATCTGAATTCTATATCATTTCTATGAAGAAAAAAAAATGCTATTCTTCTTTTAATTTTTTCCAGTCATCTAAAAGCGTAAAAACCATGTCGGCTTGTCCACCCCCAACAACAAGCAGTGAGCCACACCTGCCTGGCGGGCCATCGTTGACCCACCCAAGCTTAGAAAAGGCAGGGCAACAACAGATTAAGCAACTGCTTTCATGGGAGGAGAACAGAAATTCTGCTATTCCAGTTCTTCCACTTCCTGGAAGCCAGGGACGCAGAGGTCTGAATCCAGGAAGGCCTTGGTCTCACAGAGCACAGCGAGGCAGGCTGAGTGTGGCTAGGCAGAGCTGCCGGGACGAGCAGCAGCTTCAGCAGCACCCTCAAGCCCTGGAAAGCAGCCACTGCTGGATCCAGAAGAGCTAAGTGCGGGCAGGGCCCGCTGGGCCATCGCTAAATGAACCAGCCCGCTGGGCTCCTGTCCGTGTCTACTGCTACAGCTTCAGTCCCGAGGCCCTCCCAGTACCCTGGGTTTCAGAGCTCTTGGTACAGTCTTGGCATCAACTTACAGACTCACGCTCCTGACTTCTGCTTCCCACCCTTCCCTTCCATTCCACTTCTCAGCTCAGAATCGGATCCTTGTGAATCACCAGGCCCTGATCTCACAGGGCACTCGGTTCATCTGGGGGCCCTGTCAAGCCACGCCTTCCAGTCGGAGCGTGGAGGGGAGGGGCAGGTGTGGATGGGCAGACAAGCAGAGGCCAGGCGTGGGCAAGCCCGAAGAGGCAGAAGGCTGGCCGGGGTGCAGGTGGCCAGGGTCCCCTGGAGGCAGCTGTCAGCCGAGGCAGCTCTCACAGGGCAGGCAGGGGTCCCCAGGGGACCTTCAGGGGGCACGGCCCAGCGTGGGAGCCTGGCTCTGGCTGGGTCAGAGGCTCGGGGTCCTCCAGATCCGGCTGGTCCAGGCGCCAGGGCCTCCGGGCCAGGCTCAAGGCGGGCTCACTCCTGCCATCAGTCAGGCCAGGCAGATCCTCTTCCCTCCGGCAGAATGACCCCAGTGATAAGGCCCGCTGGAGACCCTCCGTCCCCCATGAACTCTCTAAGTATTTCAGTCCCGGTCCTCAGAGTCTTCTCATTCCCTGAACCAGAGACCCACCCGGCACACAGCCCCAGCCAGCAGCTGAGCACCCCCGCCACTGTCTTACCAGCGAGTCTAGGCTCTTTGGCTCAAGTGTGAGCTGCCTGAGGATATACCTTATATTTTTATACATCTTATAGTTTTTAATCCCCATCTGTCCCGAGCACACAAAACAGCTACTTAATATTTACGAAACTCAATTCAAAGGTCCAGCATGAGGAAGATTACTATAATTCAGGTGAAACACAACACTGGGTTGGCCAAAAAGTTCGTCCGTTAAGATCTGCTGGAAAAACTCAAACGACCTTTTTGGCCTACCCAATATTATGGGAAAGAAAATGATTTAGAGGAACCATGTACAGGAGAAGCTAGTTTCTATATGAAAATTCCCAGCGACACTCCTACGTCTTCCTGTGTCTATGACACACACCAAAGTTTTAAACAAAGACGTAATTCAACATTCTTATTATCTTAATGCCTAAACTGATTGACCACACTGTCAGTTTGATCAGCTGCATAAATTGATCATTAAGAAGATCAGGAAGAAGAGGGAGAGAACATCAGTTGCTGGAAAAGCAATCAATCTGGCATTTGCATTTAAATATGGCTTTGGTATTTCATTTATTCAGTGCAATCTCCATGAGGCATAAACCAGCTGGGGAAGGCACGGCGTGGTTACCTGAGTCAGAATGGGTCCAGGAAACCACGGTCAGCATTGCTCCAGTCACAGAAAGGACAGAGAGGCCTCCATGATCACAAGAACTCTGGTCTTCCAGGAGATGGTGCGTCTAGTGGCTGGTGGAGAGGAGCAGAGGGAAGACGGGATTAGGACAGAGGAGAGCAAACTTCTCAACCACAGGGGACATCATCTCTAGCCCACCTCTCTAAAGCACGACACTCCTCAATGAAGAAGTCAACTGCAACTGCACCTCTTTATTTCTTGGAAAGTTATTGAAGCATCAAGTCTTTCACAATGGAGTATTCTTGAAACTGCCTCATGGGGCATAAAAGAAGCCAGAGATTTAAAAATACATGCTACAGACACGGTGAGATCATCTTATTTTACTATAGCTGCCACTGAGACATTTGTGAGATCATCTTATTTTACCACAGCTGCCATTGAAACACGCATCTATATAAAGGGAAAACATCAGAGCGCCAGCAAGCATTCAAGGCCAGTGTCCCACCACACGAACCCAACCTTGATCCTCCGGGTAGACCAGGTGGACAGGCTGCAAAGTCAATGACTTTCTAGTTTGTTGTTGTTAAATAAAATTACTCCGGCTCTATTTCTGGAGAAAAAGATCCCATCAAGCTGAAGCTCACATGCGGGCTGCAAGTCTGGAGGCTACAGTCAACCACTAATCTTACAGAACAGAAAGGCTGGTACATGAGATGCATGTGTGCTCGGTCGCTTCAGTCGTGTCTGACTCTTTTGCGATCCTGTGGACTGTAGCCCACCAGGCTCTTGTGTCCATGGGGATTCTCCAGGCAAGAATACTGGAGTGGGTTGCCATGCCTCCTCCAGGGGTCTTCCCGACCCAGGGACTGAACCCAGGTCTCCTGCGTCTCTTGCACTGCAGGCAGATTCTTTACCACTGAGCCACCAGGGAAGTCCAGTAGCATAATAATTCCTGATGGAAGATATTTTGTTGGCCTACACCTCAAGGAAGAGACAGCAATGACTCTCTCGTGAAAAGAATGAGGGAGCTTCCCTCTTGGTCCAGTGGTTAAGACTCCATGCCACCAGTGCAGGGGGCACAGGTTCCATCCCTGGTCAAGGAACTAAGATCCCACATGCCGCCTGTTGCAGCCAAAAGATAAGATTCCAAAAAGATATTAAAAAAAAAAAAAAAGGAAAAGAACGGTATGAGCCTATGAGCCTTAGAGTGAGAATGTTAGGAAATAAATTCATTGAGTCAGTGGATCGCAAACAGTGGTCCGGGAAAGGGCAGCAGCAGTACCATTCTGACCGTTGGCACTGCAAATCCTTGGTCCTGCCCACAGGGCTCCGCATCTGCATATCGGGAGGTGGTCCCAGGGATCTGCTTCAACAAGCCATCCAAGGGGAACACGGCTATACCTCAAATCATTAATTTATCTACCCATCCAAAGACACTGAGTCTGTTGTTGCAAAGGAAACTTAGCCTACTCCAGAGGGACTCCCCTAGAGGTCCAGCCGCTAAGACCCGTGCCCCCAGCTCAGGGCGCGAGAGTGCAATTGCTGGTCCCCCCTGCAGTAACTGAAGATCCCTCAGACCACAGTGAAGGCCCGGGGCAGCTAAGTGAGTATTTTTCTTAAAGCGCCCTGCTCTAATGCACCTTAAGCTTCAAATAAGGACAAAGTACTAGCCTAGAGGGGAGGGAGGGAGGAAGGGTCAGAAAGACGAAGATGAAATCCCTGCCTTGGAGAAATGTCCAGTCTTCTGTGGGAGATAAGACAGGTATTTGCTGCTGTTCAATCACTAAGTCGTATCCAACAGTCTTGCAACCCCATGGACTGTGACCCCTCAGGCTCCTCAGTCCATGTCGGAAGATCCCCTGGAGAAGGAAATGACGACCTGGAGAATCCCGTGGACAGAGGAGCCTGGTGGGCTACAGTCCATGGGGTCGCAAGGAGTCGGACACGACTGAGCGACAACGAGAGCAACAACCGCAGCAGGAGACAGACACACAGGCACCTCGAATCGAGTTCAACTGTGTCGCCTCTAACAGATCATCAGACGGTTACAGAGGAGACCTCTGGGGCGCGGAGGCGGGTAAGGAAAAGCATCAAGACAGTCATAGGGGGCCTTGAGCTCCAGACAGGAGTTTTACAGGCAGGGAACAGGCAAAAGCTGAAGCAAAAGCCCAGAGGTGAGAAGGCAAGAGAGCTGTTCAGATGCACAGAGGAGCCAGGTCTGACCGAAAAGTGAGCAACCTGGAGGTGACCTGGGTGAGACAAGGTCACTGCCGAGCAGACAAGTCACCGCGAGGGGCCGGGGCATCTCCTCCTGGCTTGGAGACCACCCAGGGGCACCTGCTGAGTGTGCTCAGATGCTGATGTTGGAGAAACGGGGACTGAATTAGTTATGAGTCCAGTCTGGTTTTTCCATACTTTTAGGACTGCTTTTTCTAGAGGGGGGCAGCTCAAAGGCTGCTTCAGGGATGAACGACAGAAGGTTTGCCCTGGAGGAAGGCCCAAAAGAAAATTTTAAAGTAGGGTAAGAAGCTAGATACCACAGTCCCCTCAGGCCATTCTGCAAAGGGGCAATATGTTACCACACCTAAAATGCCCCCAAGGGCACGGGTGGTTTTAGTTTATAAAATAAACTTTATAAAATAAACTAAACTTCTCCAGTGGAGAAGGATGTGCTTAAGCCAAAAGGAACAGATAAACCAGGGGCTGGGGGAGAGGGGTGCAGGGGTGTCAAAAGGTGCCGTTAAAAGCAAGCCTTGGAGATACTGCGAACAGCAGGGTGACTACAGTTAAGACCACACTGCACATATGAAGGCTGCCAAGAGTGGACCTTACAAGTTCTCATCACAAGAAATAGAAAATGGTAAAAGGTGGCAGATGTCAACTCAACTCATTTGCAATCATTCTGCAATGTATACAAATACCGAAGCATCATACACCTGAAACTACTATACTTTTACGTTAATCACAGCTCAATGAAAAAAACTAAAATGTGTCCAGGGACTTCCATGTTGGTCCAGTGGTTAAGAATCTACCTTCCGATGCAGGGGATAAGGGTTCAATACCTGGTCGGGGAGCTAAGTCCGTGTCCTGCAACTGAGCCGCCAGGTCCAGAGCCCACGTGCCCAAGCAGCACAACAGAGATCCCCTGCGCGCCACAGCTGAGACCAGACGCAGCCAAATAAATAAATATTTTCCAAAAAATCAATGTTAGCTGCAAGTATCGCCATTAAAACAAAACAAAATGAAAAACCATGCCCCTAAAAGTTAAACCAATACTCAACACCTCCAATTAGAGAGAAAAGGAGAACTACTTTTCATGATCAGGAAGGTTTGACTTTGGCTTCCAGAAGACTGACATAAATAGCAGGCTTTATTTCCTGGTGCTGCTCGATGAATGACGGAGAACTGAAAACGCTTTTGATGTCATGCACGGCTCTGATGAAGACCGAGCTGGAATCAGAATCCGCCGCTTCATAAACCTCAGTTTTTCATCCATCAAGAATTAGAGACACTGACTTGCCTCACCTCCTTTGAAATTTAAATAAGAAAATAGACAAGAAGTTGCTATGAAAATTATAAAGTGCAGTATTACACAGGGGTATATTTTTATTGTGTGTATAATTATACTCGCTGAGACATTTGAGTACCAATCAATACGTGTTACTGTTTTGGCCTTTGAAAATATAAAAGTAAAATGTTTCTTATGCCCTTCAGACTCTCCTTTTAAATATTTGCAGACAGAGCAAAGTTCTAAGGCACAAACTTGGCATCAACCAAACCATCTTCCCAAAAGACATTTCAAGGTAAATTTTTCACTTCTAAATTTTTAAAGTATATTTTTCACTTCTAATTTTTTTTTTTTAACTTTTATTCCTCTGACCACGATAGAGCATCCAGATATCTTTCAGCAGCTCCTGGTGAGCACGACTCAGTCTGCGGCAACACAGACATATGATGCAGATAATTTATCATCTCTGCAGTAGTTTAGTCCCAGATGGACCATTTACTAATTTATTTCCATATGTAACTGGCAGAGAGATTAATCAGGCTTCCAACTCTGAAATCTGAATTGTGCTTTATTCCCTTAACAGGCTAACTCTGGGCCAGAGGAAGTACACGTTTACATAGAAAACCAAGAGTTCTCTTAAAAAGGCTGTTGACCTAGGACACAGGCCTTTAAAGACATACACAAACACACACGCACACACGCACGAACGCACACACATCAGCCTGCTCCTTACGTCAACCTGGAGGGCTGGTTCTTCCTTTAGATGCTAATGGGCTTCCCATAGGAGCTGAGTCTGATAGAACTGCAGGCAGAAGTAATGCCCCAGCAGGCCGCCACAGCCCCGTATGCAAGCTCGGGGTCTCGAATTTCTGAAACTGAAGAGATCTCTTTGCCATGGTGCTACGCCCAACTGGCCGGCTGTGCAGCGCCCGGGCCCTGGAAAGTATGTGCTTTCTTTTTTCCACTCTTTTTAAGGGTCTGAACTTGATGGAATCCAGCACTTACTGTAGCTGGAGCAAGCGATGGCTAATGAACTGTTAGCATTGCTCTCCGTCCCCCTGAGTTCAACTCTCAGTCTACTTTTGTTTTTAATTCTATCCCAGTGATATCAGCCTTTAGCAAAGAGAGGTTAAGGGGATTATTGTCGGATGACGGTGCTTGCAGCTCGAAGGCCAGCCAGTCCCAGCTCGGGGCAGAAAGGAAACTGACTGGTTTGGTCTTCAGTGCAATCCAAGGCCACAGCTGGGGAGGCAGGGCCACGGAGAGAGGTGACCAGCCAGATCTCCACACCTGGGTCACTAATCAACCAAGTGCTTTTGGAAAAGTCACTAACCAGTTCATGTTCACAATTTTCTCCTCTGTAACATGAGTTTAACTCCCTGAGGTTCCTTCTGGCTCTAAAATCTTTGATTTCAAGAAGATTTAAAAAAAAAATTATCAACCATCCACCTGGTTTGTGTTTGGATGATGCCAAACAGCCAAAAGTTTGGAAGCATCTGAATGCGGCTGAACTGGTTCTGATGCCTGGTGCTGTGACAGACACAGACTTAAGAATCTCAGTATCCAACAGACTGTCTTTGAGCAGAAGGCAGTGGTCAACGTCTTTGAGCCTTGATTGTTTGGTGATGCATATCTTTGGGAGTGTTTAAGAATTCAGTGAAATACAAGTTTGAAATACTGTTCTAGGTCTGGCCAAAGCTACGGAAGTACCTAAACCAGGTCCTGTGTCTCCGACACATTTACATCACAATTAAGAAAAGATACAACTCATCCTAATATCCAGAAAGAAGTGCTACAATTTGAGACCAACTGCTATGGACACATGATGGAAAGGATGGAAAACTCATCTCAATGAGTGCAAGAGGGGGAGATCTGTAAGGTCTTCTGGAGGAACTGGAATCCAAGCTGGGAGGGTGAGAGGAAAGGAATCTGGATAGAGCCAGCAGCAAGAGCAGAGGCCTAGCGACGCCCCCCGGGGCCAAGATACAGCGTTTATCACCTGGGACAGGCCCCCAGGGGCCCCAGGGAGAGGCGGAGACAGGGAAGGCTGGGAGGGACCAAGATACAGCATTTATTACCCTGGGACAGGCCCCCAGGCGCCCCAGGGAGAGACGGAGACAGGGAAGGCTGGGAGGGACCAAGGCTGGACAGCAGCCTGGGGACCCGCTCTCAGCCTGAGGCAGTGGAGACTCCCAGCGAGCTCTGCCCCCGGCAGTTTATCCTGGCAATTCTATTACCATTTACGATTGGTAATACTAAGAGCGGTCTGTACCTTCATTTTTCTGTTATTCACTTCATGCTGCCACTATTTGGGAATCCCTCAAATTTACTTTTTTCCAAATCAATTTCCTGGCCCTTCAAATGGAAGCAATTGAGTTTCCTACCAGCACTGCCAGGATTTTACATTTGAATGACTAGTGCGGCCTAGGGCTCTCTGTCTAGGTTTCTCTGTTTTTCTATTCTTAGGAAAGAGTTAAGGAAACACGGCCTAGACTGGTGTTTTTTGGAGTTTTTTTTTTATACTGGAAAATATTTGGGGATGATGAAAAAAAAATGAACTATACAAATGTCTCAACTGTTGGAAGGGCTTGCACTCCTCAAACAGACAAAAGTTGAACTATCATACAAAGTTGTTCACTGGGGGGATTTCCCTGGTGGTCCACTGGCTAAGACTTCACTTTCCCAATGAAGAGGTTCAGGTTCAATTCCAGTTGGGGAGTTAAGATCACACATGTCTTGTGGCCAAAAAAACAGAACATAAACAACAGAAGTAATAGTGCAACAAATTTAATAAAGACTTTAAAATCATCCCCTTTAAAAAAAAAAAAACCCAGAAAACAAGGTAGTTCACTGGCACTTTTGATTTCTCGTTTCAGAGCTTCAGGTTAATGACCCCAAGGCTTCCAGGGCTCCTCAGATGTCACAGCAGAACATGAGTAAACCCTCACGCCAGCAGCATTTGATTCCTCTGCCTCGGGGGGCGCCAAGCGCAGGTGGCTTCCTGCGGCTGTCATAGGGGCAAGCCGCCCACCAGGGTACCTGGGGCCCCCCAGGCAGCCCGGGGTCTGGGGGAGTGGATTTGCAAGCCTGCCTTGCCCCCGGCCCCAAAGATGGTCTAGGGCTCTGTGTGAATATAGCCAGAAGGCGCCCCTCTGAGAAAGGAGTGGCCTTCAGTATCTGTCCGACTCCAGTCGTGTTAGACTCCTCGCGACCCCGTGGACTGCAGCCTGCCAGGCTCCTCTGTCCATGGAATTCTCCAGGTCAGAAGACTGGAGTGGGTAGCCATTCCTTTCTCCAGGAGATCTTCCCAACCCAGGGGTCGAACCCAGGCCCTCTGCCTTGGCAGGCGGTTTCTTTACCACTGAGCCACCAGGGAAGCCTTTAATATAAGCCACCATCAAAAAAAGATCGCCCTGGAAGATACAGACTTCAGTCCGAGTGGCTGGGTGGTTGGCACTATAGATGGGCATCACTGAGAGGGAACTTTCAACAGTAGTTTCATTTTGGAATACCTTATTATTAATTTTTTTTAATGTGGACCATTTGTACAGTCTTTATTGAATCTTGGGCTTCCCTGATAGCTTAGTTGGTAAAGAGTTCCCCTACAATGTAGGAGACACCAGTTCAATCCCTGGGTTGGGAGATCCCCTGTAGAAGGCCTAGGCTACCCACTCCAGTATTCTTGGGCTTCCCTTGTGGCTCAGCTGGTCAAGAATCCACCTGCAATGTGGGAGACCTGAGTTCAGTCCCTGGGTTGGGAAGATCCCCTGGAGAAGGGAAAGGCTACCCACTCCAGTCTTCTAGCCCGGAGAACTCCATGGACTACAGTCCATGGGGTTGAAAAGAGTCGGACACCATGGAGCCACTTTCACTTTCACATATTGAATCTTAGCTTCCCAGCCAGGATCAAACCTGCACCTCCTGCGATGGAAGGCAGAGTCTTAGTCACCGGGCTGCAAAGGACGTCCCTAGATCACCTTATTTAGAAGAAAAATGAAGTCGCTCAGTCGTGTCCAACTCTTTGCAACCCCATGGACTGTAGCCTACCAGGCTCCACCATCCATGGAATTTTCCAGGCAAGAATACTGGAATGGGCTGCCATTTCCTTCTCCAGGGGATCTTCCCCACCCAGGGATTGAACCTGGGTCTCCCACATTGCGGGCAGACGCTTTGCTGTCTGAGCCACCAGGGAAGCCCCAAAGAAAGGCAAGTCGTATCTCCCCAGTAGGTGTCAAACACTCTAGGGTTCCATCCCCGATTTACAATCCACAGTCTCTCCCAGCCCCCTACGTGCCCGGGTGGGCAGGAAGCTCCAGAACACCGGCAGCCCCATAGGTGTTCTCTTAACATTGAATCAAATATTCACTGCGGAGAGGAATGTGCAGCGATGCTGGAGGTAGTCCCCGTGCCCACACAAAACAATCCCTCAGATCCAAGAGTTGTGTTTCTCATACCACTGTTCGTAAAAGTCCATCTATGGTCAGAAAGTAAATCCTCCTCAAATGAATAGATTAGCTTAAATTTCCATGCCATTTTACATTCTCTTCCCTGACACATGAATCATAAAACTGTAAGGTAAATGCAGGCTTACACTGAATAATGGGCATAAATAAAAATATTTTGACATGAAAAACTCAGTATAAATTGAACCACCACGTACTTGAAAGCTCCCACAATCATAATGTGCACATCAAAATCCATTAACCTAATACCTAGGCTGCTATTCAAAAGCAGAGGTCTAGCCTGTAAATAAATACCCATTTGAACACTTCTCCTCCTAAATTACTGTACAATTTGATTGCAAAGTCACACACTTACAAAGTCTATCATCTTTACTAGGTTGCTCTCTAACCAACACTCAAGTCTTATCAAGCTACAATATGGCCACATAATAGCAGCACACAGAACCGTAGAACGGTACCAAAAAGTAAGCAGCGAATGTCAAAGACAAACCAGGGTCATTCTGGCAAGAAGGGAGATATTTACATAAGCTTTCAGAAAGACAAAGGAGCCCCACTCTCTCTTTAACTGCATACACAGTCAACCTCTCTGCTCCTCACCTGATCACTTTTACAAAAAAGCAATTTTTGCAATGATTCAAACACCTTAGTTGCTGTAAACTCAACAGCAGTCGGATCCCGGTGCACAATGATTTGCTTTAACACTCAGCTATTTTCAACCAAAGCTTTCATTATTTACCCATCGCTAGCTACCCCTCCTCCAAAAAACCAGCTTCACTGGCAACATCCTTCTTAAATATGTCATTTGCCAAGGCCATTTTCTTACCTTTGGAACTCACTCACATTGCTTTCATTTGATGACACTCACCCAAGCAAGGACAATTGTTTGACTGGAATCTTGCAACTTTCAACTTTGCCCAGATTTTGCTGTCGTGAGGAAAGGGGACGCCGAAATCCCCAAAACATGGCTTAGCTGAGCTAATATACATCTGAATCAGAGCTGTATCTTAAATTCCTTTACACTCACTTAATACAGCGCGTGCTGCCTGTCCACTGGTGTGATATCAGAAACCTGCAAGCCACTCTGTCCGCTACTGTGTCACTGTGGATAGTCTGAAACATGTACGTCGCCGTTGCCATGGAAACAAACACAGCTAGGGTAGAGTGCCACGCTGTGTTAATTCCTTCACCCATGAACCCCAGGGGAATGCTAACATTCATCTTCTTTCTCCTTTAGTCTCACGCTGCTTTAATATTTTTTTTTTAGCATTATCAAATGATGTACTAAATACATAGGGTACACCTGAACAAACGGATGGCTGAAATGAGAGCTGTGTGCCAACCTAGCCTGCTGGGAGTCTGTTTAAGGTGGTGCAAACATGCATGGATCCTTTCTCTAACTTCTCCTGGGAGAAACGGAGAACTTTGTTTCTTTCTCTTAAAAGGGAGTGGCACAGCACAGAACACAGGTGAGCCATCCCACCTCACCGAAGAACAGTTACCTACACACTCCGATGAGGATGCTAGCAGAAATGTGCCAGAGCGATTCTGTGAAAGGCAAGGAAAGGGTCTGCAAACTTTCCAAAGTGAATCCAAGCTGAGAGTGGTTCTCTGACTGGACAGCTCTGACTAGAGCTGATTCAGCAGGCTGTAAACACAACTGTTTTAATTAGGCAAAGCATAAACCCCAACAAGGGTTTCATCTGTCCCCAGTTGCTCTTTGTCCCTAAACCCAGGGAAGAAGGTATTAGAATGAGTGAGTGACTAACCACATGCAAATCTGCCATCATTCAGAAAGAAATGTGATTTTGCTGAAATCTGAACATTCTTGTATTTGGATCGAGTTCAAATGTCTGCCCTTATCAAATGTTTGGATGGGTGAAGAAAAAGTTGAATTCTTTCATTACCCCTAAAAGCCAAAATGTGTAGAAACTGTCTTGCTGGGCCATCTTCCCATCCTTCAAACCGGCGGGCCACTGTAAATATCAGGGCTACTCATCACAGTCAACAAAAGTAACAACGTCTTCATTGCAACCTATCCCTTGGGCTAGTTAATAACAGTCAGTCTAGATGAAAATGGCCATACTTTAGATCTGCATGCTTATGTGCTTCACTGGAATACAGTTTTCACACCAAACAATCAACCGTAGGCTTTGAAAGTACAGATCTGTGCCTCTGAACCAGCATGCGTTAAAGAAACCACCACTTTATTTGCAGAGGCTATGGCAAAATTATCCTACAAAAGATCAGCAAAGTTTCACTATTATTTTCCTAAATGGAATCATTCTTGGCTACATGCTATAATAATAATGATCAACTCATCCGTAAGACAAGGCAAAACAGAAAACAGATATGCCTACTAGTCAAAGAGCTCTGTCACTTTTTAAAGCAATCTCAAGAAGATGTTAGGATCCCGCATAAAGCCTAGTCTTTGAGTATCAGCAGGGCAGGTAGTGAAGACTCTTTACTTATTTTAATTCTTACTGGATTATAGTTGCTTTACAATGTTGTGCTAGCGTCTACTGTACGGCAAAGTGAACCAACTAGATAGACACATGTGTCTCCTCTTTTTGGATGTCCCTCCCACCCAGGTCACCGGAGAGCGCTGAGCAGGGTTCCCTGAGATACACAGCAGGCCCTCATCAGTCTCACACACATCATCAACAGGGTGTCATGGGTCGACCCCAGCCTCCCAACTCATCCTAGCCCGCACTCCCCCACCTTGGGGTCCACACGTTCGTTCTCCATGTCTGTGTCTCTATTTCTGTTTTGCAAATAAGATCACTGATACCATTTTTAGCTTCCACAGATGAGCGTTAATACACAGCATTTGTTTTCCTGATTCACTTCACTCTGTGTAACAGCCTCTAGGTCCGTTCACATCTCTACAAAGACCCGACCAGTACTTACAGATTTAAGGAGCAGGGTCAAAGCAATAAAACCAATTGTTCCTTAAGTTTTCTTCACCCTTCTCCATATCTGTTCAACGCCATAAAGCACGTTCACACAGGTCATCTCAGTTGACTTTGACAAGATTAGCGTGGGCAGCCGTTCCCTTCTCCAGGGGATCTTCCCGACCCAGGGATCAACCCCAGGTCTCCCGCTTTGCAGGCGGATTCTTTCCTGTCTGAGCCACCAGGGGAACCTTTCATAAAGCACCCTCATATAGGTCATCTCTTGACTATGGCAAGATTCCACTATGAATTACTTTGGCGATTACCAGCAAGCTCATCTCCTGTGGCAGAGCTCTGAGTCCCCCACGTCAGGGACTGGTCTGAAGTCACACATGATTCAGAGGCATGACTCTGCCTCTGTTAACCGATTCTGTGCTCTTTCCAAGAGCCACACCGCCTCTAGGTATGCTCACAAACGCAGGGGTTGTAAAGGACTTAGAATGCCTTAGCAATAATAATCTACAGACTTGATGATATAGACTTAACTATAGCAACAATACTTATCAGAGGACAGATACTAAGTCCCAGAAGAATTGCTGTGAGGATCAATTATGGCCAGTGTTTAAGGTCAGGCAATGGTCCTCAGCCCTCACCCGCCCATATGTCTCCATGGGTGGAAGGGGATGATGGGTCAGCAGCGGCCCCCAAAGCACACCCTCTCCACCCGCCCCATCCCTGACCCCCTTCCTTCCCAAACATCCCACCCTCAGTCCTGGCCATTCCTCAGAGGGGGCTTTGGAGGGGGAAGATGGTCAGGGGCTCCTTGGGCTTTGGAAGAGATGGGGTTTGGGAGCAGCAGGAAGCAGCGATACATTGGTGAGCCGTTCTAGCCTCCTGGGATGGTTGATGTCTTAGCTTCTTTTAGCATTTCGTGATGGTTCATTTTTCAGCCTTTTTTAATAGCCGCCTATGATGGTTAATTGACTGGGCCACAGGGTACCCCAAGACTTGGCTAAACATGATGCTGGGTGTGTCTGAGGACGTTTCTGGACGAGACTCATCTCAGTGGACCGAGTGAAGCAGGCCACCCTCCCCAGCGTGGGGGGACCCATGCCATCCCATGGGGACCCGCCCCAGGCACCGGAGGCCAGAAAAGAACAAACGTCACGTGAGGGAGAATCCGCTCCTTTTGCCTGCTTTCAAACTGGGACTTTATTTCTCGTCTGCACTTACACTGGAACTTAGACCAACTTTCCTGGTTCTCAGGCAACCCATTTCCTGCAGGAACTAATTTCTTAAGATAAAGATACATATAGGGGCTTCCCAGGCAAGCCAGTGGTTAAAAGACTTCACCTTTCACTGCAGGAGGTATGGGTTCGCTCCCTCATCAGGAAGCTAAGATCCCACATGCCTGGCAGCCAAAAAAACCAAAACATAAAACAGAGGCAATATTATAACAAATTCAGTAAAGACTTTAAAAGTGGTCCACAAAAAAAAAAAAAAAGGTAACACACACACATACTGTTGGTTCTGTTTCTCTGGAAAATCCTAATACACTTCCTCAAAGAAGGAGGCCATTCTGGACCAGAAGCCTCCAGAGCATCAGAAGTTGATTCCACAGTGATCTGGGCTGTCCACGACCTCCTACCCACACCACCCTGAGCATCAAGGATGAGCTGCTTTGGTCAGGCTAGACTTCGGTGCAGGAGGCGAGCTCACTTCCAGGGAGTGAATTCTTGCAGGCCACTGCATCCGTTCTAGGTTGGCCTGGGGAGCTTGTCAGACAGCAGAAGGCATCCTTACAAGCAGCCTTCTGGGGAGGCACCTCCTGGAGGGCAGGGGAAACGGGCGCCTTCCAATGGATGTGCCATTGGAGAGTCAATGATTTGCTGCCTTTTAATGAAAACTTCTCTAAAATGGATTGCGTGAGAGGACAATGAATGGGGCAGAGTGCATAGCCTGCTATAAATAGTCTTCATGACTTGGCTGGCATTATGCACATTATAAGACAGAGGTGCCCTCAGAAGCCAGAGAATCACGAGGCGAGAGGGGAGGACAGGGTTGTGGAAAGGACAGCCCCCGCCCTGCCACTTCAGTGCTCTCAACCCTGTATTTACCTGAGAGCTCCCTCTGGCCTCCGCTTCCCTCCCTGACTGGTGGGGGACCAGCTGGCCTCTGAACACACAGTGGCCTGGCTCAGACCAAACCCCCCGTTTTGATTCACATCCAATACGCCAGGAGCTGGGAAACCAAATAAGAGAGTTCACCAGACTTTTGTCTGAAATAAAATGAAAACAGTTCCGAGAAAGTGTCCCTGAGCACGAAAATGTCCACCTCTGGATGCCCTTGACTGTAGATCAATTAGCCTAAAGCCAGTCACCTAATGAGCAATTTGCCTATAATTTAAAACATTTTTGTCTGCTTTTACATGCCAATGTCCTTTGCTTTTTTTTTTTTTTTTTTGCCATCTCTTTGGCATTATAAGGTTTTTAACATCAAGTGCACACACAGCTAGATTTTCATTTTAATTTTTAACTTAAATACTTTTTTGGAAAGAGTGGCAATGAATGCAAAAAACAGTCTACCTGGAACTGAATTTCTGGTGACCCGGAGCTTTAAGGGAATTTTCACTTCTAATTTTCCTTTTTTTTTTTTTAGAATTCAAAAATCTGCCCGACGACACTTGGGTTCAGCCAGAGCAGAAGTGCGCACGCAGCCTGCTGCCTGGCTCCCTTTTTCTCCTCTTTGCGCAGCTGAGGTTCCAGCCTCCACAGGAGGGAAGGCATTTGGTGTTGCTTGGCTTTGTTTGTTCCCACCATGAATGTAATTTACAGGCACTCCTGAGCTCATCTCAGCTCGTGGGTCTCAGCTAGAGCAGAGCTCACCGTCTACTCACTCAGGCCAGGAACCTCTGCTGTGCTTTTTAAAGCAGTCAGCACAGACCACAGATGGGGTAGGAGGCACCCACGATCTCCTGCATCAAAGCAACACAAAGACTGCGGAAGTCTGAGAATCACTCATCTGACAACCCAGTTCTTTTTTTTCTTGATGCTGCCTTTAAAAAAAAAATTTTTTTTTTATTCAAGTATAGTTGATGTATTAATTTCTGCTGTACGGCAAAGCGATTCAGTTATCAGTTCAGTTCAGTCGCTCAGTGGTGTCCGACTCTGCAACCCCATGGACTGCAGCACGCCAGGCCTCCCTGTCCATCACCTACTCCTGGAGCTTGCTCAAACTCATGCCCATGGAGTCAGTGATGCCATCCAACCATCTCATCCACTGTCGAGGATTCAGTAATATCCATGTTCTCTCCCATTATGATTAAATCGCAGGATACTGAACACAGGTCCCTGTCCAGTACAGTGGGACCTCGGTTTTCTCTGTATACCACAGTTGGCACCTGCTGACCCCAAACTCCCGTTCCTTCCCTCACCCACCCTCCCTCCCTGTGGGCATCCACAAATCTGCTCTCTATGTCTGCCAGTCTGGCTGGCAGATAAGTTCATCTGTGACAGTCCGACTCTTAACACAAGGAGGAGCGGAGGAAGGCCCAAGGTCGAGACAGATCCAGACTGGAACCGACAGTACCAGCCCCATTCAAGAGCAGGGGCCAGGTGCCTTGCTGCAGTCTCTTCCAAGCGCCCTGTGAGAGGGAAACTGAAGACCAGGCCTGCCTTTCAGGCCAGAAGCCAAGCTGACCCGGGAGATCAGGCACAACAAGCTAGTGAGTTATCAGACAGCCTCAGGGCTGCAAAGTGGGACAGGAAAGAACTAAAGGTGGTCCCTGGACCACCTGGGCTTCTAATACAGACATCACCCCTCTGGGCAGAGCTCCTAAGTCACCGTGCAGAAAGCAAGCTCCCACCCAGCCTGGCACCCTGGCTGGAGCTACAACAGTGCCAGCCAGCAAGTGTGGGTCTCCTCCCTGGAGCAGCTGCTCTGCCGTTTGTCACGCAGGAAGTGGGGCGTTCTGGGGCAACCTCTTGGAGAAGTGAAATTGACCAGGAAGGTCTCACTCTCAAGATGCTCACTTGGGGGACTTCCCTGGTGGTCCAGTGGTTAAGAATCTCCCAGCCAATACAGGGGACCCAGGTTCGACCCACGGTCTGAGAAGATCCCACGTGCCTGGGGGCAACTAAACCTGCCTGCAGCAACTACTGAAGTCCCGGTCCTAGAGCCCGAGCTCTGCAACAAGGCCCCCGAAAGGAGACGCTGGCACGCCACGATTAGAGAGCAACCCCCGATCGCCGCAGCTAGAGCAAGGCCTCACACAGCGGCGAAGACCCGGTGCAGACAAATAAATGAAATGACTAAAGAAAAAGATGTCCACTTGGACGCTGAGACAGGGTTCGGGAAGAAAATTCTCCTGGAAACGGAAACATGTCCTTCTCCTCCAACGATCCTAGGGACCTTTGCTTTACACGTCTCCAGCTGGGAACAGAGCAGTCAGCTGTCCTCAGCGTGCACGAACCTCCTCCGTGGATGACGACAAGCTCAGCTCACGTGCCCTCCACCGGCTCAGGCCCACTGCGGGACCGGACGCTGACATCTACCCATTGGGCAGCTGTAAATCTTATTTGCCTTTCTCAATCTGGGATGCGAAGAATCACATCCAAGTGGTTTACCTTAATCATGCCTACTTAAGTGAACAATTTTAACACAATAACTCATTAATAATGTACATAATCAGAATGGAAACCACTCCTACTGAGAGAGTGGGCAGCCTGGTGGCAGGACAGGCAGTGAGTGGGATGTAACTGGGTATAGAGCTGATGTAATTGGGTAGTCAGCTGACACCCCGAAGGCAGGGACCCAGAATTTCTCAGTCTCATCACTCGGCTCTCTTGTGGTGTGTTTCCTACACTTGCATGGGCTAATTAATCAGAAGCCAGAAGGAAAGAAAACTCAAAAGCTTTGCTCCTCCATCTTAAAGGCAACATTCAGAGGATGTTTTCATCCTTTCCATGTTCATCCATCAGCTCGAACCCGGTCATGTAGCCATCCCAGCAGTGGTCGGCTAACGCTCCGGGGTTCTGCTGTTAAAAGAGAAGAAACGGGAATGGATACCGGTGAACAAGTACCCACGAGGACTTTTGGTTTTAAAGACACTAAGCAGATGAATGGATACAAACATATTTCGTAAAAGCTTACGAACATGCACAGAAATGACAAGCACCAAAGTCAAGACGGCAGCCACATGGGGCACGAGGGAGAGCTGGGTCCCGCGCCGGGCAGGGACACAGAGGTCAACGGCCATACCTTTCACGTCTTGCTTTTTACATATTCGAAGCAAAAATGGCAAAATGCTGAGCCCTGCCAAAGATGGGTAATAGATACATGGGTGTTTTAGCTTTATGTGTTAGAAATAAATTATAATAAAATCTACAAAATTTAAGAAAGCTTCCCTGGTGGCTCAATTGGTAAAGAGTCCACCTGCAGTGCAGGAGATTGAGGTTCGATCCCCAGGTGGGGAAGATCCCCTGGAGAAGGAAACGGCAAACCACTCCAGTGTTCTTGCCTGGAAAATCCCATGGACAGAGGAGCCTGGTGGGCTACAGTCTATGGGGTCAAACAGAGTTGGACCCGGCTGAGCAACCAAACCACCACCACAACAAAATTTAGCTTTATCTCAACAACCCGACTTCAACTCAACTCATAACTAAATCATATTTCATCAGTTCTAAAAAAGCATTTTCTACATGTGAACTCTGAAATGACTGCATCTCATTAGGTTAGGCAGCATTTTCTCTTAGTAGGATATAAAGTCCTACCTGACAGTGAATAGTAACAGAGATTTGAAGATGTCTAATATATAAATTCTGCTGCGTGTGGACTGTGGTGCATTTTAATAGGTTTGACAGCGGGGGTGGGGGTCGTTTTCCACAAGCAGACAAGGCAAAGCTTACGCATCTCGCTGGGCCCCATCCCGGAGCTCTCTCCATTAGGCGGTTTTCTGATTTACAGGCCAGCGTTCTTCCCAGCGACAGTGCCTCCGATGCTGATGAAAGTTATGCAAAACTCATACATGGGACTCATTTTCCCTGTGACTAGCCTGTGATAAAATCCCTCCTTTATTAAAGTGCTTGAGAATCTCCTACCTGGTAAACAACAAAAGTATAAATGGCACCTACAACTGAAACTCTTCAAAATGGGAAGGAATCAGAATCAGGTAATTGCTGGACCAAAATTTTGGACCGGCCGAGAAGACACAGCCATCCAAGGGTAGCAAAGGCTTCTCCTTCCACCCAAAGTGAGGTCCATGTGCCTGACCTAACAGAGGTGATGGGCAAGACCACCGTGGTCCCTCTTCCTTTGATGTATGCTATAGTAGAAGTCTCTTGTAGAAAATTAGTGAAGGATACACAGGCAACACTGTTCCTTCCAATATTATCAAGATAAAAATACAAAAATAAAAACTAAAAAAAAATTTTTTTAAGATGCAAATAAACCAAAATGGGGGGAAAAATTCATACAGCTCGTTTATTTGAACACAGAAAAATAAATCACCAATTTTTGTTTTAATTTATGAAAGTTTTCTTCATTTCTCACATTCAGTTAGTATACAGTTGGCATTTTCAAAATTCAAACCTGATGTGGATCTGGAATTCAATGAAGCACATTGGAAGACATCTGAGTGAAAAAATAAGTCCTAGCCATATGCTACTGGTGCGTGAATTTGAATATCTGAAAGGTAATCTAGAAACCAGAGTGTTTCCAACTCTCCTTACCAACAACAGTAATTCATAGCAACCACACGTTTTATAGATGGAGCCACTTCACCATGTGAGCGACAAGAGGACAGACGGAGACCAGGGCTGGAGCCTGCTGCAGCCTGGTGAGTGACGAGCCGGCGACTTTCCCTGGGTCTCAGCCTCTCCGAAGCCCAGCTTGGTCACGGATGCAATAATGATTCATTCCTCCCTGGACCTATTAACCCATATATGTTTCAAGTTTGGTTAACAATTGGATGAAAAAAATCAGAAGACCATGCACAATGGCTCCTTCCAAAAGACACATGTCGCACCATGAAACAACCTCTAACACTGAGCCCACTGGAGTTTTACGGCTTTCTATTTACCCACGTAGCCGGAAAGGAGATGACCCACGGCCAGGCCAGCAGCAGGGGCTCTCTCCCTTCCCGTGGGCCCGTGACCAGGATGGCAGGAGCCTCCAGCCCCAGCGGGGAGGTTCCCTGACAGTGCCCAGCACGCCTTGCTCATTCTGTCCCTGGGCCAGGCCTCTAACTGGGTCACTCAGCCAGGGAATATACAAGCTAAGGATCACGTGATCACTAATCCACTCACATGCATTCAGGGAATGCCAATCCCTGCAAGACTGAAATCCAAGGTGCTGTGTGAGCCCACTTCCAAAACCATGTGTCAAGAATCCAACTCATATGTTTGCAGGATGCCTAACGCGCCACAGGGTGGTCCAAATACTGCCTGTGCTGATGCTGACACATTTGGAAATGGGAAGTGGGTGTGACAGAAGTGAGCAGTTTTGTACCAACCTATTGATACGCTGGGAAAACAAAACAATAGCCTTCCTGCTGCATCTGCCCTGGCGATAACTCCCAATGGATTGTCCTGCAATGTGCTCCAGTGGGTGGAAACTGGAGCTTTTCCCAAGGGCACGGGAGAGAGCCAGAGCAGGGCAGAGGGCCACGGCTCTGTGTGAGAGGGGGCCAGAGCGTCCACGACGACCCGGGCCCGTCATCAACCGACCGATGCGTCTCCCTTGTTTCCCCTGCCGCCTCTATCCCCATCGGAGCCCCAAGTCTGGGGGACATCTCCAAGGAGTGGCTTCACGTTGCTTGGCAAGACCCTCTTCTCAGTATAAACTCTTCTTAAGATGACACCTTGGGATGCCCTGATGGTCCAGTGGTTAAGGACCTGCCTTGCAATGCAGGGGACAGCGGTTCGATCCCTAGTTCAGGATGATCCCACATGCTGCAGGGCAGCTGAGCTCTGGAGTCCATACTCAGCAATGGGAGAGGCCACCGCAGCAAGAAGGCCGGGCACTGCAACTAGAGAAGGGCTCCTGCTTGCTGCAACTGGAGAAAGCCCAAGTGCAGCAAAGAAGACCCAGCACGGCCACAGCAATAAACAAACAGGATGACGGCTCAGGACATCACCAGGCTAACCTCCCAGCACGGCCACAGCAATAAACAAGATGCCAGCTTAGGATGCGACCAGGCTAACCTCCCTGTCACAGCAACCATGGCCCTCAAGACCAGTTCTCACCACTTCCCAATCCCCCAATCCTTCCAGAGCTCCTAGACCTAACCCACATGTACCCCAGCAGCTTCCAAACCAGACATGACCTTGTCATGAAGCACTCTGTTCCCTGACAGGCCTCCACGAATCCTAGAGGTCTAGAATGATCTCTGTCCCAGGCAAAGAAACCACACAGAGGAGGTTACGACCAAGGGCTGGAAGAGACGTCCAATCTATGACTCGGTCCCCGGCATGGTCTCTGCCTGGTGAAGTTGTGACGGTTGCATCTTTTCTCTGCAACCTGAACTTGGTCGGAGGTGTGGCGTGCCCAAGGGAGTCTTGGTGCTGGCTGTGAACGCGGTGTCTGTGTGTGCGTGTGGTCGCTCCATCACTTCCAACTTTTTGCGACCCCATGGATTGTAGCCCACCAGGCTCCTCTGTCCGTGGAATTCTCCAGGCAAGAACACTGGAGTGGGTTGCCATTCCCTCCTCCAGGGGATCTTCGCGACCCAGGGATCAAACTCAGGTCTCCTACATTACAGGCGGATTCTTTACCATCTGAGCCACCAGGGAAGCACGCGGTATTTGCTCACTTGCTATACTCTGTCAGTTGCCTAAAATTACACAGCTAATAAAACACTGTCCCTGAACCCATCTGCTTTATGCAGCGTGGACAGCAGCTGATTAAGCAGTCGGTCAAGTGAGCCCAGAAGTCCGTCTCATAGGACAAGAGCAAAGATCTGAAAATACCTGATCCCAGCAAGCACCGGGCTCATCCGGAACCCCAAGTCGGTAAGGTGAGACGCAGCTATCGAGTGGCCCCACCCACACGACACGTCAGTGACAGATGAAGACAGCTTTCCTAGAGCCCCCGCAGGCCAGGAGACACGTGAGAAAGCTGTGAATTTGACCACATCCCCAAACCGACGTTCAACAACCACTCCCCAATTGAGCAATGCTTGCTTGCAAGGCATACATCAGCCTGCCTTAACTTCATCATAAGGAGAAATCCCAAATTCTATTCTGAAAGAGATCAACCCTACCTTTATGCAGGTCACACTGCTGACCTACGCGAACAATGGGACGTATGTGACTCATTCAGAAACAGCCAAGAAAGGTCAATGTCTCGTTTGCACGGTAATCTGAGAGTAACATTAATAGGCGCTTGCCACAACCTGTTCATCAGCGCCCCAGTCATTAAACCACCAGGAGCAGGGACAGGACTCCACACTCGTCCACAAAAAAAAACAAACAAACGAGAGTATGCTAGTATATAGTGTCTTAAGCATGGAAATCAGACATTTAAAAATAGCCCTCAAAAGCATTTATAGAATGAAGTCTCAATAACCTGCCTGTGAAGTAGAAATGATTATTATAACCTCACCTGGTCAATAAGCAGCCTGATATCCAGGCATCTGAGGTGACGTGCCTCAACTCCCCAGAAGTTAACACAGGCTCACCTCACAGGTATTTGGGGCTTAGTTCCAGATCACTGAGATAAAGCAAGTATCACCATAAAGCGCATCACAGGAATTTTTTGGTTTCCCAGGGCTGATAAAGCTATGTTTATGCTATACAGTAGTCTATTTAGTGGGCAATAGCATTGTCTAAAACAATAACATACAAACCTTACATATTGCTAAAAAGAACGCGAACCACCTCTGGGAGCCTTGAGCAAGCCATAATCCTTTCACAACTGTAAGATTAGACAATTATTATATTAACAAATATAATAATGCCAAAAAAGTTTGAAATACCGCGAGAATTACCAACTGCGACAAAGACACGAAGTGGGCAAATGGCATTGGAAAAATGGCCCCAAAAGACTTGCTCGTCGCAGGGCTGCCACAAGCCTTCAATTGGTTAAAAAAAAAAAAATCTTGGAAGCACAATAATATGAGGTATGCACGTAACAGCCGAGCCAAAATTAGACCGTCGAGATTCCAGGCTCCATGCCCAGGCCACAGGGCAGTGTCTCGGCCTCAGGAGGCGGAGTGCATGATGCCCAGTGCTAATACGGACCAGTCAATACAGCATCAGAAGCGACATCTCCACGTCCCCTCAGAGGTGACGTGCCTTCGAGTACCTGGAACCGCTGGGCCCAGGAGCGGCCTGGCCGGAGATGACAGGAGCTCTGTCTATAGAGCGGCCAGCAAGGCTCATGCCCACTGAAGGTGGGTGAACAGCGTCACACGCACAGAGAAGGCGCCACTGTCCCCGTCACGGGACTCCCCTGTTCATGGCAATTCTCCAGGCAAGAACACTGGAGTGAGTTGCCATTTCCTCCTCCAGGGGATCTTCTGGACCCAGGGATCGAACACGCGTCCCCTGCATCGCCTGGTGGATTCTTCACCACTCAGTCTCCTGGGAAGCCCCTTGGGCACCTGGAACACTCTGCTTAGAGGTCAAAGCACATCCGGGGAATCCCATGGCGTCCAGAGAATCAGCTCCCCACGCACCGTCTCATCCTCTACCATCTCAGAGAGAGTTTGGTCTGATGGACATGGAATGTGAAGGTGGGAGGACATACTCGGAAAAAGAGAAGAACGTGGCCAGAGCAGAGAATGTCAAGGTCATTCTAGTCTCCTCACGTCACTCAAGAGGAAACTAAGGCATCAATGGGCAGTGAAGTTCCCGCCCAAGGTCACCAGATCATAAGCGGATGTGCTCTGAGCAGACGCCTGGGCCTCTGATGCCCAAAGTCACAGACTTGGACATGAACATGCCAGTGGACCATTTGTCAGAAGCTTTGCACATGGCAAAAATAAAATAATGCTCATCAGCTGGTCCTTTAAAAGTATCGTCCTTAAAAAAAAGTATATGTCCCTGATGCCTTTTTTTCTTTGCATTGTTTTTTTTAAATAATAAATTTATTTTTTTAAATTTTCCCTTCTTCTATTGAAAAAACTGTGGTGTTGGAGAAGACTCTTAAGAGTCCCTTGGACTGCAAGGAGATCCAACCAGTCCCTCCTAAAGGAGATCAGTCCTGGGTGTTCATTGAAAGGACTGATGCTGAAGCTGAAACTCCAATACTTTGGCCTCCTGATGCAAAGAGCTGACTCATTGGAAAAGACCCTGATGCTGGGAAAGATTGAAGGCGAGAGGAGAAGGGGATGACAGAGGATGAGATGGTTGGATGGCATCACCGACTCGGACATGAGTTTGAGTAAACCCCGGGAGTTGGGGATGGACAGGGAGGCCTGGCGTGCTGCAGTCCATGGGGTCGCAAAGAGTCGGACACGACTGAGCGAATTAACTGAACTGACTGGAAAAACTGGTGCGTCTACATACTTTAACACGTCACTCCAAAGGCAAATCCCAGAGCTAATTTAAATGTTTTATATTCTCAAATAAATTTTAAAAGGATCCAGTCTTCATAAACCCACAGAATTGATAATTATTTAATAAAATCTGCATGAATAAATGGCTTCACGTTATTCTCCATCCTTGATTCTTTAAAAATATTTTTAGCCCTTAATATTTGTATATAAAAACTCAAGGGTCACCACCAAAAAAAAGAAAAAAATAAATATAAATATATTTATATCTAAGTGCTCCTTGGGAATTCCCAGGCAGTCTAGTGGCAAGGACTCTGTGCTTCTCCTGCAGGGGACACAGGTTCAACCCCTGGTCGGGGAACTAAGATTCCACGAGCCACAGCTGAGTCTGCAAGCCACAGTGAAAGATCCTGCACGCTGAAACTAAGGTCGCGCGAGCCCTGTGGCGCAGCCCACTAAAAAACAAACAAAGGACAAGTCCTTCTCCACAGCGCTGACAACTATTTGCAAATGACACGTATTGTTTACTCTGCTCACAGCTCATCTCTCCACGAGGTCTGTCAGTCCCAGGAGGGCAAGGATTTTGTCTGTTCTGTCCGCGGCTGCATCTATCCCAGGGTGTGACACCTAAATATTTGTGAAATGCAGTTTAATTTTTAGTGGAAATTGTAAAGTGCCAACCATCACTCTCAAAACCTTCAGTGACTGCCTGCATACTTCTTATGGTGTTTTTCCATCTGAAGAAACTTCTTGGGAGATTTCAAAAGGATCCGTTGTTACACATTGTAGGAGGTATTTTCATCTTGTCTCAGGAGCACAGGCTTCACGGGAAAGGCCCTCCCCTTGTTCCTCAGCTTTCATTCACCAGTCAGCGTGGATTCCTCCTCCTTCCCCCTCCTGGGACCCCCACAGACAAGAGGCGGATCAAAACCAGCAGGCAGACCCCCAGGAGAGGGCCTCCCACTCCCACGTGCCGATGGGGTGCGTGCAGAAAAGCTGGAGTGGGAAGGGATCCCCTCGGCAAGCAGGCGGAGACGGTGATGATCAGGGGAGGCGCGTGACTCACGCACAGTCTCGCTGCCGTGATAGCAGGGCCGGGGCTCGAACCCACGGCCCCGAGCTCCCAATACTCTTCACGCTGCGCTTCTCCTCAGCAGCAGGATCTGGGATCCGCTTTGAGAACCGACTTCAGCTCCAAAACCCACAAGGAGGACCCAGAAAAAAAAAAAAAATCCCACGATGTCCACGGAACCAGAGCGAGTCCTGCACATGCTTGCAGGCAGCCTCAGCTGAGCAGACAGGACTGCGTGACCAGCGTGGGCCCGGACCCCTGCTGCCCTCTGGCCTGGCCACGCGTCTCGCCAGGTCACATCTTCAAGCACAAAGGCCAAGGGCGTGAGCAGCTCCTCCTAATTCCCAGAAGCTATGTGACCGCTTGTCATGCGCACATCCAGAATGACAGGATATTTTCAGAGCTTGGAGATTCTGTGACTTTGAAGTGACAGACTGAAATGAATGACCAAGTTCTCCACCACCTTGGTTTTTCCCAGAGTATACTTCTGCTCGAATACAAGTGTGTTCAGTTGCTCAGCTGTGTCCGACTCTCTGCGACCCCATGGACTGCAGTCTGCCAGGCTCCTCTGTCCATGGGACTCTCCAGACAAGAGTACTGGAGTGGGCTGCCATTTCCTCCTCCAGGGGATCTTCCTGACCCAGGGACGAAACCCATGTCTTCTGCACTGCAGGCGGATGTTTTACTACTGAGTCATCAGGGAAGCCCCATACACGCCATCCCCAAAGTGCGCTCCTGGCCACAGCGGGCCTGGAGGCATTCCTGAGCATCCAGAGAGTCCTCAACTCACATTCAGATCATTCTTGGGGCCAGGGTTCTCAGAAAACCTGCCTGGCTTATAATTCACATTATAAATCACATTCACTCAAGACTTCAGAAGCCTAAAGGTCGTCCCCTAAAGGTCCTAGTCCTAAATTAACCCAGGCTTAATGAGGTTTGTGGTCCTCGTATGAACAGTGCAGATTCACTAGAGGCAAAAAAGGGCAGTACGCTGCTTTCAGAGAACAGCAAACCCCTGTTCTCAGCCAGCTGCCTACAGCGTCCATAGAACAAACAACTGTGTTTGCATCGCTCCGGAGCAGAGCAGGAAGACGTTCTGAGGAGGGGCGCTGCTCACCGAACCAGCCGTGTGGGCTCTCTAGAGGAGCAAAGGGTAGAACCTCTTCGGTTCGCCTGGAACCTGCGAATTAAACTGATACAGGACTGATTAACAGAAGAACGAACATACAAATTGTACTTGAGGCTAATATTTTTACATGGAACAGGTGACTTCACAGAAAGAAATGACACCCAAAAATCAGTTAGACCCAGGGGTTTATACACTTTTAACCAAGAGTGATAAAACTGTAGAGATGTGAGATAATAAAGGAAAAAGGGGTTAATGGGAAAGTGATTTGGAAGTATATGGGGGAAACGAACGAGAGAGAAGGGTTATTCTAGTAAAAAGGCATCTCTGTGCAGACCCATCTCGGCTTCAGCTCCCCTTCTCCAGCGATAAGAACGGTGGAGTGGGGCACCCTTCTCACAGGGAGCGCAGGCTCTGCTTGTAAGTGGAGAAGGGAAGGGCAGAGCGCCCTCCCTGAAGCTGCCGCTTCTCAGGTGCCTCCAGCTCCGATTGATCAGCCGGCCGAAGCGGCAGGCTCGGGGCTGTCATGTCCTGACCCCCTCAGGACGGGGCAGAAGGCCTGCCAGGAGGCTTGGGGACTGACTCTCCCGTGGCAAAAGTGATAAGCATGAGATACAAGATGCTAGGCAGTCTCGGCTTCCTCAAGCCCGGCCTCCCAGAGGCAGCTTCCACGGCACTGAACCCTGTCTCCAGGGCTACCGTTTTTGAGTTGGTTTGGTTTTGATCTCAAAATCGTAAAGTGCTGTCGCACCAGCCATAACAGTCTTTTTCCCTTTCTTTCTCTCTTTCTCTCCGACTCACACACACACACACCATTCCCGACACTAACAGAAAAGTTGACTGAATTTCCAGATGAACTAGAAGGGAAGGGGGCACAGCTCACATCACATGATGCCAGAGGCTCATGTGAAAGTGCGGCCGGAAAACCAGGTGAAGATGCTGATAATGGGAAACAAGATGCTAAGGAGACAAGCCAGAAGGGAGGAGAAGGCGCTACGGAAACGGAAAGAGGTGAGCGAGAGGAGAGGGTGGGGACGGGAGAGGCTGTCTCTATAGCCGGGTGGGCAGCCTCCCCTCCAGCGCGCACACCAGCGCGGCCGGGGCACCAGAACAGCGCTGCCCCAGCGGGGCTTTTCTGCCGCAGGTCAGGGCGAGCCGGCGAGGGTCAATGCATTTGCCCTTGGCCCTTGGCATCAATCAGACTTGAGACCTCAGCGTCTGCCGTGGTAAACTCAGGCCTCTCCTCACCTCCTCCCTGGGGTGCACCTCTGCGTAAGTCACATGCCAAGACAACAGCAACATTACCTCCATTAAGTGCAATTAAATTGCCAAGGAACGTTCCTCATCACAAGGTCTTAGAGCCGAGCGTCTTAGACCTTAGAAAGGACATCGTCAGCTGGAGCCAGGCCTCACTACAGAAACTGAGGCCCCGAGAAGTCGGCCAAGGTCGCACAAGTTGTCGGGAGCAGAGCTTGTTGTCACTTTCCACTCCCACACTGCCTAGCACACTACAGTTAATTTTAGTTCATCACACATTTGGCTCGTGCTTTCGAGGAATTTTATCGTCCCCACTCCATCTGTGCGTTCTGCCATTCTACGAGCTTCACTTGATTCAGTGCCTCCCATCCATCCCTCTGTAGCACTCTCCTTAAAAGAAGAGGGGGTCCAACAGTTTAAACTGATCGTCGTCTGTTTGTCATTCCAACAGCACAGAGATGGCAAAACATTCACAACTGAGCGTGTTCCATATTATCCTGAAGGGCGAGTTCTAGACAGAAAACCTGCTTTGGACAAGGGCAGAAAAACATTTCTTCCCAAGGCTTAGGGCACTAAGAATAAGGCCACCATTGTTGACGTATGGCATACACTGTCACTTAGGAAGGCATGAAGCGTTACTTTTCACAAGTGTTTCAAACACAGGGAAGACCATTTTGGTGGAAACCCACCAGCCAGCATGTATTCAAAGACGCTTGACTTAAAATAACACATGTGACGAAGAGTTAAAGGCTTGGCTTTTAGAACGACCCGTCATGAATGCTGAGGCTGTCAGGCTGCAGCACAAAACACCCCTCCGGCCGTTCGTGCCCAAGGACTGTTTAAGGAGCCATGACTGCGACAGCGTGGTCGCCTCTGGGATTCGGGAGCACGCGTGCCCCTTACCTCTGCCAGGGCATCGGTCAAAAGCCACACCACTCGAAATGGCTGCGGGGACTTCCAAATGCCATCAGGTGTGGGCAGAGACAAAAAATAACACCCAGCTTTCAAACTGTCCAAGTTAAGCACCCAAATTATTACAGAAGAGTAGTTATTTCACCCACAAGTTGTGCCTATCAAGGAAGCAGAGAGCATCACTGTTGGTGAATCACCTACACGTAGAAGGGCTTTTCATTTGTGTGCAGACACTGAACGTACAGAGATGGCTATCTGCACAGATAAATACTTCAGGGACTTTGAGCTTTAGAAAAATGGGATCTGGCTAAAGTTTCTCCTCTCTCCGATGCTTTAATCTTTTATATCCGCACACAGGCCAGATGGAAATGGGAGCTTCTGCTCCTCGAAGGTGCAGCAGTGAACAATGTAAATGGAATTACAGGTGAACACACTACTTGGTATGCCACATGCAGTGACTGGTCTTTCTGCTTCACAGAAGCTCTGACTGCTGTGATTAAGGTTGCACTTAGGAATCTGGCAGCTCGGTAGTAAAGAATCCACCTCCAACGCAGGAGACGCGGGTTCGATCCCCGGGTCGGGAAGATCCCCTGGAGAAGGAAACGGCAAACCACTCCAGTACTGTTGCCTGGGAAATCCCATGGAAGGAGAAGCCTCACGGGCTACAGTCCACGGGGCTCAAAAAGTGTTGGACACGACTTAGCGACTGAACAACACAACAACAGGATTCAAGAAAACGCAACAGTACTCGACGGCCCTCCGGCGCGTTCCGAGCTCTGGGACAGGCGCCGGGTCAGCATAGCAGTGGGCGCTCTGCAAAGCACACATTCCGGCCCAGGGTCCCCATTCGCAGCATCAGTCCCGAGCTGCTCACCTTGACCTGTCCACAGACTTCACCTGCCTTCTCCCACACTCTCCCCGGCACCGACTTTACCCCTTGCCCCCCTGTCTGAGCTGCCTCTCTGGGATCGCTCACCTTTGGCCATCTTCTTGCCCACCCAGCCTTTCCTGAATCACAGCTGCCGTCCCGACTCTCCAGGTGAGCCGTCAGGGGCGCTGACCGCACCCACATGAGGACCGGGGCCTCACCTAGCACATGCCCAACCAAACAGGCGAGCCTGCTACACTCCATGGGCCGGGCACGACTCCAGTCCTGTAGAAGGTTAAAGAGATGCATGCCATATCCCAAACCTTACAATTTCAGTAGGAGTACAGATGTAACCACTGTGTCAATGCAGTGGAATAGAGGAGCCCAGAAAAAACAAAATGAAGGCCAACCAGCAAAAGCATCACCAGGAAGATGACCCTGCATGAGCAGATTTTAGACAGATGCAGGGCATTTCAGAGAGGAAAAAAGCATTCCTTCACTCACTTATTTGTTCAACAAACCCTGCTCCGTATTCTCCATGTATAAAGGTTTAGGGTTCTCTAGCTAATTCATAGATAAATATGCCAAGGAGCTTCCAGGAGATGGTGCAACACCAACATCTCTCACGCTTAGTTGGTCATGACAAGGGCTGAAAGAGCGATTGTAGAAGCCCTGGCTTCCCTGGAAACTGTCATCTCCTTTCCACGGCCCTCGCTGCTACTAAGATCAACAGAGGTGCTTCCAGGTGCTCCACAGATGAGCAGAAGATGACCCATGTGTATTGACCCATAGGTTGTTTATTTCTTCACTGAACTCTGAGACCTGTTAGCTCAAAAGCCTGCTGATGCCAGAATAAAATTTGTACATATCCAATTATTTTAAAAATAGCCCAGACAAGCAGATTTTCAGTCATTTAGAAACAACCTGCTTTGCATACCCACAGAACTACATCCAGCCTGTGACAGAGTCTTGTGGTTGTAAGACCCTAAGCCGTTGGTGCCCTTTGGAGCTCAGGCACCTAGAGACTCCCCAGCACACTGCTGGGTGACATCACCTAGACACAGCAAACCCCGTCTCCCATTATGCTCTCCCTTGGAACTTCCACGTCCTCCTTCTCTTCTCTACCCCAGCCCTCCAGCTGGAGTCCCCAGAAGGACCCCTGCCCTGAGGCCATCTCCCCCCCCCCCATGCAAACCTGCCCAGGAACTGCCCAGTAGAGCATGTGTGCACCGCTGCCACCTCAGGGTCAGGTTTTTCTCCTTGATGAGCCCTCCGATCACAGGAACGATCTCCTCCTTGCTGCCATGTTTATTACACATCACCTTGCTCTTCGAGCCTGGGCCGACGGGAGGAAGGGGTACGTACCTAACCCAAGCTACACATGCCAGTTTATCTCTCTTGGGAATATAGAACCGGGATTCAGAGAATAGGAAACAGCAAGTTACACACCGAAGCTTCCTTAAAATACGCCACCCCCCCCCACTCCAAGAACAATGAGGTTTGTTTAAAGGGGTCTCTGTTACTTGTAATGAAACTTGGCTAAATAACTCAGGAAAGAAAGAGCCCCGCACAGGGCAAGATGAGTTTCAACCATTGACAATCAGGGAAGACGTCATATAAGAAAAGGAACTGGAATTAGGCCTCAAAGAATGAGTTCTTCTTCACAAGCACTCATCCACAGGCAGGCGAACAAGCGTGGAACCTGCTCAGAGGGAAGGGGGACCAAGCCGCAAGCAACTGTGAAGTCGGAGGAGTGGGAAAGAACGAGGTCAGAAAGGTAGGCTGCACCCAACTGCAAATGCCCGTGACGCTCAGGTGGTAAGCCAGAGGAGGCCAATTTATCTGAAGGAAAACCAGGTTTTTCACTTCCCTGAAATTCTGAAACTGTGCTACATGCTGAGAGTAAAGTCTTGGAGTAAAGTTGAAGTGACGTGTTTCTATTCACCCTGCCTCCTTGACCTTCACCTCTACCTTCTACCTCCTTTACCTAAGCTATGAACTATGAAGAGAGGATTGTGAAGATGAATGTAAAGGCAGCTGGCCTCCAGAACTACCAATATCCCACCATCTGTGAGCAAGGAGACCCCATCATAGGCAATGAAGATCTGATGAAGCTGTCTGAGCAAGGTAGAAACTAGGACTGTGATACCCTAGGAAGTTTTGGGCAAAGATGTTGAAGATAGTTTGGAGGAGGAGGGTCTAGAGCCAGAGATAAAACTTTAAAGAGTTAGGGAAACAGGAGAGTTTGCTTCTAATAAGAGCAGAAGGGAATCTAATAGAATAATCCTCTTCCAAATAACAAATACTGAACTTTAGATTTAAAACACAAACAAAAGAAAATACTACCTAAAGGCATTAGGAGTCACAAAAGTGGCAAAAACTATCTACAGTTGCATGAAGGAAAAGGAAATAGACGGGATTTTTGTTTCTTAAGACTAGTACACACCAACGTCCATGATAGCTCAGTTGGTAAAGAATCCGTCTGCAATGCAGGAGATGCCAGTTTGATCTCGGGGTCAGGAAGATCCACTGGAGAAAGCTAAGCTGTGGCTCAGCTGGCAAAGAATCCGCCTGCAATGTGGAAGACCTGGGTTAGATTCCTGGGTTGGGAAGATCCCCTGGAGAAGGGAAAGGCTACCCACTCCAGTGTTCTGGCCTGGAGAATCCCATGGACTATACCCATGGGGTCGCAAAGAGTTGGACGTGACTGAGCAACTTTCACTTTCACTTTTCACTTACACACCAACTTCACTAGTCAGTGCTGCATAAAGCACTTAAAACTTGGATAGAAAACCCTCCAGGTGTTACCAGCTTGAGGAACCAGAAGACAGCCCGAGGCATCCGCAGCAGTAATCAAGTGAGGGGTGAAATTCCAGGGAAGGAGAATCTGAGAAGGAGAAGTCCCACTTTCTGTTAAAAACTGTGCCCAAGTCTGTGGCTATATGTGTGTGAGGAAGACTGCAAGCTTCAATCAAACGTTAAGAGAACTGAAAAGATTTAGCTACTGCCCAACAAAAGAAAGACAGGCTTGGAATCAGACTTAATTCAAGATAACTCCCTGATGAAAGAAAACAAAACAACCAACAGTGTTCAAGAATAATAGAATCCAGAGCATCTAAAATGTATCATCCACAACATCCAGCTCAAAATCCAAAATGAGTACACATATGAAGCAACAATAAAATATTACCTATACTCAAGAGAAATGTCAAAAGCAACCAAAAAGGTGGATCCCAATAAAACCCAGATTTTGGAATTACAAAGGTTTTCAAAGCCTATTCAAACTACGCACATGATATTTTAACACAAAAATGAGCATAAACAAAATATGCTCATAATGAACAAGAACCAAATAGAACCAAATGAAAAAAAAAATCTAAAATTAAAAAGTCTCCTGAATAGTCTTAAGAGCAAAATGGAAAGAAGAAAAGATATGAACTTGAAGACAATATATTTTAGTCTATAAAACAGAGAGAAGTAAAGACTGGAAAAAATTAGAGTCTTGAGGACCTATAAGACTGCCTTCTATTTCTCTATCTACCAATGTCATGTATAGCAATTAAAGTCTGAGAAGAAGAGGAGAGAAAGATGGAAGAGAAAGAATGAGACACAAAATATTTAAACATTCTAAATTTCCCAGTTTGTTTAAAAGGCCTAAATTTTCACATTTAAGAAGGTTAGTAAAAACCAAACAAGATATAGAAAGCCAAACCACACCTAGGCACATGACAGTTGAACTCCTGGAGGAAAAAAGTAAAATATAAAACAGAGACAACATGAAGAATGTATGTACCCAGATGGGCATATAACACAATGGGCAGAGAGGACCTGCCTAACAGATTGAGACAGAGAGAGATGACAGCAGACTGCTCATCAGAGACAATGCAAGTCAGAAGACAGTGGAGCCATATCTTTGAAGAGCTGAAACAACAAAAAAAAAACCTGTCAAATTAGAATTTTAAACCCAATGAAAACAGCTTTCAAAAACAAAGTGATATATAGATGTTTTTCAGACATATGAGAGGTAAAAGAACTCATCACCAGAAGATCTGCACCTTAAGAAATTTTATAGGAAGTCATTCAGGAGGAAGAAAAGTGATACCAGGTAAAAATTCAGATATGTACAAAACAATAAAAAACACCAGAAATGATAACTGTGCAAGTTAACATAAAAACCTGTTTTTTTTTTGTTATTTAAATCCCTTTAAAATGCAACTGATTATTTGAAGCAAAAATAATAACAATGAGTGATAAAGTTTATGACAAACATAGAAATAAAACTTATGACAACAATAACACAAAGACCAGGAGAAAAGAAATAGTAATGTACTCTTCTGGCATTCTTATACTATATACTATTTAGTACACTATCACTTGAAGGTAGACTGTTGTAAGTTAAAGATGTATACTACAAATATATACTACCAATAAAGCAGCCACTGCAATAATACAACTCACCGTAAATATAAAGTCATTAAAGTGAAAGGATGAAAGGAGACACACCACACTAATATTAATCTAAATAGAGTTGGAATGACTCTATTACCATCAGGCAAGTATTTCTAATTAAGTAATGGGTAATTTCATAATGACAGAGGAGCCAATTAATCAAGAGATCATAACAACCCTTGATGTTTAGACATCTAATTACAGGATTTTTAAGTGCATGAAAAAAAGCAATAGAACTGCAAGGAAACATAGGTAAATTCACAGTGATAGTCTGAGATCTCAAAACTAATAGAACAAATAGGAAATCAGTAAGGACAGAAGATTTGAACACTATCAACAAAACTGATCTAATGTCAAGAATACTATTACCCGACGACGGAACACTACACACTCAAGCGCACGTGAAACACTGACCAAGGACGATCGCACCCTGAGCTGTGAAATGTATCAAAATGTGAAAAGGACTAATGTCAAACAGATATGTTCCCTATCCATAATGGAATTAAATTAGATATTAATAACAACGGAATTTGGAAAATCTTTAAATACTAAAATTGAAAAATAGCACATCTTTAAATAACCCATAAGACAGAGAAGAAATCAAAAGAAAAATCAGAAAGTATTTTGAACTGAATGAAAGTGGAAAAAAAAAAATTCCAATTTGTGGGGCACTGCTAACGTAGACTTAGAAGAAAGTTTAAAACACTAAATGCCTATGTTAAAAAATAAAAAAGTCACAAATTAATAACTTTAGTACCTTCCATCTTAAGAAACTAGGGAGAAAAAAAAGGTAGATGAAACCAAAGCAAGAAGAAGAAAGGAAATAATAGACTCAAAAATAAATATAATAGAAAACAAAAAGTAGAGGGAATAAATCAATGAAATTAAGAGCTAGCTCTCTGAGGTCAATAAAACTAATAAATCTCTAATTAATATTACCAGGTAAATGGGAGAGAAAGAAAAAATTGCAAAAGTCAGGAATGAGAACTGTAATATCACTACAGCTTATATGTGTTAAAAATGGGCATTATGAACAACTTTATGCCAATAAATTCAATAATTCAAATTAAGTTGACAAGTTCTATGAAACACACAAATTAACAAAAATCAATAGGAAAAACAATCTGAATAAGCTTACATTTATTAGAAAACCTGAACTTTCAGGGAAAGATATCTTCCATGAAGAAGACTCCAGGTCCAAATGATTTCAGTGATGAATTCTACCACACATTTCAGGAAAAAATACCAATTCCTCACAAATACTTCCAGGAAACTGAAGAAGACAGAATGCTTTCCACTGTATTCTATGAGATGAGGATCACTCCAAAACCAAAACCAGGGCAAAGAAACACAATAAAAAAAAAAATACTAAACATCAAGAGCCATCAGGAACATACACGCAAAAATTCCTAACAAAAACGGCTAACAAGGCTCCGCTGGTGGGCTCAGAGGTGAAGAACCCGCCTGCCAATGCAGGAGACGAGAGTCTGACCCCTGGTGCGGGAAGATCCCACGTGCCGCAGAGCAGCTGAGCCCGTGGGCCACGGACACTGAGTCTGTGCCGCAGACCCCGGGGGCCGCAGCTGCTGAGCCCACCAAGGCCCGAAGCCCAGCGCCCGCGAGCCCACGCAGCACGGACAGGCCACCGCCCTGGAGAGGCCCACTCAGCACAGCCAGAGAAGCCTGCAGGGCAGCGAAGGCCCGGCACGGCCGACAACATGCAGCTGAAACATTTTAATGCTCACCAAGCTAAACCCAGTGAGAACGCATCGCTCACTCACACACTCACACACACACACACACAGCCAACTGGGGTTGATTCCAGGGATGCAGGGTTGAAATAACGTTGGAAAAACCAATCAGCCTCATTCACCTGTTCTTTTCTGTGCTTAGTCGCTCAGTCCTGTCCAACTCTCGGTGACCCTGTGGACTGCAGCCCGCCAGGCTCCTCTGTCCAAGGGATTCTCCAGGCAAGAACGCTGGAGTGGGTTGTCATTTCCTCCTCCAGGGAATCTTCCCCACCCAGGGATCGAACCCAGGTCTCCTGCACTGCAGGCAGGCTCTTTACCGTCTGAGCCACCAGGAAAGTCTAATTCACCATAGTAACAACTAAAAAAGCCATATGATCATTTCAGTAAACATTTGAGAAAATCCAATAGCTTTTCTTGGTAAAAATCAGCAAACAAGGAATAGAAAAGAACTTCATCAATTTAATTAAGAACACAATTGTTTTAAAAAAATCCCATAGATACCATCATACATAAAGATGCAAGACTAGATTCTTTGCTCCTAAGATGAGGAACAGGCAAGATTTTCTGTTCTCACCACTTCTATTTAATAGTTTATTGTAGGTTCTTATCAGAATTCAGATGAGAAAGGACAAAGTAAAATTGTATTTGCAGATGATGTGATCATCTTTGTACAAAATCTCAATCTGCAAAAAAGATGTGAGAACTAGTAAGTGAGCTCAGCAAGGTTGAAGAATACAACATCAGTATACAAAAACAGCTATATTTCTATGTCTTGGCTCACCATCAGAATTGAAAAGACAGTTTATGATAAGATATAAACATTAAAATACTGAAGGATAAATCTGACAAAAGATATGCAAGACCTGTGTGCTAAGAACCACAAAAAAACTACTGAGAGAAATTAAGGGCCTAAATAAATGGTGAGATATACCACGTTCATGGATTTGAAGTCTCAATTCATTAAAATGTTAATTCTCTCCAAATTAATCTGAAGATTCAACATAAGCTCAGTCAAAATCCCATCACTATTTTGGTAACAACTGCCAAGATGATTAACAATTTATGTGTAAGTAGAAAGGACCCAGAATAGCCGAAACAACTTTCAGAAAGAAATGAAGGGGGAGGAACCGCACTGCATAACCCTAAGATGTGTTATAAAGCTACAGTGATCAAGACAGTGGCACTAGCATTAAGACAGACAAACAGATCAATGGAACAAAATACAGAGTCCAGAAACAGACTCATAAAGGTCTGTTCAACTGATTTTAAACAAAGGTACAAAAGTAATTCAGTGAGAAAAGAAAGTTTCTTCAAGAAATGGTTCTGGAACAATTTGAAATCCATCTAGTTAAAAATGAATTTCAGTACATACCTTGTAACATATACAAAAATTAACTGAAAATGGATCACAGAAATGAATACAAAACTACAAAACTTTTAGAGAAAAACATAAGGGAAAACCTCTGTGAATCTCATGTTAGGCAAATACCTCTTAGTTATAACATTAAAAGTGCCATCCATTAAAGAAAAAATTGATAAACTGGACTTCAAAATTAAGAATGCCTGCTCTTTGAAAGACACAATTAAGAGACTGAAAATATAAGTTATAGATTGTAATAAATTATCGGCATATCAATTCAGTCGCTCAGTCGTGTCTGACTCTCTGCAACCCCATGGACTGCAGCACACCAGGCCTCCCTGTGCATCACCAACCCCCAGAGCTTGTTCAAACTCATGTCCATCGAGTCGGTGATGCCATCCAACCATCTCATCCTCTGTTGTCCCCTTCTCCTCCCGCCTTCAATCTTTCCCAGCATCAGGGTCTTTTCCCAGGAAGTCAATTCTTCACACCAGGTGGCCAAAGTATTGGAGTTTCAGCTTCAGTATCAGCCCTTCCAATGAATATTAAGGACTGATTTCCTTTATCATATCTGATCAAAAAAACCTGTATCTAAAATGTATTTTAAAACTCTCAAAACTCAATAATGAGTAAATGATCAACCTGAAAATACACTGGGCAAAAGACCTCAACAGGTACTTCACTATAGAACCTTCCCTTGTAGCTCAGTCGGAAAGCATCTGCCCACAATGTGGGACAGCTGGGTTCAATTCCTGGGTTGGGAAGTTCCCCTGGAGAAGGAAATGGCAACTCACTTCAGTATTCTTGCCTGGAGAATCCCACAGACAGAGGAGTCTGGCAGGCTACAGTTCATGGGATCGCAGAGTTGGACACGACTTATCGCTATTTTTCTTTCTCTTTCTCACTAAAGAAGATACGTTAATGGCAAATAAGAACATGGAAAGATGGTCAATAACATAAGTCAGCACAGAAATGCAAACTAAATCTATAACAAGAAACTACCACTACATAACTGTTAGAATGGCTAAAATTTATAAAGACCAGACCAAATTTTGGCAAGGATGTGAAGCAACGAGAACTCTCATATACCGTTGGTGGGAATGTAAAATGGTACAAATACTTTGGGAAACATTCTGGCAGTTTCTTAAAAATTAAACATACACCTACCATACAATCCAGGCATTTCACTCTTAGGCATTAACCCAAGAGAAATGAAAGCATATGACCATACAGAGATCTGCACACAAATATTCAGAGCAGTTGTATTTCTGATAGTCAAAAATTGGAAACACTCAAATGTCTATCAGAAAGTGAATGGAAAAATAAATTGCGGTATGTTCGTTCAAAGAAACATAAGTCAGCAGTAAAGAGACAGAAGTGTTCACACACACTACAGCATGGGTGAACATAAAATAATTATATTTAATGAAAGAAGCTAGACACACCTCCTTACACTATGCTATACACTCACATAAACACATCTTCACACTATTTGCCTCCATTCATATAAAATCCTAGGCAGTGCGCCCGTAGTGACGGAAGGCAGATTAAAGTTCACTCGCCTACTTGAAGGGGGGAGGGATGAAAGGAGAGATTACACGGTGGAAAGAAGCTTTGGCAGGTGACGAACACCTTCCTTACCTTGATTGTCAGATGGATTCACAGGTGAATACGTATGTCAAAGCTTACCAAATGGTACATTTTGAATACATACAGTGATATGCATCAGTGATACCTCAATAAAGGTAATTTCTGGAAAGATTGCCTAATATGTTAAGACATGCTTCCTAATGCTTTTGACCAGTGTATTTCTATAGTATAAAAGGAATTCAAAGCCTAGGTTCTTATATAACCCACAGGGCGTGCATGCATGCTCAGTCATTCAGTTGGGGCCAACTCTTTGTGACCCCAAGGACTGCAGCCCACCAGGCTCCTCTGTCCGTGGGCTTCTCCAGGAAAAATACTGGAGTGGGTTGCCATTTCCTCCTCAAGAGGATCCTCCCCACCCAAGGATAGAACTCACATCTCCTGCATCACCTGCATTGGCAGGCAGATTCTTTACCACCATGCCCACCTGGGAAGCCCATAACCCATAGGAGCCAGCCACAAAAACCTAATTTCTTTAAGTCTCACGTAAACATTTATATACATACAACAACAACAAAAAAAACTGTACACAAGTTTCTGCCTAGTCCATAAATAATTTGTGTTTGTTTGAATATAAGCAGAATGTTCAACATAAATTACTAGTCAGATTGTATAACATTGTCCCCTCCCCCTTCAAATCTTCAGGTGAAACAGGTACCTTACGAACATGTACCCTGTTTTCTTTGCGGCATTGCTTACCCTGGCACACAACGAAAGGAGAATTTTAAAATTTTGGTGACACTGTTGAGTCTAGAGGCTTTGATTGTCTTCATGTAGTGTCTCTCTCCCTCCACCCCGTTCCTCTTTTTCTAACTTGTAATCACTGGGAAACAAGGGCAGAAAATATACTTGCCAATGTCAGACACCATTGTCCTCTTTAAAGGAAGTCACACCTAAGAATTACAAATGTTTGTCACTTAATCAATTTGAAAGAAAGGAAACTGCATTAGACTTTCCATTTACCCAGGAAGGGGACACTTTGGGTTCTAATTCACCGAACTTTCTAGCTACTCCAGAACATCTTTTGCTGTTGTTGTTCACTTTCTCCTGGATTAGACAATGCCTCCAGATGATAATTATGGACTTCAGGTTTCATTACACAGTCTTGTGGCTGTTGAGAAAGTTGGAGAAGAATCTGCAGTGAAGTGGCCCTCTGCCCCAATCTCCCGTCTATAGGCTCATCTGTCTGCCATGGTCTCCTGAGTACTTGCAAAACTTTGGTTAGAACATGCAATGAATGAATCTGATGAGTTGAGCTCCTTTTTCTAAATGATAAACAATTTTTAATTTCACTATACTTATTAGGTGAGTGATTTAAAATAAACATGTCATTTTCTCTAGAATTAAGAAAATGATCAAAAATTATTTCTTGGAATAATACAGAGTTAAACTCATCTCAGTGAGTTCAGCTGTGGCCAGGTGGACCTCAGCTTGCTAGAGAAGATGCCATCAGAAAGGTGGCTATTGTTGTTTAGTCACTAAGTCACGTCTAACTGTTTTGCAACCCCGTGGACTGTAGCCCACCAGGCTCCTCTGTCCATGGGGTTCTCCAGGCAACAGTACTGGAGGGGGTTGCCATTTCCTCTTCCAGAGGATCTTTCTGACCCAGAGATCTAAGCCACATCTCCAGAGGCCTCTTCATTGGCGGGCAGATTATGTACCACTGGGCCACCTGGGAAGTCCCATCAATCACGTGGGATCTTGTTAAAATGCAGATTCTGATTCAGTAGGTCTGGGCTGGAGCCTAAGAGGCTGCATTTCCTTTTTTTTTTTAAATACCTGAAACATTTTGTATTGGGGTATGTGTGCGCTTAGTCGCTCAGTCGCGTTTGACTCTTGCGACCCCATAGACTGTAGCCCGCCAGGTTCCTCTGTCCGTGGGATTCTCCAGGCAAGAACACCAGAGTGGGCTGCCATTTAACCAATTAATAATGTTGTGATGGTTTCAGGTGAACGGTGAAGGGACTCAGCCAGACATAATCATGCATCTAGTCTCCCTCAAACCCCCTTCCATCCAGACTGGCACATAACATTGAGCAGAGTTCCTCGTTCTACACAATAGGTTTCTGTTGGTTTACCATATTAAATATAGCAGAGTGTACATGACCTTCCCAAAGTCCTTAACTAGCCCCTCGCCCTGGCAACCGTGAGTTCCCTTTCTAAGTCTGTGGGTCTCCTCCTGTTTTCTAAGTAAGTTCATTTGTATCATTTCTTTTCAGATTCCACATATAAGGATGTCATATAATATATCTCCTTCTCTGTCTGACTTACTTCTCTCAGAATGGCTCTCTAGGTCCATCCATGTGGCTGCAAATGGCCTTACATCATTCATTTAGTGGCTGAGTAGTATTCCACCGTATACGTGCACCACGTCTTCTTTACCCATTCCTCTGTCGATGGATATTCAGGTTGCTTCCATGTCTTGGCCGTTGTAAACAGCGCTGCAATGAACACTGGGGTGCGGGTACACACTTCTTTGGGGGCCATGTTTTTCTCTGGATGTATGCCCAGCAGTGGGATTGCAGGGTCATATGGTAGCAACACGGAGGAACAGCAAGTCCTCCAGCCTCACCCGAGACCTCCTGAACCAGAAACCGGTGACGGAGCCCGGAGGTCTGTATGTGAATAAGCCTGCCCGGTGGATTCTGATGTACAGTGATAACGCAACCAGCTCCATTTCAACAGGCCTGCAGTTCTAAGAGAAAGCTATGGAAATGTCAAGAAGAAGCCCAGTTATAGAGGACTATTTTAAACCAGAATGTGTTGAAGTCTTCCAAGAGACATCATCAGCTCTAATTTTTTTTAAAGGAAGAAAATACCATACGAAATACACAAACATAAGAGCTTTCTTGTTGACAAGGCACAATATACATACACCACCAGCATAATCACAGGCTCCATTTTCACATATTTATAATAAACATGTCACAACCATATTTTTTAAAACTCTCTTCCCTTTCCAAACTCTACATTTAAATTAGAATACACAAAACTACGTCTATTCTTAAACTTTACAAACCTTAAATAATGTGTGAGCACATTATAAAACGATCAGGAAAACACAGCACAGCCCCCGACTCAGAGTGGCAAAACAAAACTCTACCCACTGGGAAAACAATATAATCAAAGGGTCTTATTCACAGCCGTGTTGGCAGGTTGATTTTACCCCAACATTTCCAGCGATAACCCAGTAAGGTTGAGGTCAACCAGATGATTATTTTGAATAATTTCACCATTTACCTAGAGATTTTTTTTTTTTAATTACCACGGTAGGAACCAGATTAAAGAGATCTAGCTGCACATGTAGATAAGAAAGACTCCAAAGATAAATTAGATTGAATCATAGAGAAAGGTAGGAGGCTTACAAACCAGAATCCAATAAAAATGGGAAAATATTAATGGAGAAAGAAACTATATTTTTATACTTGGGCTTGCCTCAAGGTTGGAATGCAGAGGATGGAAAGCATATAAAAATTAGTATCTATAAAAAGAGCAGCCACGAACACAAATAGACATTGATCACACCAAGTTGCTTGGGGCCACACGAACTCAAAAGTCAAAAAGTTATGATTCCACGCACTGCCGGCACAGAGGCAGCCACACACCAGTCTCCTCCATCGCGTCTTGTATTCTTCCTGCTGCTCTAAGGAAAGATTCACACCCGCAGATGTCGGGGACCGACGGGCCTCTCAAGGGTGAGCTGGGGAGCAGAGCCATCAGCACCACCCAGAAATGGAGACACTCCTGGGCCCCGCCCTGGGTCTGTTCAGAACCTGTATTTTAACACCATGTCTAAATATGGGGCGGGGGCACCCTTGGTGGCTCGGTGGTGAAGAATCCGCCTGCCAATGCAGGAGATGCGGGTTTGAGCCCTGATCCAAGATTCCCTAGAGAAGGAAACGGAGACCCACTCCAGGTATTCTTGCCTGGAAAGCCCCACGGAGCCTGGCGTGCTACAGTTCATGGGGTCACAGTCGGACACGACTTAGCGACTGAACAACAACTAGATTTATGGGCACATCCTACCAGAGGTACGCTGCTCAAGCCTGCTTTCAGCCTCCTAGACCTACTTGGATACCCACTGTGACTTCCTGACTTTTTTCTGGTTGGTGCCGAGGTGAAGATGCCCCTTCTCAAGTACCCCAAACTAAAATATCGACATGGGAGGCAGTTCCTTGTAAGGAAGTAAATGTCCTTTATCAAACTGTACCTTATTTTGGAGCTGAAGCCACAGCGTGACTCCTATTTCACAGACTGAGAAAAACAGTTGAGAATTATTGAAGGTCAGTGCTTAAGCAATTCCCAGGTGGCCCAGTGGGAAAGAATCTGCCTGCCAATGCAGGAGCCGTGCGTTCGAGCCCTGGGTCCGGAAGATCCCCTGGAGAAGGAATTGGAAACCCGCTCTGGTGTTCTTGCCTGGAGATATTCATAGACCGAGGAGCCTGGCGGAGGACAGTCCATGGGGTAGCAGAGAGTCAGACGTGACCAAGCACACACACCACACACACAGCCAAAAGCCACGCTTCCTCTTATTGATGCTACACACACCATCTGGCATTCCCTGGAAACCCCCAAAGCAAAAGTGGAGAGCTCCACTTAAGTCAGGGTGGTATACAGTTCTGACCATTGGACCCATAATTAAGAATGTACTCTTCTTTCCTTCCTTTTTGTTCCCAACAGCAATTTCAGGTCTCCATGCCTAAAGACCCCTTAATCAGCATCATCTCACAGCATTTTCCAATTACTTGGAAGTATGCCTGCATCTGGATGCTGCTGTTTATTTTTTTCTTTTTTCCTATTTTGGAGTACAGAGAGAATATACTTAGACTTTCTGTATGACAGAAAGAAGTCTCAGGATTCATTTTTCAAAGGAACACTGGAATTTTACTTTTCGGCCCTCTGAGAGAGGAATCTAGCAAACCAAAGACTTAAGCACTCTCTGGGTTAGCTTTGACAGCTTCTGCCCCCCACTCAAGAAGGAGGCTTCCAAACCAAAGTCTCTATAAGCAAACTGCCCCAGCAGCAAAGAACATCAGAAAAGAAAGAAATCAGGCATCTTCTAGGCCCATGGTTCTCAATCTTTGCTGAAGGTCAGCGTCCTCTGGTGAGGTTTTAAAAACCCCAAGGCCCAAGCCACCCTCCCCGGACCAGTAAGTCAAACCTTTAGGCCCAGAGTATTCTCAGGCTTCCCCTGTGGCTCAGCTGGTAAACAATCTGCCTGCAATGTGGGAGACCCCGGTTCGATTCCTGGGTCAGGAAGATCCTCTGGGGAAGGGATAGGCTACCCACTCCAGTATTGTTGGGCATCCCCTGTGGCTCAGCTGGTAAAGAATCTGCCTGCAATGCGGGAGACCTGGGTTCCATCCCTAGGTTGGGAAGGTCCCCTTGAGAATGGAAACGCTCCTCACTCCAGTATTCTGGCCTGGAGAATTCCAGGGACTGTATAGTCCATGGGGTCGCAAAGAGTCAGACATGACTGAGCACCTTTCATGTGGACACAGAACCAGGCACTGAGCTTTTTCAACCCCCCCCCCAGGTGATTCCAATGCCCACACAAGTGTGAGAACCCATGAGCCCAGCAGTGACGCTGACACCCAGGCAGACGCCATGAGGTCGGGTCCACCCATGGCCCCGCGCCTCCGAGATTTACCCCAACTCTCCCCACGTGCCAGGCAGCTGAATCTCGGGATATGTACACCGCTCACATTCCAGAACCTGCTCTTCTGCAACAGCTGCTTCAACGGGGGTAGATTTCTTTGCCATGCTCTTCTATTTAGTAAATGCTTTCTCATTCCCTTAATATTCCTCCCCACTAAAGCAAACCTACGGAAACATGAATTACACGTGCGCAAACACCAGGAGACAGTGACGAACAGGCAAGCCTGGCGTGCTATAGCCCATGGGGTCTCAAAGAGTCGGACATGACTTAGCGACTAAATAGCAACAAAGTGACTGTAAAGGACAGCTGCTTATCTCGACGGAGCATTTTCTCATTACGATTCCATCCTTTGACTCTCACATGACATGCCTAATGTTTTAAGGAAGCTCAGCTTTTCTTTCTTTCTTTTTTTAACTGGAGGTGAAATTTCAGCTGGAAATCTACTCTAAAAGATCTTCAAGAAACCGTCCAAGTAAGAACACGGCTGTATTTATTTTTTATGAGTAGCTGAAGGCTGATCAAAACGTTCCTCCCAAGTCACAAAATGTGCAACCCGGGCATTTTTCAGGGCTCTTTTTTGGCATACTGAACACAGGTCAAGATGCGAGGCAGCATTTTATTTTAATTACTCTTCTTGAACCTCCTGAATCTTCAAGCATCGATTCTTAAAGAAACTCATTCATGGTTAGCAGATAATGCAGCCTTTTTTCACCCTGCAGTGACTAAGTACAGAAAGTAGAGTGAACACACTTTTCTTTACCAAAGAGGTGCCGCTAACGTGTCCCTGGACTACAACTGCCTGTGTGTGAACCTCTAGAATATTTTCCAAAATGTCTTTTCAACAAGCAGAGCTTGCTGAGTTTGCCAAAGCTACTTCCTAACCTTTGTCTGTTCTGCTCTTTGGCAACTCTTTCCGACAGGCTACCCCATTCAAAGTCTTTCCTCTGCTCTAATCCACCTCATTACATCGTCTTCCACTTTGCTGTTACCGATTCACAATACGGATCTTCAAAGGAACTCCCCAAAAGGATGAAGTCAGAATCCCGATCGATCTTCTGTTAACACCGGAAGGAAGATTTATGGATATGCCCATAGAAACACGCGTCCTTGGTAACTCCCAGTTAGTACAGAAGAATCAAAGTCACATATTCTACTCGACGTAAATTTGGTTCTATTTAATGATAAAAGACTACCTTATTAAAGACAAAGATAAAACAGTTGCAAATAATGGCACATGTGTTTGGTGCTGATTTTGAGTCTTTCCAGTACATCAACACCCTACGTTAAAAGGTCACTAGAGAGGAGACACAGCCACCAGCCAAACCGTTTCAGGTGAGAAATGAAGAGCAGGAAAGACTTGCCAGCAACACGTGGTTGGCTAAGGGCAAAGGGGCTCCAGAATCCGGCAGACCTAGGTTCAAATCCTGGCTCTGTCTCCCTGGGTCAGACGGTCAGCCTATGACCATTCCTATCTCTAAAATGCAAATAATGGGAATTCCCTGGTGATCCAGTGGTTAGGACTCCACACTTTCACTGCCAAGGGTTCAATCTCTGGTCAGGGAACTAAGATTTCCATAAGCCGCACAGCTCTGCCAATGAAAAAAGAAAATATAATGCAAAGAATAGCAATAATGACCTTCCCAGGGTTGCTGTGAGGATTCAAAGGTTTAGAAAGTAGTGAGTGCAGGTCAGCTATTCTTGCTGCATTCTAAAGAAATGCAACCCAAAATAAACCCAGGAGACAAAGAAGTGGGTATCACCTGTGTGCACCTCACAGATGAGAACAGGGAGGCTCCCAGAGACTGAGAACTCATCCTCCCCACAAATCCTTCTGAAACACAAAAATGACTGTGCCATTCTTGTTTAAAGCTCTTCAGTGACTCTCACGAATGGGAAATGAGACAAACACATAAAGTCCCAATTCCTTCTCTTGGCATAATCCCTGGATAAGATTTTTTTCCCCCAAAACTCAACCCAAATCACATTTGTTTGTTTTTTAAGACGTTTTCTTAATATGGATCTTTTTTTTTTTTTTTTAGTCTTTATTGAATTTGTTACAATATTGTTTCTGTTTTATGTTTTGGCTTTTCGGCCACAAGGCATGGGATCTTAACTCCCTGAGCAGGGATCAAACCCGCGCCCCCTGCACTGGAAGAGGAAGTCTTAACCACTGGACGCCAGGGCAGTCCCCAAATCATCCCTGCCACGAAGTCTTTCTGCAGCTTCACAGACAGCGCTGCCCCTCCTCTGGGGCTCCCACCGTACACGGACACACTTTTAGCAAAGTGCCCACAGATTTTTCTGAGCTCCTTGGTTCGGGCATCTAAATCTATGCACTAAACATTAAGTTCCCCCAAGAACAAGGACACTAGGTTATTCATCTCTGTAGCCCGAGCAGCTAGCCTAGCACGGAGCACCTGGTAGATAGTCCATAAAGTGTTTGATGAATGAAGGAAGGAATGATTGGTCCAAAGCCATCCAACAAGTAAACGGCAGAGCCCGAGCAGACCCCACATCTTCCAACCTCCTGTTAGGCCAGCGTCCCCCGGAAACACACTGCCCTAGTCAGCGAGAGGCTGACGTCACAGAAAAGACCCGAGGCTCGATCTTCGTATTCAGGATGGACCTACATATAACCTTAGGTCATTCGCTTAAAAACAAACAAAAATAACCACAAATCTGCCTGCGTCGATTTTCACGTGTGTAATAGAGGGCTCATACTTAATACTGGACTTTACACAGAAGCTGGGAAAGAAGAGAAAAATCAGTCAGATAACACTGACGTGTCCCTCCTTGAAGAGTGCCTCCATCTAAAACCGTCACAATAGTAAATATAATTAGGTAACAGTAATAATACCAAATACCACAGTTTATCGCAACCCTTTCTTCTGAGGCTTTCAACTGGAACTGAAAACACAATTACTAATTAAATTAGACAACAGGAGGTATCATTTTCCAGGAACCCTAGTGATGTAAATGAGTTACCAAAGCTACTTGAATGTCTCACTGTCATTCAAAGAGGGGGTTCTTTCCCGGGCGGGAGTCAACTCAGAAAACTAGACCCCTATCCTGCATTTGTTCCTGGACTGGAAATGCAGTTCATTTCTCTATTTCCCATGTGGTTACGGTTACCGAGCCACGGTGAGATCACAAAGACGCTACAGCCCAGTTCCTGCCCTCAAGGAGCTTAATGTACGCTGGAGGGTGAAGTGCAGACTGTGAAAAGACTAACAGAGACTTAGGCAAAAAAATAAGTCTTGGGACCTCCCCATTGTCCTCGGCTAAGACTCCATGCTCCCAGTGCAGGGGGAGGGGGCGAGAGTCAATCTCTGGTCAGGGGTTAATTATTTATTTTTAAAATTTATTATTTTTTTAAATTAATTAAAGTCTCAAGGCAGGAGATAAAGAGCAGGGGACTCATATTTCTCACCCTGGAGGTATCTGGGTAAAAAATAAAAGCAGCTTTAAAGTAGAACAGTGAGAAACAGGAGGCCGTGATCTTCAGGGAGGCTGAGAACATTCTGTTTTCTCCTCTTTTTAAAAGAAAATTCAGTTCTATAGTGGAGAGCACCAAGTCCCTTCGTTCCCTTTGACTTGAAGGCTTCTCTAAATTGTGCTTGTAAAGGCATTAGGAGAAGACAAATAAATAAATAAATAAATAAAGGTTTTGTAGTCCAATGGAAAATTGGGGAAATTAAATTTTAAATTTTAGGATAAAAATATTTTCTTGCTAAAGGATGGTTCAGACCTTTTTAATATGAAAAAGTGAATTCAGAATCATCTAGAAGAGGATTTAATGTGCAGTTCTGACCAAATTCACTTAATGCTGTTTTTTGCTTTCTAGAAACATCTTGCCAGCTAGCGTTATGGAAAAAGACATGACAAATACATCACCTCCTGTTCTTGTGATTTTATTGACAGGCTAATTTTTTGTCATGAGTTAAACGAAAAACGTGAGTGGCTATGATGGACAAGAGGGCCTCATAGCTAGTGCCTACAGCAGTAGAGGGACTTTAAAATTAAGTCCAACTTCTGGTCCAGCTCGGCACTTACGAGGTGACCTTGGCTTAAAAATGGCTCACACTTTCCTGGCCTCAGTTTCCACATGAGTCAAAGGGGAATAATGGCGTTACCTACCCCCAGAGGTGAGCAGGAATATTGATAGAGTCAGATTACCCAGCGAGTGCTCGGCACAGAGCAAGCTTTCAAGGCTCAGAAACCGCCCTGTGAGACGCTCCAGGCTGACGGGGAGGCCCGTTAGGGTCAGTCCGCTGCAGCTGTGTCTTCTCAGGCTAAAGTGAAGATGCTCTCAACTTGAATGCAAGTGAAAGACTCAACATCAGCCGCCTGGCAAAAGAGCAAGAAAGACACCAAAATGGAAGAGAAGTCTGAAGGAAACTCCTCTCCCAGCCACACTTGCAAGGAAACGCATTTAACGTGAAATTACGAAAACAGCGCCCTCAGCACTGCTTCTGCTTCTCTCTGACATCTGATACCCAGACATCACAGGGCATCAGGAGCACAAATAAATCCACAGAGCAGCAAGGCAGACGCTTTCAGTCGTCCTGCCACTCGCAGCCTTGGAGTCGGGGCTGGCAGCATGGCAGAGGGAGGAAACACAAGGTCCGCCCGTGGTAAATTTACACCAGATTTTTAGGACCCAGGATATCCCTAAGGAAGTATACAGAGATAGTGGCAAAGCCAGCAACAAATGACCGTGTGATTCATGGCAAGATGGAGACTGAAACAGATGCTCCACTTGGCCATGTCAATCCACTACCCTCTACAGACCTCTACAAAAGCAAATCCTCACATTAGGTTTCATAGCACACATTAAAAAAAAAAAAAAAATCAAGCATGCAAGGTTGCCTGGAGCACCAAAGCAACTAGTTAGAAAGAAAAAGGAAGCGATGCGACTTAATCCAGTTCTCTAGAATAAACTGTCCCCAGATTACTGATAACAGGAGCTTGTATGGGATACTCCTCGATATAAGCGTGTCAGATTAGGTCTGCAAAATAGTTGTTCTGTACAGAGACTTTCAACAGTAAGTGGGAGACTGACGTGCACACACTATTGATACGTGTATAAAAGAGATAAGAAATGAGAACCCAGGCTTCCCAGGCGGCGCTGGTGGGACAGAATCAGAGCGCCAGTGCAGCAGATGCAAGAAGCTGGGGCTCGATCCCTGAGTCGGGAAGGTCCCCTGCAGTAGGAAGGGGCACCCACTCCAGTATTCTTGCCTGGGAAATTCCATGGGCAGAGGGGACGGGCGGGCTGCAGTCCATGGGGCTGCGAAGGGTCACCCACACAAGAGAAGCTACGGGGCAGCTCAGGGAACTCTGCTCGGCGCTCTCTGGTGACCTAAACAGGGAGGAAATCCAGAGAAGCGAGGGGCTATGTGTACACACAGAGCTGATTCACTCCGCTGACAGCAGACACTAACACGGCATCGCAAAGCAACTACACTCCAATCAAAGGAAGAAAGAAAGAAAGTGAAGCCACTCAGCCATGTCTGACTCTTTGCGACTCCATGGTCTGTAGCCCATCAGGCTCCTCCGTCCATGGGACTTTCGAGGCAAGCGTACTGGAGTGGGTTGCCAATTCCTTCTCCAGGAGATCTGCCCGACCGAGAGACTGAACCCGGGTCTCCAGCGGCGTAGGCAGACGCTTTACCATCTCAGCCACCAGGAAAGCCGACCCACTCCAGTCAACAATTAATTACTAAACAAACAGTAAGTGGGAAATGCAACGTGAAGAAACTGAATGAACAGGTGAAAAACCAAAGAACAAAGTGGCTGAATTCTGGCCTCCATGAGCTGGCAGACTCCTGTGGTCCTTACCAGTATCAGTTTGGGGTTGGACACTGTCCTAGGAAGTCCACAATCTCACCAGGCAGATATGCCAACTGAAACAATACAGTGGGTGACCATGAACCCTTCCAAAGCCTTCCACTTACTCAACATATTTTTTCCAACATATTTTCTGTTAGTGGTAATAATGCAGGTGTTCCCAAAGAGTGAAGTCCTTTGGCAGATAATACTTTTGTTATCTAACTGTCACCAACATTCCTGTGTTCCCCTTATATCTTAGCTAAGGACTTATCACAACCTGTAATTTTCTTATCGTTTTGCTGCTGACTGTGGGGATCACCCACTTCTGAATGTAATTTCCTGAAGGTAAAGTACCTCCCCTGTCCCGGCATGTAGCCCAGTACCTACCTGCTAACAAGCAGAAGGCATGCATTAAATATCTGTTGGATATATAGATGGAATCTGCACTGTGGAAGTAGGAGCTTTGCTCTTCTCATTTCATTTCAAGCATATCATTTGGGTGTCATTAAAATTCTGTCTTTAAATTCAACTGACTGGGGGACTTCCCGTTGGTCTGGCGGTTAAGACAGGGAGCTTGCAAAGCAGGGTTTGCGGGTTTGATCCCTGGTCAGGTGACTGAGATTCCACCTTGCACAGCCACCAAGAAAAGAAAAATCTTCACAGGGTGAAACAGCTGAGTAATGAGAACTATAAGACACTAAGGAACGAGACGGAAGACAATGCAAATAAATCTCTGCTCGTGAATTATAATAAGTAATATTTTTTTAAAACAGTCAACTGACTGGGATTTTGGTACGCACTCTCAACACAGCTGTGTATCCTTGAGCAAACTTTTCCACCTCTCTGATTTCCTTTCTGGGGGGTGCCTGAACTCTTCTCCTAAAGGTTCCTTATATCAATAGCATTCTAAGATTATTTTGGAAAATATAATCCAAAAGACCTGAGCTATGATAATTAATAAAGTTTGCAATAATCAGAACAAATGAACAGAAGCGTTCTGAGATTGTTTTATTGAGTTAGTCACGGCTGTCCTGAGTTAGCTCATTTCTCTGCCGAGTCACACACTGTATGTACCTTTCCACATCTGGCCCTTAGAAAGGGTAAAATGGACGAGGAGGCTAATGTCCACTTCCTAAAATAAAAGCAACCCCCTGCTCTCCGGTGCAGGTCATCTCTGCAGCCTCTATGCCAGACTCCTAATCTGAGAAGCAACTGGCATTTAATTAAGTGGTTCTTAGAGATTTGATTTTTCCAGCCACCAACGGGTTAACACGCTGAGATCGTCCTTTGTTTTACAAAGGGGCAGGAAAACACAGGGAGCTGATACAGTCCATTATTAAAATTGCATTTCAGCAGAGGCAGACAACTCCAGCCACCTGACGCAGGGCTGAGCCATCCTCTCTTGCTACAAACCCAAAGCTATTCCATTAAAAGCATAAGCAAAACAACAGAGCTGACAGCTCCGCAAGCTCCCCGGGTAGACAGAAGCCATCAATCCTGCCGGTGAAGTATTTAGCTACAGATGGAGAAAAGACATTTCTTTGATTGAAGGATAAGAGAAAGGAATACAGAGCCACTTTGCAATCAGAGCAAGATTGTACATACTTGAAGAAACAACAGCTTCGATAGTCAGACGATAAGTTTGCTACTGGAAAGTAAGAGAAAGTACCCCGAGGGGGGACGTGGAAAAGTCTGAGGGGGAATGAGGTCGTTCTTACCTGCTCCACCTTCAACTTGGATGATCACGGTTCCCACCCATTCCCCGCGTGATCATTTCTACAGAAACTAAACAATGAGCTTCTTCAGGGGCCAAGCAGGCACAAAACTAAGCTCTTTAGCTTGGGCCGTGTTGAGTAATATCAATAAGCTCTAGATCTTTACTTGGGAAGTCAATGAAATTAGCAGGAGAGTTTAGAAGCCAGAAACACGGTGCTGGGTTATTTAAAAAAAAAAAAAAAAACCCTCCGACCATTCTTTGCAGCTAAACTCCAGCTCTGGTTCTCCAGGCTAGAAGAGTAGTGTTAATAGATTCTGCCTCGACTAAAAAGGGAGCCAGTGGCAGAAAATCTATTCCTCCGGCGAGGTTGCCCGGCAACGAGCAAGCTTTTGGCATGTGGCTGATGTCTCCAGGCAGCCCGGACTACACAAAGTAAGCTCTTCCATCACTTATAACTAACTTGATTGTGATGGATTAAAACCAAATCAAAACGTACTATAACTCACTCGCTTCCAAATTCAGGAATCAGGGAGAGACAGAAAACATCCCAACAGCAAACATGAGACTAAGTGACCAGGAAAAGACAAGCCCACTGAAGTTCATTCTGTCGGGTGATACACACACCTCTTACACACCCTGGTATACACACACGTTTCTTTTAAGATGAGAATATTCAAAAGCAACGGGGAAAAAAACAGCATTCAAGAATCTTTTGGTGTAGGGGATGAATGAAATAGGTTGAGAGCAATTAAGAGGAACAAACTTCCAATGCCAAAATAAATGAGTCACAGGGATGAAATGCACAGCTTAGGAAACACTGTGAATAATACTGTAATATCTCTGTGCCGTGACAGGTGGTAACTAGACATCACGGCGATCATTCTGCAATGTACAGAAATATCGAATCAGTATGTTGCATACCTGGAACTAAAACAGTGTTCTAGGTTAATTAAGCTTCAATTAAAAAATGTATTTTGGAAAAATACTAATGTTACAAAGATGGAGCCTTAATGTTACAAGGAGTTCTGGATTCAAATACATCTTTGGGGGTGAAGGTGTTTGCACATTTTTCTGCAAACACCTGAGCCCATTAGTCACTAATCAGCAAGCCCTTACTAAGGACTCCGAGCTCCCATCTCCGAGCTGAGGACGTGATGAAAAAATGTAAGGCTTTAGCCCAGACCTCATTCAGAACAAATTTACTATTAGGATATAAGGTAAGATGGTTTTTCTCACCAACCAAGGTTCCTCCACAGGAGGTTAGTTTTGGTATTGAGTGTGTTGGCTCATGAAAGCCACCCCCAAGATACACTGGCCGAGCTGCCAAGACCTCCCAAATTATCAGGCCTGAGTGCTGAAGGCTGGTCTGCCCTTCCCCAGAGTTCCAGTGTGACCCAGGCCTACAAGCCAGGGGTCGGAGCACCATAAAACGCACTCACACTTGTTCCCAAACGTTTCTCTTTTAGAAAAACATCCTTTACAACGTTCATAACGTTAACAAACCTCCTTTTGGGGACTTCCCTGGCGGTCCAGTGGTTAAGACTCTGCACTGTCACTGCAGGGGGCCCAGGTTAGACCCTGGTCAGGGGGCTGAGGTCCCACATGTCCCACAGCACAAGCCCCCACCAAAAAAAGAAAAACAAAAACTCCTTTCATTCGGAAAGCCGCGCACACACAGCCCGAGGGCTCCGCTTGTCCCGCAGCCCTGAGCCTGAGGCCATCAGCAGCCGCGGGCTGGCACAGGGATGGATGCTGAAGGCAGAGGCAGGGCGCGGGGCCCAGCGGGGCGCACCCTCCCTCCGAGGGCTGCAAGGGGGGCCTGCTGCTGCCCGCCGACTCCCTCTCGCGCCCACGGCTCCAAGCGCCGCGCTCACGCTCCAGACGTGGCGAGTCCCACCGCGGCCTCCTCAGCCCCTCGTCCATTACGGATCCATCACGCCTTCCGCCACCTTCCCATGCCTCTTGCAGCACGTTAAAATGCACAACAAGGACTAAAAGCGGCCTCCTCCGTAACCAGCACGATGATAAGAGGCGACTTGATGGAAACTGATATATTATCGTCACTCCCTAGCAAGACATATGCCCTCAGGAAGCAAAGAGTTGTTGGTTTTAATGTGAACAGGGCTGGATGGTCTCCCCATCAGCTTGTCCAGGCGGCTGAGCGGGGCACTGCCACCTTCCACAAGCCTGATGCTCGCCTGCTCTTCAAGGTCAAGTCCAGACGCCACCCCAGAAAGTCCTCAGGCAGCCCTCCAGCCCTGCTCCCTGAAGCTCTGCTCAAGCACAGAACCCCTTCTACTTTATATTCATCCCGTGGGCACAACCATTCTCTCTCCGACCAGGTGTGTGTTCCCCAAGCGCAAGCTCAGGGCCTGATTCAGAGCAGATGCTCAATGTCAGATGATTTTGTTTTTCACTGGAAGAAAGCAAAATGCTGTGTAAATATAACCCTGAAGGAAAATAATTTTTTTTTTAGTTTGTGGGTCACCTGAGACATCTGGTCAAACCATTCGTGCTGTGTCACGGAAAGAGGAGTCTGTGGTCGAGTGTTGTCGCCTGACCCGGCTCTGTCTTTCCAACTGGAGTGCCCTGCACACCCTGTAAGGAAGCCGGTGGACTGCAGTTTTGCAGAGGAATTATTCAGTAAGTAGAGGCCATGAGAAAACTGAGTTGGTGAACTTGCTCCTAATGTTTTCCTTTCTTAAAATGATTTCCCATGCTATTAAAGCCTTACAAGTGCATCACATAGCCTGCGCCTTTTTCGTATCCACACATATACACACCAGCACACAACATCAGTTGCCGTTGTGGACTGTTAAACTCTCTCCTTACCTGCCAAGTCTGCAAGGTGGCTTCTCTCAAGTTTATAGATAATAGCTCCCTGTCTGTTTCCTACTGCTTGTCATTAATTACTTGTTGCGGCCTCGTTTGTCTTCCCAATGGACTGTGAGCTCCCCAAGGGCAGAAGCTATTTTATCTCGAGTTCTATTAGTGGCCCCACGGCCCAACACGAGGCCTGCGGTGGATGAGGCACCTGCACACTTCCTGAATGATCACTACCTGAATTAATCAACTGACGGGTAAATCAGTGCCTAACTGCAGTTCTAGCTCGGCCGAGGGTCCCCGAAGTCAGACCCCGACTGAGCAGTTAGGCTACTGGTCGTGCACTAGATTTTTTTGCTTCAGAGAAACTGACAAACTACATAAAAAAGTCAGCACCCTCCTTTAGGAAAACTAAGGAGATCCACCCAGTCCATCCTAAAGGAAGTCAACCCTGAGTGTGCACTGGAAGGGCTGATGCTGAGGCTGAAGCTCCAATACTTTGGCCACCTGATGCAAAGAGCTGACTCATTGGAAAAGACCCTGATGCTGGGAAAGACTGAAGGCGGGAGGAGAAGGGGACGACGGAGGATGAGACGGTTGGATGGCATCACCGACTCGACGGGCATGAGTTTGAGCAGGCTCCAGTAGATGGTAAAGGACAGGAAGCCTGGTGTGCAATCCAAGGGTCACAGAGAATCTGACCCAGCTGAGTGACTGAACAACAGCAAAGGAAGCCCAAAATCCTAGGATAAGGAGGAGCTGGAAGGAGGAGCTGGCAAAAGGAAAAATTCTGTAATCTTATTTGAAGAGAACCTTCAAAATCAGAAACACCTGTATTCAGATGTTCAAGACAGACACTTGAAATCAAAACACATATTTGCTTTTAAAGGTAAGTTCGGGACTAGAAACACCCCTATTCACTTAGAGCAAAAATTCTCTCTCACTCTTTCACCCTTTCCCCCAGCCTGCTTCCCTGAGGCCCTGCCCCACACAGTCCTCTGCCGTTTCTCACAATGTATTTCAGATGATTTTATTTTTCCCCACGGGTATGTTTACGTTCATCAGAATATATGCTGATATTTTTATTCAGGAAAAAACATCATAAATATTAGTACATGCCTGTATGTGAGTGGGCTACACACAGGTTTCTGAAGATGTGTGCACACCGCGGGCTTCGCTGACACTGTCCTGGGTGAGACTCGACACCTCCGCTGCAGGAGACGTGGGTTTCATCCCCGGTTAGGGGACTGAGATCCACATGGCTGGCGGTGCAGCCGGGGGAAAAAAAAAAAAGTGTGCGTGTCATCACAGGATTATCTGTTTATTTACTCTCACTAATGAAGCGGAATGGAGAAACAAGGAAAAATCGAAGCAGTAGATAATTTTTTAAATTATTCATATTTGACTCTAGGCTCTAAGACACTAACAGTTTAGACACCAGACTTCCCTTCTATTCTTAATTCTATTTAGCTTACGCTATTAAGACTAATTTATGTTTCAAACCATACACTAACTGATCACATGAGATAATATATGTGAAAGTACTCTGTAATTAAAATGTATTACTGTGTAATAATGTAAATGTGTTATCACTATAATAATCACGCTTTTTTCTTTCAATTTGTATATGTGTGTGTGTGTGTGTATACATGATGTATGTAGCCAACACAAGTTTTCTAATAACCTGTTCCCAGACCAATCCTGATCAGTGACAAAGATTTCACCACCCAGAAGCAAAAGGAGAAAAATTATAACAATGTTTTTAAAATATACATAATGCTAAATGTATTATATTTAAGAGATTGCTTTTATTCTGAAATTAAATTCTTACTGATTTTTTTTCCGAGTTTGTTCAAAGGTCCACTGTCTTACTGAATTATAGTACGGCTGTTGTTCAGTCACCAAGTCGTGACTAATTATTCTCGACCCCATGGACTGCAGCACACCAGGCTTCCCTGACCCTCACCACCTTCCAGACTTTGCCAAGTTCATGTCCATCGAGTCAGCGACGCCATCCAGCCATCTCATCCTCTGTCGTCCCCTCCTCCTCCTGCCTTCAACCTTTCCCAGCATCAGGGTCTTTTCCAATGAGTAGGCTCTTCACATCAGGTGGCCAAAGTACTGGAGCTTCAGCAACATTCCTTCCAATGAATATTCAGGACTGATTTCCTTTAGGATGGACTGGTTTGATCTCCCTTGCAGTCCAAGGGATTCTCAAGAGTCTTCTTTAGTGCCACAGTTGGAAAGTGTCAATTTTTTGGCACTCAGCCTTCTTTATGGTCCAACTCTTACATCCATACATGACTGCTGGAAAAACCACAGCCTTGACAATATGGACCTTTGTCGGCAAAGTGATATATTTTCTTTATAGCACACAGTCCAGGTTAGTTATAGTGGTAGCAAGTGGCAATTTTTAAAGCCATTATTTGCAAAAAAAAAAAAAGAAAGAAAAGAAAATTTTCTTTTGAAATTTATTAATCCACAGAACCTAAAAGTCTGAAATAAACTAATTCAGGCAAGAAAAACACCAACAGGTCCACAGTCTGTTCAAGGAAAGAAAGTGAGAGTCCTCTTTACCTGTAGCTTTAGTGCCTCTGAAAGTGAAAAGCTAAAGCATTAGTCACTCTGTCGCATCCAACTCTGCAGCCCCACGGACTGTTGCCAGCCAGTCTTCTCTGTCCATGGAATTCTCCAGGCAAGAATACTGGAGTGGGTTGCCATTCCCTTCTCCAGGGGATCTTCCCAACCCAGGGATCGAATCCATGTCCTGCATTGCAGGCAGATTCTTTACCGTCTGAGCCTTCAAGGAAGCTCTAGTGCCTTCACTTGTCCAATTAACATCTGGAACATCCCGAAAGGCCCAGCCTCATGCTGAGCCCTGCCCGGCTCCCAGCGTCCCAGCACCTGTTTGACTTCTGGGTGATCACTTCATTTACCCTAAGAGCCCCAACAAGAAGCACCACTTCAGAAGGAAGGCCCAACCTTAAACCAGTCCAAGGTGGGGGGTGGAGGGGGTGGGCAGGCTAAGGGAGACACTGAATCCAATTTATCATAGGCAAAGAGACTTCAAAGCCTCCATCCCAAGGCTCAAAGAGCCATAACCGAATTGGTATTTCTTCTTGGATTCAAGGCAGGGAAAAGTCACACAGCCTCACGTCCAGGGTCCAGTTTTCATCTTGGAGGCTGCAGCCCAGGCAGGCTCACTGCCCTTTGATCTGGTTGGAACCAAAGTGTTACAAACACGCTTGGATTAAGCTATCTCCCGTCTGCCTGAGGGCATCGGTCTGGAATGTGAGAAGGGGAGTTTCAAACAGTGAGGGTCCCAAGTTTTCATTTACGTTACATTTTTATCTGGCAGGCTGCTAATGCGCCTTCCATGGGAGGCGGTGATGGGGTACCCTGTGGCGTGCAGTAAGGCAGACTGGCATCGGAAAGCAGGACTAGAGGGTTCTGTCTCTACCTCCATCCTCTGGGCCAGGAATTCAGGGGAAGAACAAGAGAAACCACAAGCGAGCTCCAGAACCCTGAATGATACTTTTATTCACCACCCGAGGCATCTGCAGAGTCCCGAGGAGCTCCGGGCTCTGTGCTATAAAGACGCAAAGGAGGTATCACCATCCCCAGCCATCAAAGCCTCCACATTCCACCAGCCACCCTGGGGTAATGAATCATTTCCAGAGCACCTTCTCCTCCATTCTGGGGGCCTTCTCCTCCTAGACTTGACAGTGCAGGTCTCCATTTGCAAAATCAGAATGTATAAAAAGTCCCTTTAACTGGAAGCTATTCTGCATGGAAGAATGAGCAGTCAACAGCGAACATCTCCAGCAACACAGCCAGAATCTTCCTATTTCCTGGACAATTTACTAAAAATCTTCCACCCCTGTGTTCACAGGTTGAGGGCATCTGTGGCGCCAAATTGTCTGCTGGTGACAGAGAGAAACCAGCACGTTCTGCATTGCTCAGGGAAAAAACAGAAAAGATCGAGAGACGTGTCCTTGACAAATGGAGACTCTGAACGTCACCTATGTCACCTGTCACCCGAGAGGCTTTAAATGCTGGATGATCAGAGATGGTGAGGAAGCAGCTCACACATCTTTCACCAGCCTATCCCACACCAGGCATAATTCCCAAAATTTCAAGAAGCCCCAAGTCCTGGAGTGACTGCTTCGTGCAAACACGGAAATGGTGCGGCAGAACCACTGTGTCTTTGATTCCTCCAGCCAGAAAAGGTAGTGCTTTTAATATCACGCTTACTGGACATCCATCATCCAAACACAATGCAACAAGTCTCGGGCAGAGAGACAGAATATATTCTGTGGGGTAGAAGCAAGAAAAAAGGAAAAGAAAAAACACGAGCGCCTCCATGTACTGAAAATGGTTCTCACTGGAATAATGGGACCTGCACAAGAATGTTTCTGGCTGGCCTTAAAAGAAAGAAACTCTTTCAGAGAGCAGCGACCTTAAACATCTTATCAGGCTTTGAAGTTATGCACAATGACATCCTTTGGTTCCTTGCCCGGGGCAGAGGTTTAAGCTCTAAGACTCCATTTACTTACCAAGAATTGTAGAAATATTTTCACTGCAGCACGAGGCAAAAGAGACAATTTTTTGCCTTTTTGCGATAGTGAGGTAGGGGAAAACACCCTTTCTCCACGGAGGGCACCTCATTGTGCTAAGGGGGTCAAGAGCTATAGCTCTAACTTTCTGGGGTTAATCTCCTTTGTTCTTAGTCTTCTGAAGCATTCAGATCAGTTTTGTGAAACTCACATCAAAGTCACAGAAGCAGAGTAGGTTCTGATGCTGCCACCCTCCTCCTAACCCATTCCCAGTCCAAGCTGCCCTACCAATACCCGTCCTCCTTAACGACATCGCTACATCTCTGCAACCCATCTCCACTAACCCCCTTCAAACAAAAGGGCCCCTCCAGCTCCCCGCAACACCGCCTCTTGACTAGGAGTCCAAGATGTGACAACATCTCCCACAAAGGCCCACTGCCACCTACACACAATTTTCTGGGGCATTTACCGTTCCTCATGTTGGGTCCTGAGGCTCCCCAGGTGGCTCCTGACAATGCAGGCGACGTAAGAGATGTGGCTTCGAACTTGGCTCGGGAAGATCCTCCAGAGGAGAGCATGGCAACGCACTCCAGTGTTCTGGCCTGGAGAATGCCATGGACAGAGGAGCCTGCTGGGCTACAGTCCACGGGGTCACGAACAGTTGGACACGACTAAAGTGGCCTGGCACGCGGCATGCATGCGTGGTGGGTCCCCTCCATCTGGTCGACCACTCCATCTCTGCACAGTGTGGGCCCACCTGGCCCAGTGCTGAGCGTGGAGTAAGTGCTCAGTAGCAGCAGTAGTCGTGTTAGTTGCTGAGTCATGTCCAACTCATCGCAACCCTGTGGACTATAGCCCCCCAGGCTCCTCTGTCCATGGGGTTCTCCAGGAAAGAATACTGCAGTGGGTTGCCATTCCCTTCTCCAGAGGATCTTCCCAACCCAGGGATCGAACCCAGGTCTGCTGCATTACAGGCAGATCCTCTACCGTCTGAGCTACAGGGAAGCCCTACTCAAGACACGACATAGAAGAAAGGCTCGCTGACTCCCACTCCAACATTTTCTTCTTCTTTTCTGCCAGACAGCTGCCATCCTAGGGTACACTATCTGTAGGGCCTCACCCACGGCTCAGTCTTGGACATCAGAATCTTCTCTTGCCAAAGCTATCTGGTTCCTCTGCTTTTGTTTTAATCTCATGCCATGGCAAAAGTTCTTTTGTGAAGACTCCAAAAAGCTGGAACTCCAGAGACTGGGACCCTTGTAAGGGTCCCCTACGGAAAGGTCACAGTGTCTACACAATCATGTTCATGCCTTTATAAGCTACGTAGAACTAATTACTGAACTGGAGCCAACCACCTGAAGGAAAACAGAAGGAAATCTGCTGCCTCGAGATTTATCTTTCTTCTTCAAAGAACTGAGAGTTGCTTCCATAGTACATGATGTTAGGATAGGCCTTGGGCCAATCATTGTAAAGAGCATCTGAAAAATCACTCGGAATTGTGTGCTCTGTTGTTTTGTAAAGGATATAACTATTTGTTTGCTTAAGTGAGGCTATAAGGATTGCTGGAAAGGGTCTGTGAAAATATGAGCTGAACCCGAGTCCCTGCCAGCAAACAGAGGCAGGCAGTTCACACACGTAGCACAACCGCAAGTTCCATCTCTGACTTACAGGTATGAATAATGTATAAACAAGCTGGACCCATTCCAGCAGGCAAGTGACTTTAGTTCACAGTGGAAATGTAAACACGGCCCTTAGCTGAAGATAGCCTTTAATTCCAAATGGTCCACATATACAAGAAAATAAGCTCTTTACTGAAGGGCATCTTCACGGGGGCGGTGCTAATTTCTTCTCATTGAAGGTGACGGGAGGTCAGCACGGAGGGGCTCTTTCGAACACCCCACTTGGCAAGTGCCCATGGAGGGTTTCTTCCCTTGAAAACCTTCAAGAGGCTCCACCTGGTTCAGAGCGCTCCATTTGGCCTTCATAGCAATGAGGACACACAGCTCCCCATGATTACACAAAGGGGACAGTTTGGTAAGGCAGAACTCTATAGAGTAGTGCTTGTGGGTTAATCAAGTTAAAAGACAAGCCCAATTAAGGACCCTTTGCTTAAATAACATATAAAAATAAAGAAAGCAGAACGCAGGAGGTATAATCCCCACACACACAACTTGTAATTCCTAATAAAACAGAAACACAGAACTTGTCTCCTAACAAGACGTTCAATTCCCAATTAGGATCCGCAGCCCCTGAACAGCTATTTAATGACCCTGGAGATGAATCCCTGGGTGGCAGGCCCCAAGGGTGCTTTCCAGCCAACGCCACTGCTCATTGGGAAGTCAGGGAAAATGAATATCTAGGTTAGGTCTGATGCTCACAACTTTTCAAGGGTTACTCAGATCTTAGAAATAAAGATTGGCAGATCAAGGGGAGAGCACAGACACCACCGTTTGCTTCATTAGAATCATGAAATAAAATCTCTTTCTGCAGTTGGAAGGAGCCGGCTCAAGTGAGTTTCCCAAACAGTGAAAGGAAAATACTCTCAGAGAGGCATATGAAAGTCAAGCACGGAAAAGGGCAGGAAAAAACGAAACAAAAAAACCTGAGCGATTCCTCGTAAGTGACTTTCTCCCTTTCATTTTATGTTGCTTTATTTTAGCAAGGAGAAAACAGAGTTGGGGCTCCATCTCTAATGCTTCGCTGTGCACTCTGACTTTTTGTTTACTTCCGTTTTGTTTCAATTAAAAAAAAATTGGTAATGGCTGCATGTGGACAAAATTCTAAAGGTCAGAAAGGATATGCAGTGAAAAGTAAGTAATCTTATCACCCAGCCACCAGCCACCCAATTCTACTCCTGGGCAGTAAACAAACAAAAAACGGCAATCACTAGGGAAGTTGGAGGTTGGGGGGTGGGGAAACAAAGAAAAGAAAGAAAAAACCCTAAAACAATGATGTAAATCTGGTGTATCCTTTCAGACATAATCTATGCAAATATTAGCAGTTCTTTCCTTTGTTAAAAGACAAAAAAACTGGTTTTTTTTGTAAACTGTAATTGGCATTTTTCACTTAAAATGTCTTCAAAGTCATTCCCAATCAGTAAATACAGAGATGCCTTATTCGCACAAGGGCAAGCTCATTTGCTGGATACATTTCGAGAAATGGAGCTGCTTGCCCCAAATTAGGCAGCTTCATTTCAGTTAACTTTGCCAATGTGTCTTTCTAGCGACTGTATCGATCCATACACCATCCCCGCCCCCAGCAAGGTGAGTCTCCTCCTCACCTCGGCTAACACAGCCCTACCAACTGCGCTGAACTTCACCAACCTGACAAGTGTGGCTTCCCTCATGGCTCCGTTGGCAAAGCATCTGCCTGCAGTGCAGGAGAGCTCGGTTTGATTCCTGGGTGGGGAAGATCCCCTGGAGAAGGAAGTGGCTACCCACTCCAGTGTTCTTGCCTGGAGAATCCCATGGACAGAGGAGCCTGGCAGGATACAGTCCATGGGGTCGCAAGAGTCGGACACGACTTAGTGACTAAGAGAGAGAGAACCCGACAAGTAAACATGATCTCCTAAAGTTTTAGTTTCTATTTCTCTTATCAGCAGGGAGGGTAAGGATCTTTTCATATCTTGAAGACCCATTCATTTTCTTCCCTGTCAACTGTATGTTCATGTCTTAAGTGACTTTCTGTCACTTGCTTTTTCTTTTTTTTCATCAAAGGCAGCCTCTAGCTGCCTTTGGATCTAGCAGATAATATCCACACTGGTCTTTTGTATAGTTCTTTGTAGTTCTTTAAGCCCATTCATATATTATCTAATTTAATAACTGCCCATCAATAGAGGAATGGATAAAAAAGATGTAGTACCTATATGCAACGGAATATTACTCAGCCATTTAAAAAAAAACAAAATAATGCCATTTACAACAACATGGATGGACCCGAGATTATCATACTAAGTGCAGACAGTCAGACAGAGACAGACAAATGTCATATGATATTGTTTATATGTGGATACATATAAAAAAAAAAGCAGGTACAAATGAACTTATCTACACAACAGAAAGAATTACATGTGTAGATTACATACTCATGGCTGTCGGGGGACAAAGGGGAGGGGATTGACGTATACATACTGCTACACGAAAAATAAATAACTAATAAGAACCTGCTGCAGAGCACGGGGAACTCTACTCAACACTCTCTAACGACCTGCGTGGGAAATGAATCTAAAGAAGAGGGGACGTATGTATATGCACAGCGAATTCATTTTGCTACACACCCGAAGCTACTAAAATAACACAACACCGTAAATCAACTATACAGCAATAAATTTAAAAAAAACACTAAAAAATAATTGCAGTAAGCTGGTAAGGATACATAAAAATATTACTCCCATTTTATAGGCAGGGAAGTCAAGATTTTGATTGTCTGAAGGTCTGACCAAAGAGCTCACCAGTGGTTTACAGCCAAGACTAGAATTCGTGTAGGTTACCTTTCAGTCGAATGATGTGTGCGTGCATTCACGTGGGTGTTAACTATATTAAAATGCCTTTTAGACTGCAGAAAAGATGAAAAAAGAAAATAAGTCTCTTTTTCTCTAATGATAACTTTGCATTTTCTGCTTACCTGGCCAGTGTTCAGCAATAAGGGAAACTAAAATTCCACTTGTTCTCATTCTGTGGTTCAGGCCAAAGCCGAGACAAGCACCGACTCTCTTGCGCGTCAGCCTGTCATCAGCACCCTGGAAGGCCTGAGTGCCAAGTGGAGAGACAGACGAGGACTGATGCACCCTCCCCGGAAGAGGGGACCCATGCTGAATGTTCTGGGGGGAGAATCAGGATGCAAGCTCCTATAAGGGGGCAGAAGGAGGAGCCCTCGGAGGGCGGAGGAGTAGACAGTCACGAGCCACAGGGGCCGGTTAATTCGGTGCTATTGACAAGGAACGCTTCTGGGTTCAACCCGGGATACTGATGGCCCACTACGCTCTAGCCTCTCCCTGGGGAGCTGGTCTCTGGTCTACCAGAAAGGGGCTCTGGGGTAGAAGATACCCTGCTAATTTGGGAAAAGCGACAGGAAGAACCTAAAAAAGCTGGAAAACCTTCTTCTGCCCCATCTTGGGCAGGTGGGGAGGGCAGTCAGGCAGGGGAATCCAGAGCTGTAGCAATGGGGACAAAAGCAGACGGGAAAAATACAGTCGGAGCTGCCTCTGAGAGCCTGGCTGGCTGCCACCGGATCCTTCGGGGCGGGAAAGGGCTCGGTGGATCCCGCGGAGGTTCAGGCTGGGCTGGGGCAGGCAGGGAGCGTGGTGTGCAGGCACTCTCGCACCGCACAGGACGTCCATCCGAAACCCTGCAGCCTGTCACCCAAGCTGTCAACCGTCTTCAAGGCCAGTGGCCAGAGCATGTGACGAGTGGCATTTCACAAAGCTGAGCTGATGCCTCTAGTGAAAGGTGTCCATTTCATCCTCTAGTTCAGTGACGGCGACCCGCTCCAGTCTTCTGGCCTGGAAAATCCCAGGGACGGTGAACCCAGCCAGGCCACAGTCCCCGGGGTCGCAGAGTCGGACACGACGGAGCAGCTAACAGTTCAGATCATCTATTCCCGTCAAAGGCAGCCCTTTCCACAGAACTCTCCCAATTTCCACTCTTAGTGAAAGGTTAGTGCTCACCCTGTGGAAAACTGCTGGGAGACCAAGCATGTCCGGATTGTGCGGAAATGCCCTGGTGCCCGCTGGAGCCCCGGGCCCACAGGTGAGGAGGATGAGAGGTGCGGTTCCCCTCAACACCTGAAAGGTGGACGGTGCTCAGAGAAGTGAAACCACTTTGGGGGGCACCACCCTGGCTTCAGCCAGCCGGGCCTGAGCGCGGCCCGTGTCCCGCCCTCCAGCCCGACTCTGCCTGGTTGGCCGGTTAGACCAGGCCTCCCCGCAGGCCTGCCGCATTAGATCCACCCACCGGGGCAGGGCCAGTGCCGAAGGCGAAGATTCCACTGCAAGGAGGAGGTGCTTAACATCACGCAAAAGGTGAGCGCATGTTATGCAGAAGTTAGGTACTAAAGCCAAAACGTAAGGCAAAAACAGCAAGTACAGACATGTCAACTACAAACTGGCACTTGCCAAGAGTATCTGCCGCCGCGTGAAGAACAACAGGGGCATTCTTCATCCGTCTCCGGAGACTGAGCCCTGAGCTGCTGCAGCTGCCGGCCCCCCACACGCCCCGAGGGGCGCTCAGAGTGGAGAGCCAGGCACCCGGTGCTCCGGGGAAACTGTGGAGTAGGTCTTCACACAGTTAAGGTGTTTCCAAGAACTGACTTCATGACCCCAGTCCTTGCATCTCCTCTTATCTAAAGAAGCACTAAATCCCTTCGCGGTGACATCATCTCCTCGTGACTGGCAGCAAACCTTTTGTGAAATGAGTACTCGATTGCACTGAACTGCCCCTTCACCAACTTCTTATGTCATGACCTTCCCCACTGCCTCTGTGCAGCAGTTTCCCAGAGCTGCCTGAGGGGCTGTCTCCCAGGCTGCAGTCCTCATCTTGCCCCAAATAAAGCTTAACTTGCAACTGTCATGGTGTGCATCTTTTTAGTCAACAGACAAAATTACTTTAAAATTTAAAAATTAAGATAGAGGAACATTACAGATGTGAAATAGGAGAGAAGGGCTTCCCTCCTACTGGGCTTCCCTGGTGGCTCAGACGGTAGTGAAGAATCTGCCTGCAAAGCAGGAGATTGGATTTGATCCCTGGGTCTGGAAGATCCCCTGGAGAAGGGAATTGGCAACCCACTCCAATATTCTTGCCCAGAAATTTCCATGGACAGAGGAGCCTGGTGGGCTACAGTTCATGGGGTTGCAAAGAGTCGGACATGACTGAGCGACTTCACTTTCAGGAGGGAAGGGGACAGGGCACGACCTTTAAAAGAACGACACACTCCTGCATGCGTGCTCAATCCCCTCAGCCGTGTCTGACTCTTCATGACCCCGTGGACTGTAGCCCGCCAGGCTCCTCTGTCCGTGGGATTCTCTAGGAGAGAAGACTGGAGTGGGTCGCCATGCCCTCCTCCAGGGGATCTTCCCGATTCAAGGATCGAACCGGGGTCTCCTGCACTGCAGGCAGATTCTTTACCGACTGAGCCACCAGGGAAGCCTTAACACCCCCTGAGAACATGACGAAACTCGTTAGAAGCTCCTGGGTCCACGACGGCAGGGGTGTGACCTCCAGGGGGCCCTGAGTCTCAGGACAGGCTCACTTAGTACATTAGCATCTAAATGGCACAGCACCATCACAGGGGTGACGCAACCACAAAAGCTCAGAACGTAGGTGGTGGCCCAATTTCCTGGAAACCTCTGCTCAGTCCCCCTAAAAGTTGGAATAATAATCCCACTCAATAGCCTGTGAAATTATCCAGCCCATAAAAACTAACCACACCATATTTCGAGGCCTCTCGCCTTCTGAGATAGACCACGCTCTGTCCTCCTCAGGGTGTTCCTTCCAAAGACGTTCTTGTCTTTTGAGACCGACTGCATCTGTCTCTGGAGGGTGGACCTCTCTAGATACATCGACTTCTTACCAAACACTTTGTCTCTCACTGAATTCTTTCTGCAGTAAGACATTAAGAACCCGAGCTTCACTGAGTCCTGAGATCAAGTGTGAGATCTCACTTAACAGACAGTGGGTTCAAGTCTCAGTCTGGGCTCTGGCCAGGTTGTGCAGTTTAAGATGTAAAAACTCAACATGTGTCGTTATTGATGGGACAACAAAGACGGACTTGCTCATACTTCTAAAGACATCTCTCTCTCTCTATCTACCTTGGCCAGGAACATACGGCTAAAACCTACATGAATTATCTCCACATGTTCAAAGCATAGAGGGCAGAGAACAAGTGAGTTAGTGCAGGGAAGAGGCAGTGAGAAGAAAGAAAACAGGCTGAGTGAACCAGCAACTCCAAGCTGAGGGGCAGGGGGGTGGAGGTGAGCAGGGTCCCTCTGCTGGGCTGATCCCAAGAGGGAGGGTCTGGACAGGGCCGGGCAAGCTGGGAGGCTCGGGCTCAGAGACAGGGTCGGAACCAGTTTAGGGAACCGACAAAGAGTCAGCTTGGGCTTCGCAGGAGGCACTCGTGGTAAAGAACCCGCCTGCAATGCAGGAGACATAAGAGCCGCAGGTTCGATCCCTGGGTGGGGAAGACCCCCTGGAGGAGGGGATGGCACCCCGCTCCAGGATTCTTGCCTGGAGAATCCCGTGGACAGAGGAGCCTTGCGGGCTGCAGTCATGGGGTCGCGAAGAGCTGGACACAACTGAGCATCAGCACGAGGACACAGCAGAGAAGAGAGCCAAGGTCAAGGCCAAGGTCAAGGCAACAGGGCTTCTGCCGAGGACATCCTCACGCTCTGCCCGGGTGACACTCCGTCTGACGATTGTGGCAGGCGCGTCCTCGGGGGAGGCGAGTGCCCGGGGGCCTGGCACACCCGGCCACTACAGGGGCGAGGGGCACAGGACCGACAAAGCAGTCACGAGTGGGCCCTGCGGGGCCACCCGGGAGGCAGGCAGACCGCGGCGGGTGCACGGTGGGTGCAGCTGAGGCTCACGCCCTCCGCGACGCTCGCTGCATCCCTGCCACCCGTTCGCCTCAGAGCAGGCTTCAGCCGCTCTGACCTCGAAACGCCTCTCCATCCGTCACTCAAGACACCCGCTTGGCTTTTCAGCACCAGAGGAAGACACGGCTCTACCGAAAGGTAAGAAGGTGCAAGGACGAGGCCGTAGGATGGACTTTTCTGGTCCAGGGGCTGAGAGTCCGCCTGCCATCGCGGAGGCCACAGGTTTAGTCCCGGGTCCAGGAGACACCACACCCTGCAGAGCGACTAAACCCGCGAGCCACAGGCCGAGCCCGCCCACCACCACGACCCCAGTCCGGGCCGGGAGCTCCCGCAAGGAGAAGCCACTGCGGAGAGCCCGCTCACCGCGACGGAGCGGCCGCCGCCTGCAGCTGGAGAAAGGGCTGCACGCAGCCGCAAAGGCCCGGCGCGGCCACGAGCGAGCGAGTAAGACAAACCAGTAACAAAGCCAGGACTGCCGCTTTCTGCAGGACGGATCAGGACTTCCGTGTACAAACCGGGTCCGGAAGCCACGTTCCCCTCAACCCTGAACAGAGCGGGTCAGGAAAGAGCAGAGATGCTCTCTGAGGAGAAAGAGGCCACTACGCTAGTTCAAACACAACCTGCGGGGAGAGGTGGTCTCTCCAAGACAGTGAGGGTCCGCCCAGCGACTCTTCCTGGCACAAGCCCATCACGAGCATCAGCAAGACCGGGACGTGGCCACATGCCTCCCCAGGGTCACAGAAGAAAGAACGGGGGCCACCCCTCAGCCCGCCTGTCTTGACTGGGGGCAACGAGGGGCAACCACGCCCTGCCCCTCAGTTCCGCATCCAGCTCCGTCCTGATACAGGGGCTCTGGGCACCAAAACTCTAGCCCTGGGCTTTATGCTTTACGAACAGTTGCTGATTTTAGAAGCGACTCTAGCGCAGGTTTGCAAGTCTCAGTCTCATTACTTTACAATGACTTATGGTTACGACCCAAAATTGCGCCACCCAGCAAGTATTACTTGCTTGCAAGTGATTTACGTTCTGTTATCTCCGAGGAAATTCAGAAAAAAGAGAAAACTGGTTACACCACTTATTGAATGTGTCCTGTGTGCCAATTACCGGGATAAGTACCTCACACAGGGCCCTGAGGCCGTAACTAACTTTCTCGGGACCACAGAGCCGACCACTAGACAAGCCGACACGGGAAACCAGGCTCCTCTCCCTAACTTTGCTCTGTGGCCTCCAGACACAGTCTCAGCTCAGAAACTTCCAACAGAGGTGCGCCAGATTATTTAGATCATGCAACACCTGCCATGCCCATGCCTAGATTGCAGCCATGAAATGAAAGGACACGTGCTCCTTGGAAGGAAAGCTGTGACCAACCTAGACAGCATATTAAAAAGCAAAGACATCACTTTGCCTACAGAGGTCCGTCTAGTCAAAACTATGGTTTTTCCAGTAGTCATGAATGGATGTGAGATGGCTGAGCACCGAAGAACTGATGCTTTCAAACTGTGGGGCTGGAATCTTCTCCAATACTTCAGCGTCCTGGTGCCAAGAGCTGACTCATTGGAAAAGACCCAGATGCTGGGAAAGACTGAGGGCAGGAGGAGAAGCAGGTGACAGAGGATGAGATGGTTGGATGGCGTCACCAGCTCAATGGACATGCATTTGGGCAAACTCAGGGAGACAGTGAAGGACGGGGAAGCCTGGCATGCTGCAGTCCGTGGGGTCGCAAAGGATCAGGCATGACTTAGCGACTGAACAACATACGTAGGCCAACTGGAAAGGATGTTGGTAATAAATGGCAGGTATGGGGGTCCAGGCGCCTTCTGGCTGAAACCAGCCCTGAGTGTGAGCTCAGGGAGACAGGAGGGACAGCCTCCACTGGGGTGACAGGGAATGTCAGCTTACACCAGACCTGGGACTGGAAGACAGAACAGAAATGGCCTGTCCCACCGGTCTGCAGAACAGTGCCTTCAAAGGGTTACCACGAGGACACCGCGCAAACCTTGACACTGTCAAAACTGCACTCAATTAAACTAAGAGAGGATATTCCATTTCAAAACATGCCCGTGTTACATCCTGATGAGAAGGCATCAGAAGAAAATGAATTTGGACCGCTTTCGAATGATGACATCTGCATTACCAGCGATTCACCTATCAGACTAACTTAGGCTTGGAGCCCAAATCAACACTGCTGTCAGAGAGCTGATTTCTATTCATTTAAAAACTTCCAGGCCCAAGAGTGATCAGTGGGAATTTTAAGGCCTTGGGAAAAGAGAGGATAAAAAGTGAATGTGAGTACTGCACACAGGAACACTGGAACTCACGATTCAGCCAGCAAGTGTTCACAGATCGTCTGGGACAACTTCCATCCGACGCAAGGAAGAGGCGCCAGAGCTCAGCCCACATCTGGACGGGGCCACGGTCCCATCTGAAGACACCGACCACGAGGAGGTGAGGGTGACCGCCTCCGGGGTCAGTTGCTGTCCCAGACATCAGTCACACAGTCGTGTCTGCCTTTTTGTGACCCCATTAACTATAGCCCACCAGGCTCCTCTGTCCATGGAATTCTCCAGGCAAGAACACTGGAGTGGGTTGTCATTTCGTGGACTTTATCATATTAATACTCACCAAGTACTACTGATTAATAGTTCAATTTTATAGATGAGTAATTCTCCAAGCCAGGTTTCAACAGTAAGTGAACCATGAACTTCCAGATGTTCAAGCTGGATTTAGAAAACGCAGAGGAACCAGAGATCAAATTGCCAACATTTGTTGGATTATCAATAAAGCAAGAGTTCCAGAAAAACATCTACTTCTGCTTCATTGACTACGCAAAGCCTCTGACTGTGTGGATCACAACAAACTGTGGAAAATTCTTAAAGAGACGGGAATACCAGACCACCTTACCTGCCTCCTGAGAAATCTGTATGCAGGTCAGGAAGCAACAGTTAGAATTGGACATGGAACAACAGACTGGTTCCAAATTGGGAAAGGAGTAAGTCAAGGCTATATTGTCACCTTGCTTATTTAACTTATATGCAGAGTACATCATGAGAAATGCTGGGCTGAGGAAGCACAAGCTGGAATCAAGATTGCCAGGAGAAATATCAATAACCTCAGATATGCAGATGACACCACCCTTACGGCAGAAAATGAAGAAGAACTAAAGAGCCTCTTGGTGAAAGTGAAAGAGGAGAGTGAAAAATCTGGCTTAAAACTCAACATTCAGAAAACTAAGATCATGGCATCCAGTCCCATCACTACATGGCAAATAGATGGGGAAACAGTGGAAATGGTGGCTGACTTGATTTTTCTGGGCTCCAAAATCACTGCAGATGGTGATTGCAGCCATGAAATTAAAAGATGCTTACTCCGTGGAAGGAAAGTTATGACCAACCTAGATAGCATATTAAAAAGCAGAGACATTACTTTGCCAACAAAGGTCCATCTAGTCAAGGCTATGGTTTTTCCAGTAGTCACGTGTGGATGTGAGAGTTGGACTATAAAGAAAGCTGAGTGCCAAAGAATTGATGCTTTTGAACTGTGGTATTGGAGAAGACTCTTGAGAGTCCCTTGGACTGCAAGGAGATCCAACCAGTCCATCCTGAAGGAGCTCAGTCCTGGGTGTTCATTGGAAGGACTGATGCTGAAGCTGAAACTCCAATACTCTGGCCACCTGATGTGAAGAGTTGACTCATTTGAAAAGACCCTGATGCTGGAAAAGATTGGGGGCAGGAGGAGAAGGGGATGACAGAGGATGAGATGGTTGGATGGCGTCACTGACTTGATGAACATGAGTTTGAGTAAACTCCGGGAGTTGGTGACGGACAAGGAGGCCTGGCATGCTGCAGTTCATGGGGTCACAAAGAGTCGGACACAACTGAGCGACTGGACTGACGGACTGACAGATGAGTAAATCGAGGTGCGTTAAGTAATCACTATTTAAATAGTGAGATCTCCCTGGTGGTCCTGTAGTTAAGAATCCACCTTGCAATGCAGGGCACGCGGGTTCAATCTCTGGTCCAGGGAGACGCGACGTGCCAAGGGACAACCAGGCTCACATGAGCCCACGACTGCACCCACGTGCTCCAGAATCCATGCTCCACAACGAAAGAAGCCCTCACCGTGAAAAGCCGGGGCGCCGCCCCTGGAGAGGAGCCCAGGCATGGCGGTGAGGGCCCAGTGCAGCCAGAAAGAAAGACATGAATATTTCGGTAGTGCTCCTCACACAGGTTTCACGTAACCTGAAGGTTCTGTCTCACTGGATCCTCGCAGAACCAGGACGAGACAGGCAGCCCTGACACGCCCCACGGCCACACACAGTTGCGACGGCAGACCCACGCTAGGAGGCAGGGACCGTGGCTGCTCACTCACGGCTCCTCTCGAGAGAGCAGGAAAGGCCGGCCTGTGCGCTCCTGACAGGGAGTCCTACAGGCGTCCGCTCAGGAGATCACCTCCTGTCTGGGCAGTGCCCACGGACGAGGGCCGATCGGGGCTCCGAGGGCGGAGAGAGGGGACGCCGAACACGGCCAGAGGAGCCACAGCGGAGCGTGGAGGTGGACGGCCCGACGGACGTCTGCAGGTCAGCCAGTGGGTCGGTTTGATCCGAAAGAGGCTCGGCGGGGTGAGCTTGGGAGACAGCCACGGCAGGAAACGGGCGCCGGGGTGAGCTCCGTCTAGAGCGCAACAGGACGGAGGGAAGGAAAATGTCAAGCTTTCCCTGGTGGCCCAGTGGTTAGACATCCATCTTCCAACAAGAGGACGCAGGTTCAGTCCCTGCTGGGGGGATTGTTAATAAGACTCCACATGCCACAGCCAAGCCCGCTTGCTATAATGAAAGACCCTGCACGCGGAGACTAAGACCCAACTCAGCCGAATAAACGAATAAATAATAAAATCAAATCTCACGCCCTCCAGAAGGTGAATTTAGAGTGAAAGAGTGAAAGCAAAAGTTGCTCAGTCATGTCCAACTCTTTGCGACTGCATGGACTACGCAGTCCATGGAAGCCTCCCTTCTCCAGCGGATCTTCCCCACCCAGGGGTCAAACCCAGGTCTCCCACACTGCAGGCAGATTCTTTACCAGCTGAGCCACAGGGAAGCAAGAATACTGGAATGGGTAGCCTATCCCTTCTCCAGCGGATCTTCCCCACCCAGGCGTTGAACCAGAGTCTCTCGGCATTACAGGCAGATTCTTTACCAATTGAGCTATGATGGAAGCCTAAATTTAGAGTGAGGGAAAAGTGAAAAAAAATAATATTTAAGGAGACAAGTAGGATAATTGTGACTGCTGAATAAATTACAGAATAAGTAATATAGAATAAATTACTGTATATTCTAAATTATAATTATTCTAAATTATAAATAAATATAGAACTAGTATACGACTGAGCGACTGAGCACGCGTAAGAATAAATAGAACCAACTCTCCAAACTGAAGGACTTTAATGAGACAGAAAAAGAATCCAGAGCATCTCCATAATAATGTCTGCAGCTCAAATCTTGTCTTTGAATTGTTTCTAACTTTATCTTTCTTCTGTGGCTAATCCTCGGGTTGACTCACAGGCTCTCACTCCCTGCTAAAAAGTGAAACTACATATCACCCTCATTAATAATAAACGGAGGAGACTCAGGTTCCTGAACTTGACAGGAAAGGCATCAAGACAGAACAAGCTCTCAGAGTACAGCTGAAGGTGATAATGACTCATCGCCCTCCGACGGCTCCAAGAACCCTCCCGTGGAAAGACTTACCCAAGCCCACCTGTTCTGTGTCGAGCTGTGTCCCCTCCAAAACCGCACGGGAGCCCGAACTCCCGGGACCTCAGAACGTGACCTTATTCAGAAACTTGTAGATGCAATTGGTTAAGATGATGTTTTGCTGGAGTAAGGCGGGCCCTGAATCCAGCGTGAGAGGTGCTCTTATGAGGAGAGAGACGACTCAGAGACGCACACGAGGAGAAAGGCAGGTGATGCTGGGGGCAGGGCCTGGAGCTCTGCTGCCCGGGAATGCTGAGGACCAGCAGTGCTACCGGAAGCTAGAGACAGCCCGGGAGGGTCCCACAGAGCCTGCAGTCTGCGGAGCGCGGCCAGGACCGCGATCTCGGATTTCCAGCCTCCAGAATACACGAGAGAAAAACTTTCTGTTGCCTTAATTAAAGCCACCTCCCTGGTGATTAACGTCAGCCCTGGTGGTCCACTGGCTAAGACTGCACTCCCAGGGCAGGCAGCCCAGGTTTGATCCCTCATCAGGGAAGTAGATCCCACGTACTGCAAATGAAGATCCCGCATGCCAGGACTAAGACGTGGCACAGCCAAATTAATAAATATATGTTTCAATTTAAAAGAATTTTTTAAAAGCCACTCAGTTTGCAAGGCAGGAGACCCGGGTTCGAGTCCAATGCCTTAACCATTCGGCCATCACAGCTCTTAGACCGGGGTTCAATCCCTGGGTCGGGTAGATCCCCTGGAGAAGGGATAGGCTACCCACTCCAGTATTCTGGCCCGGAGAATTCCATGGGTTGTATAGTTCATGGGGTCGCAAAGAGTCAGACAACCGAGCGACTTTCACTTTGACTTCACTGTCACGCTCACTTGTGGTACGTCTTGTTACAGCAGCCGACGGCACGAATACCCTGGCTTCACTACAGCCTCTGGGACGCGACAGCAAGGGAAACACCAGCACCCCTGGGGTCTGGAGGCCCGAGTTCCAGGCTCCACCCTGCGGCCACTCCTCAGCTGGACCTCCGTGCGCCCAGCGTCCTCGTCTCTGAAACCGAGCATTTTAACCTAAGCGAGCAGCGCGTCCTCTTTCAGGCTTAACACTCATACTGCATCACACCCCAGCCGAGAAAATCATCTGCTCAAACATCTACTGATGGGGAGGGCGTGATGGGGCTGAAAGAGGAAACCACTTGCAGATTCACGAACCCTCCCATCACCAGTAGAAGCCAAGGAGAAAGGGAAAAGAGCGATCAGCAGTGGTCCCTGCCTTTACCATATGCCACATAATCACTGCATCTTCACGTCAAATCTGGCCTGCAGCCCTCACACCATGGCGAGTTAATACAAAGAGACACTGCGAGCCGCCAAACGCAGAAAATTAATGCACGGGATAAGAGAATCTCCACGACCCACACTGCGTTTCCCAAACCTGCTCGTGTCAAGGTCATTTAACCCCAGAAATATGAAACCTGCTGCCTGCAGAAGACAAAAAAAAGGAAAGGGGAGGCTGGCATTGAAATTGTCCCTCAACCCTCATCCCAGTTACACAATCAGCTTTTCAGCTGGGGGCTCTTCGAAACTGCCAGAAACTAATGATTATGAAACAAACCCCACTAGTAAAGACCAACAAGAAATTCCTGGAAAAACCCTCACTCAGACGCACCATTCTATTTTACCTTTTTTTTTTCCAAGAGTAAATTGTGGCTGTCAAATTACACCCTTTCATTACTGTCATGGACGCGTTTTAAGAACAGCTAATCAGGAAAGCCTACAGAGGTATTTAATCAGATTTTTTTTTTCTTCCAATGACCTAATGTTTTGGTATGAAGCTGCTGCCAGCTCACGCTGAGTAGAAATTTAGCACTGTCAGCATTTAATTATTATTTTTATCACAGATTTCTTTACTTTCCTACAGGGAAGAAATAACTTATATATTTTTTAAAATGCAACAAATGCTTACCTTTTAAAATCGTAAGACACCACCCTCACTAGTTTGCTTTGTCAAAAACCGCCAGCTGGGGAGACGGGACAGATCACGGAAACGCACTTCTGAGTTAAGAAGAGGTACCGCTATCACCAGCTTTAGTCTTCCGGAACACGGAGACAACGCGCTGAAAATGATGGAAGTCCTGCTGGTTTTCAGGGCATGAAATACTCATGACTCATTCGGGTTCATGTGTGACTGCAGCGACACGGTCCAAACGCTATCCCCGGGCCCGTGACCTCGGAGTGGAGCTCTCAGCTTCACTCTCCTCCTCCCCTTCCCTCCAGGAAGCTTTGCCTTTTCTTCTCTAAGGTGGGAATAAAAGAACAGGGAGGAAAAAATGACAGAAAAGGGAGGGGAAGACGGGTGTGCAGGTGGGACCCTGACTCCCTTTTCTTGGCCGCTAGCCTCGGAGTCTAGAGAATCGAGCCGACCCGAGATGCTGAGTCTGGAGGACAAGAAAGAGCAGACAGGACCCAGACGTCTAGATGTGTCCCTCAAGCCAGTTTCACTTTCATTCCATCCTCCCCACTCAGCTGAAGTCTCTTTTTAGAAAAATAGCCACTTCATCATCAACACCACACACACACACACACACCAAAAAAAAAAAATCCCTCTTCATTTGCCTCTCTTCCCCTTACCCAGAGTTCCTGCTTCAGAGTCGAGCTCTGTGAACAAGCTGAAGATGCTCGGAGCTGAAGATGCTCGGAGCAGACAAGCCATCACCAGATATTTACCGAGCACCTACTGTATGCATTTACCGAAGGGGTGACATGGTATAAATCCAGGTACAAAGTGGTATCCAGGCAAGAGTCCCATGTAAGTAAGAAGGCTGGTCATTTTTCAGAGCGTGCTAAGTATGATTCCCGAGTGGTGGGGACAAGAAGGGTTACCCCAGTTCATGTTAGCTCGAAAAGGTGCCTCTGCCACTGGGGCACCTCATTCCAAAGCAGAACTTAAGCCCTCTCCCCCAAATCTGTCCTTCCTTCCACTCCTCCCTCAAATATCTCTCATCTTAGTAAATTCCTCCTCCGAGATTGTGTCAGCATCCCAAGACTTCCTTGTCCCTCCCACTGCCATCCAATGCACCAGAACGTTATCTTCATCTTCGCTTGATCCCGTCTAGCCCAGGGACTTCACTCACTTGGCCTCCAGGACTAACCCGAGCCCAAGGTTTCCCATAAATAAATCCAGTCACCGACCCCAGCAGATCAGCTCCAGGGGCCTCCACCGGGCCCTACTCCCCCAAACATTCCTGCTGCCCCAATCCCACAAATGAGCCAGGACCCCTTCACTGGCCTCAGGGTCTTGGCTCACACTGCGCCCTTCCCCTAGATGCTCTTCTTTCCACCATCGGCGTAATAAGCTCCTCTTTCTGGATTTTAAGATTCTGGAAGGGGGAAGCCCGTGGTGGTCCAGCAGTTAAGATCCCGCCTGCGGTACAGGCACATGGGTTTGATCCCTGGCCTGGGAAGAACCCGCCTGCGGTGCAGGCACATGGGTTTGATCCCTGGCCTGGGAAGACCCCACCTACGGTGCGGGCACATGAGTTGATCCCTGGCCTGGGAAGAACCCGCCTGTGGTGCGGGCACATGGGTTGATCTCTGGCCTGGGAAGACCCCACCTACGGTGCAGGCACATGGATTTGATCCCTGGCCTGGGAAGACCCCACCTACGGTGCGGGCACATGGGTTGATCCCTGGCCTGGGAAGATCCCGCCTACAGTGCGGGTACACGGCTTTGATCCCTGGCCTGGGAAGATCCCGCCTGCAGCAACTAGGCCTGTGTGCCACAACCACAGAGTCTGCCGTCTGGGGCCCGAGAGCAGAAAGGCAGCAGATGAAATCCCTGCACCCTGGAGCCCGCGCTCTGCGGCAGGAAAAGCCAGCACCGTGAGCAGCCCACACGCCGCAACTAGAGAGGAGGCCCGCTCCGCACGGCTGGAGAGCGTAGCAGGGAAGACTCAGCGCAGCCAAAAGCGAGCACACAAGGCAGTTCCAGTGACGCAGGAGGCAGGACAGCAGCGCCCCGTGATGGCTGCCCGGGTGGCCCCAACATGCACGGCTTCCGTTGCTTCTCCCCGCAACTGGCGGCTGCCGCTCCTGTTTATTCGCTGGTTAATCACACACACAGTCCTTGCAAGCAAAGGCCGCCTGGGCTCTTTTTACCGCTGCAACCCTAACAAGGAGCACAAAGTCTGGCACGAGTCAGACTCAACATCTGTTTAAATGAAGGAACCAAGCGTTTGGTACTCATTTCCCAGCAGGAGAGAAGTAACAAAGGGCTTCCCTGGTGGCTCAGATGGTAAAGAATCTGCCTGCAGTGCAGGAAGCCCAGGTTCGATCCCCGGGTCGGGAAGATCCCTTGGAGAAGGAAATGGTAACCCACTCCAGTATTCCTGCCTGGAGAATCCCACGGACAGAGGAGCCTTGCAGGCTACCGTCCAAGAGGTCACAAGAGTTGGATACAATTTAGTGACTAAACCACCACCACCAGGACCATATACATCAATATAAGTGCTCACCCGTGCCGAAGCTCACACAACATTGTAAAGCAACTATACAGCAATAAAAATTAATTAACTTTTTAAAAAGATATTGAACCAAGCAGCCAAAGAAAAGGAAGCTTACGCATCTTGGACCATGGATGGTTCAGCCCTTTCGAGGGAAACCTCCAAGCTGAGCTGTAGATCAGTCTTCCTTTTCAGTTCCCACAGTCTGATCCAGATCATCCAAGGGCAGCAACAGGGCAAAAGAGATGGAGATGAGGAGTGGGTGGAGCCTCGGAGTCAGGGAAAGGCGTGGTCACGCTGGGTGAGCAGCGGGCTAAGACTTCGGCCCAGCTCTGCCGCACCCGTAGCCTGGCCTGCCTTCTTCTGTCTCCTGGGCAAGTAAGTGTTAGTCACTCAGTCACCCAACTCTTTACGACCCCGTAAAGACTGCAGCCCACCAGGCTCCTCTGTCCATGACACTTTCCAGGCAAGGATACTGGAGGGGGTCGCCATGCCCTCCTCCAGGGGATCTTCCCGACCCAGGGATCGAACCCATGTCTTTTACATCTACCTGCATTGGCAGGTGGGTTCTTTACCACTAGCCCCACCACTGGGGTGGATGCTATTACAACTAGGGACCCAGGAAGGTCTGCCTCTTCCCCTCACCCCAACTCCTTCACCAACCACTGAACTAGTCACAGGAATAAGGGCCTAGCAGGGAATCAAAATTTGACTTTATCAGGAGCTCAGCCTATCCACCACTCTGGCAAGGATTGCCCACCGGGGTGTGAGAATGAGGGGAAACACTTGGAGTCACCCGGTAATTTTTAAGGCATGGTGATCTTGCCCACCATGGCTGTGGCCCACTTCACGTTCATGATTTGGTCCAGGTTTCACAGCCGCTCCACCCAAGCGATGGAAAGCACAGCTGAGGGAGGAGCTGAAGGCAGAGCGCCTGCAGCACATCCTACGATGTATGGTAGTGAATGTCGTTCCCACTTTACAGACGAACAAACGGGCTTCTAAAGGGACTGACGGCCCAAGGTCGGACAGTCACGGGATGGCTGAGGAGGGTCTAAACTTGATCTCAGGTTCAGTTCATGACTCCAGTACTGAGCCTCACCATGATAGGAGATGTCACACATATGAAGTGGCATGTACTAGGAGGAATTTTATGGCCAATCCGTGATCACGGTCAGCAACCTAAAAGCAACTGTTTCTAGCAATCTCAAATTGTGGAAAGACTTCAGCTACCTGGAATGTGTGGTGTGTGTTCAGTTGCTAAGTCATGTCAACTCAGAAAGAGTCGGCCCTTTGTGACTCCGTGGACCGCAGCACGCCAGCTCTCCACAGTGACCCAGACGTTTCGGTGAGAAAGAAGGGCCTCTCGGTGGCTAACAAGCTCACACACTCAGCGCTTTCAGCACAGTGATGTCCCCTTGAACTTCTGTCCAGAACACAACTCTAATCAGTTGTATTGTCTGGTTTCTTAACCTCTAGCCAGGTAGATATGGTAAATTAAAACAGATTCCTAGAAGGAGAGAGAGTGATTACAATGAAAAGTGACAGAGTAGGAAAAAAAAAGAATCAAGCAGAGACTGGCAAACTTTTCCTATAAAGATAAGGATCAGAGAGTAAACATTTTAGGCATCATGGAGCATACTTTCTCTGTTGTGACGACTCAACTTCACCTGTGCCGCTCAAAATAAGCCACAGACCAATGTGTAAATGAAGGAGCGTGGCTGAGTTCCAATAAAATTTTATTTACAGAAACAGGTGGCAGGTCAAATTTGGCCCAGAGGCTACAGTTTGCAAACCATGGAATAGAAGAAACTTTTAAAGCCAACACAATAGCTAAAAAAAATCTTAGCAGTCTCGGACTATATCTCTCTTTTTTTTTTTTTTTTTTTAGTTCTACCAGTTTATTGCTACCAACCCATCTCCCTCCACCCTCGTGCACACATGCTCAGTCATGTAATCCCATGGACTTCAGCCTGCCAGACTCCTCTGTCCATGGATTTTTCCAGGCAAGAATACTGGAGTGGGTTTCTCAGACTATATCTTAAAGAAACAAATAATCCCAACACTGTTGTTACTCTAACTGGTGTTACAGAATATCATGGTCGTCCATCATAAAATTACAGAAGTTTAGAAATCTAAACAACCTTGGGAATATTACGGTCCAGCATCCCATTTTTACAGATGAAGAAGTAAATTCTCAGAGAGGTTAAGAGACCTGCTAAAAGTCAAACAGCTAATTAACAATTAAACTTAAATTAGAGCCAGTGTTTTGATTCTATGTTTAGAACTCTTTCCATTATTCCATGTCTATTATTTTAGCCTTTTCGATAACAATGAACAGAGGAAATGCTCATTTAATTAAAACACTATACCCTTGAGGTTGTTAAGATTCTGGAATCGCTAAAGTACACAGTTCTAGATGTTTAGAAAGATGACTGTACATCATCAAGACAAAGGTTAAATTGGGTTCAATGTCCTCAGAGAAAAGGATTTCAGAAATAGGGCTAAAAAGAACACATTTCAAATAATTAAAAAGTTAATATATGTGTAAATTTTTATTCTCCCTTGTGCATGGGAAGATGAAGTACCACTGCCCATTCGTTTATGAGCAGGAAAGTCTGCCATCGGATTTGGTTAGTTTAGACCTGTTCATAAATTCTGATCAGTCCAGGACCAGCCCAAGAATCACCAAGGCACTCACTGAGAGGCCCCAAGTAATTTCTCAAATTACCGGATGCCCATATTCATTCAACTGCCTTTTCTAACAGAAAGACAAAAAAGCCACTCTCAGCCCTACCCGTCCCTTTCTCTTTTCTATCATTAACAATGTCTTCTGCTCCTTTTCTGAATTAATTAGGAAAGAAAAACAGACCCCCTGACATGTTTATAAAGACTCCGAATGCTGGTTAAACATGAAAGCACAGAGGTGGGGAACACGGAGGTGACAGATTTCATTTCTGTGATGACAAGCTGGAGTCCTCCTGCCAGCTGGACCTTGCAGCGGCCAGAAGCGCACACCTGTCCACACAGAAGTCAGCGAGGAGAGGCAGCAGAAAGACGGGGGGCCCAGCGGCCGGCCGGATCGCTCGGGGTCACTGAACACTGTGGGCGCAGGGGGGCCCCCGACAGCTCCTGACACCAGGGGAGACGGGGAGGCCAGCCCCGTTTTCCTGACCACACACGTGGTCCTCTTTCTGCTTACGGACCCCAGAGCGGGGCTGCGGTTCAGGGAGCTCACCTCCCTCTAAGCGGGGGGAAAGGGCAAAGGGGGGAGGTCGACTACTGCTCCCAAGTGTCCCCGAGATGCACTTCCCAGCTGGACAGACCTGCCAAAGGAAATGAGAAGTGATAAGTGATCGGGCCCCGATTAGATCAGCCACCTTGGGAAAGGTGCTGAGCCAGAGATATTTCACTGAAATAAGGAGAAACCTGGGAATAGCTTTCTGGCAAGCAATCTTGCAGTAGATATGGTCTGAATTGGAAATGGATTTCATGGGCAGATAAAGTCTAATAAATGGCAGGTCACTCAAAACTCATATATCATCAAGTCTCATATAGCGTCTGTGAAGTTTGTTATCAATAATTTAACATCGGGAGAACCTAGCCCTCAGCAAATATTTAATTTCAAAACATACCTACTGATTTACTCTGATACAGCATATATAGTATATTAAAAATATATTAGAAGAAGCCAAGTGCCAATGAGGTGGCGTTTAGAGAAGACCAGGAGCACTGCTTGCTTTTCCGAATACTCTGTCAAAGAAGGGAATGGACCCTCCATCCACGGAGTTAGTCCACTAGCAATTTCTAAATTTCATGGAGAGGAAAGCTTGCCTGTGGGCCCTGCTGCAAACAGCACGGACGTCGGCGGAGCTCCTGTTCCCAGCCAAGCAATGAGCCGGGTGCCTCGTAGACAAGCTGTGGGGGACAGCACACAGGGGCCCCTCAGACATGGCTCTCCAGGCCAGGCCTGAAGACCACGGGAGGAGGCCTAATCTGTGCAAAGCGAGGTCTTCAGTGGCTACGGGGGCTTCTTAAATCTAACTGACTGGCGGCTGCGCTGGGTCTCGGTTGCAGCACTCCTCACCACTGAGCGTGCGCTTGCTCTGGTTGCAGAGAGTGGGGCTGCTCTCTAGCTGCGGTGCTGGGGTTGCTCATCGCAGGGCCTTCACTCTGGACTCACAGGCTTCAGCAGCTGTGCCACGCAAGCTCAGAAGCTGTGGCGCCCGGGCTCAGCTGCTCCGCGGGCATGTGGGGTCTTCCCGGACCAGGGGCTGAACCTGCGTCCCTTGCGTTGGCATGTGGACCCCTAACCACTGGACCACCAGGGGAGTCCCAAGGGGGGACATTTTTCTTTTCTTAATTTAGGATTATTGCTTTACAGGATTGTGTTGGTTTCTGCCAAACATCCACATGACTCCACCAAGAAGGGGCATTTTTTAAGAGGACAGGAGGTGAAGGGAATCACCTCCACAGTCACCGCCTGCAACTACGACCGATCTCAGCATCTTCTCCTGCAGCCCCCATCACTCAGTCCTCTCACGGCAGACCCTTGCCACTCCCTGGCTGCAACGTGGCACCCTGTGACGCTTGGGATGTTTGTGTCCCCAAAATTCACATGTTGGAATCCTAACACCCAGTGTGACGGTGTTAGGAGGCAATTGGGTCATGAGGGCAGAGCCCTCGTGAATGGGATTAGCGCCCTTAGAAAGGAGGCCCCAGAGAACCGTCAAGCCCTGTCGGCTGTAGAAGGCCATGAGGAGAAGTCTGTAACAAGAGGGCTCTCCCCTAACCTCACGGACACCGTGATCCCAGACCATCAGCTCCAGACTGAGAGAAATACAAACAAATGTGCGCTGTTTATAAGCCACCCCGCCTGTGGCGCTTTGTTCTAGCGGCCTGAACAGACGCAGACACCCATGGGCCGCTGGCATCAGTGGCCAGAGGTCCAAGGAGACGGCTGTTCTCTAGGGATCGGGAGTTCGTTAACGGAGCTTCGAGTGGAGGCAGTGGTTCAAAAAGCACAGAGTCCTTCCACGGTGAACGCTCTTCTCTAACAAGGTTTTAGGTCTTTGTGGGGTTGATGACGGCCTGGGAGAGAGCAGGCGGGGAGGGCAGAGAGAGAGAGAGAGCTTCTCCTTGTCTCACGCCCAGAAGGCCCTGCGGGACAGCTAAGCCAAGGGCTCGCGGGCACCAGGCGCCTGTCCCGGCTCTGCCACCCCCAGCTAACAGCCCCAGGACCTGACGGCGCAGTCCTGAGGGGCCTCTCTGTCCTAAGGTGCTGGAACGTAACTGTCACCGCTCTCAGCAACGGTTTTCCCACCAAGTCCCAACCCACAACATCGGCAGTGCAGTGGGAAGTTTCCCTGATCATCCCACAGACAAGAAGGAGGACAGAGTGGGCAACTGTCCCCAGACCTGGCTCTTAACTCTCTGGGTTTATCTACACGTGCACAGGTGGCCCAGACCCCCAGGCCCTTCCAGCTCACAACGTCTCTTCCCTGTAAGATCCAGAACTGCCTTGACAGCCCGATAACTATGAAGCTCTTAGTTCTGTACAAAGCGCCTTTAAGGGGGTCAGCAGGGTATACCAGAACTCCAAAGCAAAACACCCCCCGCCCCCAAGCACCACCACAGGAATGTGCCCTATACCCGAGCAACCTAGCCAGACAAGCCAGAGCTTAAGCAGACAAGATCAGGTGAGAAAATCAGAGTCCTCAAAGCCAGCAGGAGGAGCTGAGAACAGTGTTGTCTGAGCTGACACGGATGAAGTCAACCCAAACTCAGTTTCCCTTTCACAAGCTGCTATCATCCTCCTCCTCTCTGTCCTTGATAAAGTCCCCACCTTTCAGAGACATGAAGCAGCCAGACCACCAAGGGGACCCCAGGAGATACTGACTCCAGACGGTCATAGTCATAATCACTCAAGTTGATGACCTTGAGGGACTCGGTCATCCAGACAGGTTCACAGGTCTGCTGGTCATCAGCCACTTGACCCTCCAGACTCATCCCAAAGACAGAAGTAGGGGGGCTCAGTGTTTATTTGGGGGGTAAACAGGCTGGCAAGGCTGCGGGAAACATTGGAGGCAGGGGTGAATGTCGGAGTGAAAAAGAGTGAGGGGGTCAGACCATCTGCCCACTCCCCATTCACATTACAGATTCAAATTCCACCTCCACTGACAGTGCTGTCCGCTGCCGGTGAATTCCCTGCAAGACAAAAGCCCAAGCCTGCAGGTGACCGTGAGGGGCAAGCACGAAACCCAGCCCGAGAACACACAGACCACAGCATATGTCAGAGTCAGCATTCCCGAACAGAAAGGAACCGCCGCGCTCGGTCCCTGGGACGCTGCTCATGGCTGCCTCCATCCCTCTCTCTGACTTCTCTCTCTCGAGGCCTCCAGGGATTCGAAATTCAACCCAGCAGACCAGGAGTCAGAGGTGTTGTCTAACAACCCTTTCGTGTTTAGGGTTAACAGCCCCAGATCACGCTTCTGTCTACTTTTGGAGGCGCTAAGCGATGCCGCAGCCACGTGGTCCAAGAAGTAAGGCAACTCTCGATGCCCGGAGGGGGCTCCCCACGGCCCTCCCGCCTCAAGGGCAGTGTCTGTGAAACTCTTCACTCAGCAGAACCGGGGCACCACGCACCATGTTCTACGGATAAACCCCTCACTCTGAAGTCAGCGAAGGGGGGAGAAGAATCGGGTCTTTGATTTTTGCAACTTCCATTCCTGAAACCACAGTGACTTCTCTTCAGCCCCGATTTCTTTCCCCTCTGATGACCCCTTAGTAATCTGCCAGAGACACCATGTCAGGAAATCCTGGGAACCCTGAGAGGGAAAATGTTAGACGTATCAGAACAGCCACGTGAGCGGGCACTTGGCGCTTTGTGGAACAGCTTCAACTGAGTGCATTTAGACCACTTTGTATTAACTAATTTAGAACATTTTGCTTCATACACTTAGCCGATTGCTTTGCACTGCCAAACTAAATACTCCACTTTCTAACACACCCCTGCGTACGCATGTCATTGCTCCTTTTAGGCTAGGAATGTAATGTTGACATAAATGTCAAATAAAATTAATGAGAGAATGGGCCCTCAAATGGTACTTCTGTGCAGGGAATTTGTTAGACGGGGACCTTTGAGCCCGAATGTATATATAATTATATAACACTCATATGAGGAAAGAATCTTAATGGTAAGCTTTAGCAAATTTATCACCTTTGGCAGAAATGCTGTTACCTACAAAAAGCAGGATGCGAGTAAATTAAGATGAAAATACCCTAAGATTAGCCTGTCACAGCAAGCTACTGTGAGAAAGAGCAGGGTGGCCCAGCTGCCTGTATACCCAGCCTTATCTATACAGAACTCAGGTCAGATGTCTGCTGCTCGGCCTGAATGCTTCCGCTGTTCACTCTGCAAATGGACATCCTCCTGTTTCACCCAGCTCCTTCTCCCACCTCGCATCCCCACCGGCCACTTAGGAAGAGTAAAGATGGCAGTTAGAGCAATAACGGGTATTTTCACTCAATAGTCAAGGCACTGGATTCTGAGAGCGGCTGCTCCATCCCCACACTGATATAAGTACTTTGTCTTTTATTTGTCATCTCAGCCATCTTCCTCAAGAATGGCAGAATCACAGAAAATCACTCTAATCATTGAAAAGAGCCCCGTTCCCAGTAAAGCAGCAAGCCTTCTCTTGTCGGAGTAAAATGCACGGAGTAAAATTTCCTCTAAACACAAGGGAAACTCACATTTACCCCCAAGCTAAGGAAAATGGTCAGTGGGGACCCAAAGGCAGCCACACAAGCATTTATGCAGAGAACCTGCAAATGTCTGGGGTGAGCAGATGCCTTAGGGGGAAGAGTTTCAAAGAAAACAGTTATTGCAGTTTGTTTTTCACACTTCAGATTGAATCCTAGGGACTAGACAAACACCCCCCATAACATTTCTCTTTCATACACTGATCTCAAACACCATCCCATAATTGTGAAATTCCATAATGTGTTTCATACATAAAATGAAAAAGAAATCAGAAGGATAGGTTCCTCTTTCTTCCCAGTTACCTGGATACCCTTCTTCTCCTGGAAGACCCCCCCAAAGAATAATATACTAGTCATAACAGTTCTAAGAGTGATTCCTCCAATGATGGGAATCATGGCAGAATCAAACATAACACACAAATTCCTTCTGATTTCATGCATCTTTAAACAGTTCACAAAATCCATATATTTGGGAAAGTCACAGAGAATCGCTAATTAATTTACGGTGAGGCAAACAGAAAGCATTTGACTACCAACTTCAAACAACTCACACTACATTGGCGTACTGTGAAGTCATCCTGATTCTGGATAATTTGAAAAGTCTGCACAGGACCCAGCAAATATTCTCCATTTTTATTCTTCTCCAGGCTATCAGTTCATAATGAACAAATATGGAAATTTTTCTGAGGGGGAAATCCAACTACCAAAATAACTCCTTCATAATTCATACGTGCAATCACAACGGTGATTAATAAAATCCTGAAACAGTTCCTAAAAGCCTAAAGCATTAATTACTCTGCTAGATGTCAGGACTCTATGAAAACCTATGACAGCAGGTTACTCAGGCAAATTAAATCATGTGAACTTAAGGCGGAAAAAGAAATCTTTGCTTGGTGGATTTGCAAGCTGGTAAATGTACGCTTTCGAAGAGGGGAAACCAACCCACAGCTCTTTGGGGCTCCATATTTCAACCTTGAAAGACATATGAAACAGGTAAAAAATGTCACTGCAAATTAAATTTATGCTGGGATGAAAGGTAACATTATATCTTTTGAAAGACCTAAAATAAATGAATGCTACTATTTCCATTAAGGGGAAACTTAACTTTCACTGAGCGTGTCCAGCGCTGGCTGTTCGATTCGATTCTTCTCTTGTTTCTGACACCACAACCCAATTCTTCTCCGACCTCAGTGAAAGCTCATTCTCAGCTACTTCTGAGCTCGTATTTTCTTGGGCAGATGGCTAAATTTTAGCGCTCAAGGCTCTGTTCTGGACCGTTTTTTCTGCACCCCCTCTCTGGACAATCTCACCCAATCTTGTAGCTGTGGACACCACCCACGTGCCGATGACCCTGCCCCCAAGTTCTAGACCTCAACGCCTGGTGCCTTCCTGACATGCCCAGCAGGCATCTCAAAGTTAGGCTGTAAATTCCAGAGCTCCACTCCCGCCCCAGGTCCTTCCCATCTCACAAAATGACACTGCATTCCAAACTCCTCAACAAATCCTCCATTGCGCCTTTTCCCCTCTCCCCGCTTCCAATCCACGAGCTCTGAATCTCTTCACTCACACTGTTCCAATTTAGCACTATAATTGAAATCCCTTCTCTCCCAGTCACGGTTATACCTCTGAAGCGGCCTCTCTGTAAGGCCATCCTCCACACTGTAGGCAGAATATTCTTATACAGAAATAAATTAGGGACTTCTCTGGTGGCACAATAAGAATCCGCCTGCCAATGCAGGGGACACGGGTTCGATCCCTGGTCCGGGAAGGTTCCACACGCGGTGTGGAACGGGGCATCACAACTACGGAGCCGGAGCTCCAGGGACCACCGGCTGCAACTACTGAAGCCTGCACACCTAGAACCCGTGCTCCCCAAGACGAGCCACCACAAGGGGAAGCCCAAGACCCCAACAAAGAGCAGCGCCTACTCACCGCAACCAGAGACAGCCCGAGCAAAGCAACGAGGCTCCAGCGCAGCCACAAATAAATTAATCTTAAAAAGTATGACTTCTCTGGCAGTCCGGTGGTTAAGACTCTATGTTCTCAATGCAAGGGGCATCAGCTGGATCCCTGCTGGGGAAACTAAGATCCATGCCGCACAGCATGGCCAAAAATATAAATAAATAAAAATAATTTAAAAAAATTTTAATAAATCATACTCAGCAACCCCTCTGTTTAAAACTCTCTGTTGGTTTCCCAGTATACCCAGGATAAAGTCCCTCTCCCCTTGCCCATAAGACCCAACAGGCTGGGCCCTGCCTTTCATCTCCCACTCACTCTACCACTCACCAGTCCTTAGCCACACGGGTCCTTCTTCCTGTTCCTCAAACATGCAAGCTGTTTTCCACCTCAGGACCTTTGCACGCCCTTTGGCCAACACTTTGTAACTAAAGAATTCTTGTCTGGTCACCCTTATCAGAGTGGTACTACAATCGTTTTTTATCGTTCTTTACCCTGTATGGTTATTTCATAGCTGACAGCATCTTACAGATTTATTTCTTTAGCTACTTAGTGCTTCATTATCCCTTCAATCAAATGTCAGCCCCATGACAGCAGAAACACTGACCATCCTCCTCACTGCTACAGAGTTGTTGATCAGTCGGAAAGAAGCGTCCAAATCCTTGCAACCCATGGAATACAGCACACAAGGCTTTCCTGTCCATTACTATCTCCCAAAGTTCGTTCAAACTCATGTCTATTGAGTTGGTGATGCCATCCAACCATCTCATCCTCTGACACCCCCTTCTCCTCCTGCCCTCAATCTTTCCCAACACCAGGGTCTTTTCTAATGAGTCAGCTCTTTGCATCAGGTGGCTAAAGTATTGCAGCTTCAGCTTCAGCATCGGTCCTTCCAATGAACATTCAGGGTTGATTTCCTTTAGAACTGACTGTTTGATATCCTTGCTGTCCAAAGGACTCTTGAGAGTTTTCTCTAGGACCACAATCCAAAAACATCAATTCTTCAGCACTCAGAGTACAGAGAAGATACCCAATAATATTTGTTCAGTAAGCACATAAGTAAATAAATATATTCCCCTGGATTTCCCCCTAACTTTTGAGATAAGATTATTCCTATTTTGAATCTCCCACCTGCAATGTGGGAGACCTGGGTTTGATCCCTGGGTTGGGAAGATCCCCTGGAGAAGAGAATGGCTACCCACTCCAGTATTCTGGCCTGGAGAATTCCATGGACTGTTTAGTCCATGGGGTTGCAAAGAGTCAGACACGACTGAGCAAATTTCACTTTCACTTTCATTCTTATTTTGCAAAGGAGAAAACTGAGGTTTCCAGGGGCATATGTCCAAAATCATTCAGGTAATTATAGGCAGTCAGAATCTGAATCTAAATCTATAGGACGCCAATGCCCATCTTTCCAGATATCAGATTAGTATTTCTAGAAGAGCCTAGAAAATCCAATCAAGAGAAACTCTGTTCCCAAGATTTTCCAGAAATAAGCTTCTTGGGACTTCTATTAGACTCTGAACTTCTCTTCTACCACAACTTTGCCGTCTATAAAATGGGTGAACAAAGCGAGTTTCCCGCGGAAGTGTTAGAAGATGTGTCTCCTTCATGTTCCTTCCTGATTATAGAGAGCTTTTTGCAAATTCTCAGGTGCTTGTTTTTTAAGACTATTACCATGCTGAGAAGTTTTAACTGAAATGTGTTCTGTGAACAGACACCACTGTTCCGGGCTCTGCTACACGAGCAATCATACATGCACAGCCAAGAGTTAAGAGACCACAAACACTGCCAGATACGGCGCCACTTCCCTAAAGCCTTTGAGGGGAGGCAGTCTCATCCTACTGGAGGGCTTTAGGCCAGAGAAGGGAGTAAGTGATTTCGGGAGGTCCCCCACGCTAGCCTCAGTCTCTACGATCCTTTGTACCAACATCAACACTCTCCCCTAATAAACTCTTTTCCTTCCACTCAACAAAATTATTTTGAGACACATCCTGCTGTTGCATGTCTGATATTTCATTCATTTGTATTACTGAACAGTGTTCCTTTGTATGGATGTTTCATCATTTGTTTTCAGTTCACCTGTTGAACACGTGGGCTGTTCCCAGGCACAGGCAAAGCAACCATTTGCTCCTGTGCATGTATACAAAGAGCTCATTATGTATATTAGTCAAGGATCCCCAGAAAACAGAACTAATGGAGGTGTGTATGTGTATATGTATATATATGTGTGTGTATATGTATATACACACAGTATGTGTGTATATACATACAGTGTATGTGTATACACATACGTGTATATGAATATGTATACACACATAGTATGATTGAAATGCTTTCAGCCTGGAATTTGGTAAAACATAATCCACCACACATCTCTGAAAGGATATACCACATTTATCTTCCAACCGGGCAACTTCTTGATAGACCCCCCAAGATTAACTAACTGCAAAACATACGTCACAAAATAAGACACCTGATGTAAGATATTATTATTTTTTTTGGTAAGATATTATTAACTACAAACTATTTTAGGACTTCCCTGGTGGCTCAGTTGGTAAAGAGGCTGCCTGCAATGTAGGAGAGCTGGGTTCAGTCCCTGGGTCAGGAAGGTCCCCTGGAGAAGGAAATGGCAACCCACTCCAGTATTTTTGCCTGGAGAATTTCATGGACTGAGTAGCCTGGCAGGCTACAGTCCATGGGGTCGCAAAGAGTCGGCCACGACCGAGTGACTAACGCTTCACTTTTACTTCTTTCCCATTAACTATTTTAAGCTTGGGAAGTGCCTACCAAAAAATTAAATTACTTTAGAATATCTGAGGGACATCCCTGGTGGTCCAGTGGTTAAGAATCCGCCTGCCAATGCAGGGGAGAGAGGTTCGATCCCTGGTCCAGGACGATGCCGTGGGGCAGCTAAGCACCATGTTCCTGAGCCCACGCTCTAGAGCCTGAGAGACAGAAATACTGATGCCTGAGCACCCTAGAGCCCGTGCTCCACAGCCGGAGAAGCCACCGCGATGAGCAGCCTGTGCACGACAACCCGCTCCCTGCAGCGAGGGCGCGTCCACTCAGCCGTGAGGACCCAGCACAGCCAGAAACAAATACACACAAAAATGTTTAAATAATATTTGAACTGCAACCATTTTTTTTCCCCAGCAATAGGTAAATAACAGAGCTGCCGACTACAGATACTTCCAGATCATGAGATTAAAACCATATCTGTCTTTGTACAAGATGATGTGTTCTTATCATCTTTAGAAGAGAGGCACTCTTCCCTCCAGATCACCGTGAAACCAGATTTACTGAAGCATTTCAAGTTTACCTATAGATATGGGCCATTCAAAACACAATACTCTTGCCAGAACCTTTATTAATTTCTATAAAATCAAATTACTCACAAAACTCAAAGGAGTCTCATTTAAAAAAAAAAAATCTCAAGGACGGCAAAGAAACTGACCATGCTTAAACAATTTTCCAGTTCCTAAGGAGCAAGAGAGAGAAGGGCTCTGCGGACCCCTGGGCCTGGTCTCAGCACTCCTTGTAATTCAAAACCCCTGTGGCCCTGCGGCCTATTTCACTCCACACGGCAGGAGGAGGAGGGAGTGAAGGCCCGCGAGCTGAGGTCTACAGAAGAAGAATTGCACAGCGCCAGGGAGCATCAGTCAGAGATGCTGTGAACACAAGCCCAGGACTGGGAGTTAGCTACCCTGCAATCACCTAGCAACAGCAGTCAAGATGCAGCGTCTCAAATCTGCCCTGAGAGTGGAGTGGGGTGCGCATATTCCCAGAGACTTTTTCCTTTCAACAATAAACCCATCCTGAGAAGGGCTGTGTAGCTGAATTCACATTACAAAACCTCCAAGGGCTCTTTGAAGAGCCTTCTGCTTCTACCTAGGAGGAGAAGGGAAATTCGGCCCTTCAGAGACATCAGAGCCATCTTCCTTCCCTTCCCTACTCATCCTTTCCAGACAATCTGGAAGCAGGGCAGCTTGGAAAGAGGCAGAAGCGCTGGGCACTTGTGATGGGCTAATGCCTAGAAGCGTCCAGGTCTGCTGGGCACCCAAGCAACAGAAAGAAAGAGGAACCTACCAAGAGCTGGATGGAGCACCCAAGAGGTGTTGGCCTTTGCATCTACCCACATGCAAATGAGAATCAAGAGAGGAAGGGTCAAGAAAGCAAGAAGGCAGAGTACTGCCGTGACTAGGGAGGCGGACACCAGTCAATCAGTCAATGTGTCCGAAGTAAACTAAAGATGTGTAAGTCATGAGTTCTGTCCTCAAAGAGGTAACCTAACCCACAAGGACGAAAGGCATGGGAGAGGAGCTGAGAGCTGTCAAGCAACGTCCAGAAGGCAGAGGAGTGGTGGCTGAATCCAGGCGCAGTGAGGGAAGCTGAAGGCTGAGTCAGAGTCCGCCAGAGGGGAGACCGACCAGACGCCAGAGGATGCGCCTCACAGGATCCCTCTGAGGCTCTGGCGTTGGGGGCATCAAACACAGTGGATGGTGGGAGTGAGGTGTGGAGGTTAGTGACAGACTCTACAATGAAACATCAGATCTTCACGTTCTCAACATTTCCTGGGCATAACCAGGCGATTCCTCCTCCCTCTGTCCCGCACAAGTCAAGATTAATGCTAGATAAATTAAAAGGAAGAACAGGGATGAGACGCCCGACTAAGCAGAAGGCGGAAAGGACATCAAGAGCCTGCTTCCCTTTGCCCAGCTGGCTGTCAGAATACCAGCACCCAGGCTTACCCCTCATAGAGACCCTTCTCTGAAGAAAAGCAATGCCCCCAGAAGGAAAGCTCTGGAGAGATGCTAACATTTAAAAAACAACTGGGTCCCAGACCAGCCATCCACAGGAAGCCCCCTCAGGCACACAGCTTCCAATAAACTCTACAGAAATTCACATTTAAATATGAAAGGACATCTGAGGAAAACCTGTGCTATAAGACACCTACTGCTTAGTTGCTCAGTCGTGTCCAACTCTTTGGAACCCCACGGGCTATAGCCCACCAGGCTCCTCTGTTCATGGGGATTCTCCAGGCAAGAATGTTGGAATGGGTAGTCATGCCCCCTCCAAGGGATCTTCCCGACCCAGGTCTCCTGCATTGCAGGCAGATTCTTTACCATCTGAGTCACCAAGGGAGCCCTAAGCAACTAGGAAAAGCAAGAAAGTTTGAGGAAACAGAGATAATGCAAGAAACAGAAGAAAATACCAAAGACCCTAATTAATGTGTTATGTAAGATAAGAGAAGGCATTGCTTTTTTTTTTCTTTTTTCAAAAGAAAAGAACAGGATGTTGCAAGAAGAAGCAGGGAAACGTAAAGTTCTTGGAAATTAAAAATATGATGGACAAAACTTAAAAATTCAACAGATGATTTGGAACTAAGGTAGGTGAAATCATCCAGAAAGTAAGGCAATAAGACAGAGAGATGATCAAGACAAAAGGGAAAAAAATAAGAAAATTTAAAAATCAGTCCAAAGTTCAACTATTAGAGTTTCTAAGGGTTCGAAGAAAATGATTAAAAACAACACAGAAACAGATACAAAGACAAACCCACACCTTCCCTAAAACAGGAGCACAAGTCTTTCAGTTGAAAGGTTTTATAAAGACACAACAAAATTCTAAAAGCTTCCAGACAGAAAAAAAAAAAAGCATGTTTACATAGAAAAGATGAACAATCAAAATGGCACATGACTTCTCAGCAACAGAAGCTGGAAGTCAATCCAGTATTACCTTCATAATACGGAGGGAAGACAACTTTCAATCTAGAATCATACATGTACCCAAACCACTGACTAAGAAAGAGGGTGAAGACATTTCTCAACATTAAGTTCTCTGAAAGTGTATCTCCTGTGTTTGCTTTTTAGTAAACTACTAGCAGATATGCTCCAACAAAAGCAGCAGACCAAAAAGGAAAAACCACGGGACCCAGGAAGTAGGAGTCATACAGAACACAGATGAGGAGAAATCCCACACGAAACCTGTTCCAGAACGGGCTCCAGAGCAATGTGAGCGGAGAACACCAGGAAAAACAAAGGAGAAGGGGTACGTGATCGGACACATTTGACCAGGAGCCAAAGGGGACTGAGAGATGCTATTAGAAAAGCACAAGAAGAACTAGAGACAAAGGGAAAGGAAGGGAGGGAGGGAGGAAAGCGTGTATTTGTGAATCTCCAAACACGTCCACAGTCAAAAAGAAGCGGTGTTCATTAACAGGGAAGAGTCTAAAAGCTGCACAAGGAAGAAACTTGTAATCACGGTATGTCATTGGTCTCACTGATGCATGTAGTGTTTATGTAATAATACAAACCGTGAATTCAAAAGAAGGGAAGGGGGAAAGGTCTTAATTATCACAATACCAAGTCAAAGGGTAATATTTTAAATTGATTAAAATTCAAGAAAATGATGGTAAGGGTACACTGAATGTGCATGCTCAGTCATGTCCAACTCTGCGACTCCATGAACTATAGCCCCCCAGTCTCCCCTGTCCATAGGATTCTCAAGGCAAGAATACTGGAGTGGGTTGCCATTTCCTTCTCCAGAGGATCTTCCCGACCCAGAGATTGAACCTCCGTCTCCTGCATCTCCTGCACTGGCAAGTGGGTTCTCTACTACTAGGAAGCCCAAAGATACATTACTGATTTTTAAAACGTTTCCATCAGGAATTATAACATACAATACACAGAGAAAAGTGCACAAAACAAATTATACACCCCAATGATTTAACTCAAAGCAGACATCCATGTAATCATTACCCAGTTCAAAAAACAGAACTTTGCAAGCACCCCTGAAACTCTTATCTTTTTCCTAATTAGCACCCTTCTACTCCCCTACAACTATTATGTTATCTTTGATAGAAATCACTTTATAGCTTTGCTAACTAACCAAGCCTCCCTAAAGCCTATAGTTTCATCAAGACTGAGTGTGTATATGTGTGTGACTTCTTTCACACCTTAACATCAATGAGACTCATCTAGACTGTGATGCTTGCTATAGTTTGCTTTCATTGGTGTATCCTTTTTCACACATTATATTATACTCAATGATACAGGGTAGTTTTCAGTTTAGGGCCATTATGAATGGGCTAAATGCCCTTTGACTTGGTATTGGTCTTCCCCTGTGGCTCAGCTAGTAAAGAATCCACCTTCAATGCAGGAGACCCAGGTTCGATCCCTGGGTCAGGAAGATCCTCTGGAGAAGGGAAAAGATACCCACTCCAGTATTCTTGGGCTTCCCTTGTGGTTCAGCTGGTAAAGAATCCTCCTGCAATGCCGGAGACCTGGGTTCAGTCCCTGGGTTGGGAAGACCCCCCGGAGAAGGGAAAGGCTACCCACTCCAGTATTCTCTCCTGGAAAATTCCATGAGCTGAACAGTCCATGGGGTTGCAAAGAGTCAGACACAACTGAGCGACCTTCACTTTCTTTCTTTCCATTGTGAATACTGCTGCTATAAACTTTTCTCTCCATTATTTTTGGTATATATGTATTCACTTTTCCCTTGAATCTGTACATCAGATTAGAACTGCTGACTCAAAGAATACACCTTTGTCCAATTTTATTAGATAATACTAATTAGTCTTCCAAAATGGTTGTACCAATTTATAGTCTCACCAGCAGTGTGTAAGAATTCTCCTATCTCCAAACCCTGAGCAGTTGTTGGTACTGAAAGTCATTTTTAATTTTAGGCAGTGGGTAGAACTGATGTGGTTTCTAATTCAGGGTAGAACTGCTGTGGTTTCTAATTCACATTCCCCTGAAAAGTTAGAGCACTTTCTTCACATGTCTGTTGGACATATGGCTATCATCTTTTGTGAAGCCTATTACCATTTTTCTGTTTCTTTTACTGATTTGAGGAATTCTTTGTATATTTTTTCCATGAGCCTTATGTAAATCGTAGATATTGCAAATATCTCTAATTTGACTCCCTCTCTTAACTGTGTCTTTTGATGAACATCAGTTCTTCACTTTAACATCGTCCAATTTTATTGTCTTTTCTATGACTGGTTCTTTTGGATCCTGTGTGAGAATCCCTTTCCTAGCCAAAATCATGAGTATATTACCCTATATTATCTTCTGGATATCTTATTATTTTGTCTTTCACACTTAGATCTTGGATTCACTTGGAATGGATTTTGGTACATGCTGTAAATTTAGGGTCAAGTGTCTATACTGATACATAATTGCTTCAGGACTGTTTCATAAGCAAGGGGATGGGATTTTTAATCATTGATAGAGTGTCAGTGTAAACACAGTTCTGTCTGGGGACTCTTCATCACTAGTCTATTTCATCTATGCTGCACCAAGGCCACACTCCGCCAATCACTCTGGCAGAACAACAATAAATCTCAGGATCTGGTGGCCCCACCGCTCTTTCCTTATTCTTCTCCAAGAGCATCTTGGCTATTCTTGGCCCTGTGTGTTTCCATATAAGTTTTAGGATCAGCTTATCAATTTTCATGAAAACCCCCTTGAGATTTCAATTGAGATTTTACTGACAGTTTGAGATTGACAACTTCTTAAAAAAGCGGAGCCTTCCATTTCATAAACATGACATATCTTTCCATTTGCTTACATCTTCTTTAATTTCTCTCAATGATGGCAAATGGTTTTCAAGATAGGTCCTCATAACTTTTGTTAGATTCCTAGATATCTGATGATTTTTATTCTGATGTAAATTCACTGTGTATCTCTTTACTAGTAATAAGTAGAAATATAATTAATTTTTTCATATTTACCTTGTATCCCACCAACTTGGTAAATCCACATTTTAGATCCAACAATTTACCTGAAATTCCTTTTGAATTTTCTATATACATAGTTATAGTGTCCATTAATTGCAGTTTTATTTATTCCTTTCAACCCTAATATCTTTATTTCTCTTTTGTGCCTCATTGTATTAGCTAGGATCTGTCATGCAGCAATGAACAGAAGCAGTGAAAACTGACATATGTCTTTTTTCTTAAAGTTTTAAAATTTCACCCATTATGCATGACATTTCCTACTTTTTAATTTCACACAGTATTTTTTGTAGATGTTCTTCTTAGGGTAAGAAAATTTTCTCCCTGTTTATTCAATAGTTTGCTGAGTCTTTTAATAAATCATGAATAAATGTTGGATTACATCACACATACTTCCTGTATTCATTGAGACAACCATATGATTTTTTATTCTGTTATATACTGAGTTACACTGACTGATTTTCAAAATTACTACCTCAACCTTACAATTCTGCAGATAATTTGATCATGATGCAGTAATTTATTGCTGGATTCACTTTTCTAGCCCTTTGTTTAGGATTTTTGAATCTATACTCCTAAGTAAAACTGGCCCAGAATTTTTCTTATTTATGTTAAGTTTTAGTATCAATATTCTGCTGACCTCTTAAGACAAGTTGGGAGTGTTCCTTCTTTTCTTTTATCTGGGAGAGTTTGTGGAAAATATGTGTTATTTCTTCCTTAATGATTTAATGAATTTAACAGAAAAACCATCTGGGTCTGAAGTTGTTCCTGTGGTAAGGTTTTTAATTGCATAGTCATATGAGTAGAGATACAGCTACTCAAAGTTATTTTTCTTATGGCAGTTTTGATAAGTGCTATTTTCAGAAAGTTTGTCCATTTCTTCCAAAATTTTCACTTCATAATTTGCCGGTGTTATTCGTCATATTCTGAACTTATCTTTTAAAGGTAGTGATGTTCCTTGCTTCATTCCTCATACTAACTATTTGTGCTTTTTTTTTCTTGATTAGTCTCACCAGAATTTATTGATTTTATTAGTCCTTTCAGCTTGCTGATACTATATATGGAATGTCTGTTTTCTATCTCATTCTATCTTCTCTTATTTGTATTATTTCCTTCCTCCTACCGTTTTAAAAAGCTTATTTGCTTCTCTTGGCTAATTTCTTGAAATTAATGCTTAGGTTATTTATTTGTAAACCTCTTGTGTTCTAATGTACACATTTGAGACTTAAATATCCCTCTAGTCATGACTACAACAGAATTCCATGTTTGGTATCTCATACTTCATTGTCTTTCATTGGTAAATACTATTTAATTTTCACTGCCATTTCTTCCTTGACCCATGATGGCTTAATTTATGAACATACAGGGATATTTCAGTTATCTTTTTGACTGTTGAATTCTAGTTTAATGTCATTGTTATCTGAAAACACACTCTGTATGATTTCAATCCTTTGAAATTTGCTGAGTTGCATAATGACTCAGACTGTGAGCGATGTCAAAAAATATCTTCTGTGTCTTGAAAGAAATGCGTATTTTATGTTTGTCAAGTGCACTGTTTTCTACTTAGATCAGGTCTGTTAATTAACTTTGTTCAAACTGTCTATAATCCTAACTGAATTTTACTGTCTGCTCATCACAGCAATTACTAGGAGAGATATGTTAAAATTTCTAACTATATCAATATCTATTTCTCCTTGTGTAACTGTGTGTATATGATTGTATGTGTATCTTAAAAATGCACAGATTTAGAAATATTTCATTTTCCTGGCAAAGTGAATCTTTTCCATCATGAAATATCTCTCTTCATCCCTGACAACACTTCTTACCTATTAGAGAGTCTACTTTATCTGACATTAATTTAGCTATAGAGTCTTTCTTTTGGCTAGTGTTTGCATAGCATATCTTTTTACATCCTCTTATATTTGACCCTTCTGTATATTTTTAAATAATGAATGTATCTTTAGAGCAGTATATAGGTTTTTAAAAAATTCAATCTAATAACCTTTGACATTTAATTATTTACTCAGCTTATATTTAATAAAATTGCTGATATATTTGGGGATAAATCTACTAGTTTTTATTTGTCTTAATCTAGTCTAGGATCCTTTTTCCCCATTTTCCACCTTCTGTTGAATTGAATGATTTTTACTATCCTATTTTCCCCTCTTCTTAGCTTATTATTTATATATTCCTTCATCATTCTTTCAAAGATTATCCAGAGTTAAAAAACATGATCCCTTATTAATGGCTAATATTAATTAGTTTTTATCACTTCCTTTACAATATAAGAGCTTTGGAACAATTTAATTTCATTAATTTGTCCAGACTTGAGCTCTACTTTGATCATATGTATTTATTCTCTATATGTTTTAAATTCCACAAGACAAAATTATTGTTACTTTGTATGGCTAGCATTTATTCATATTTAACTAATTATTATCTCTGTTATTCTTCATTCCTTACTTTATCTCTGAGCTTTGATCTGGGATAATTTTCCTTCTGCCCAAAGGATGCTTTTTACTATTTCCTTCAGGATAGATGTGCTCATAATAATTTTCTTAAATATTTTTAGTTTTTTATTCATTTCTGAAGAATCCTTTAGGTAGATACAGAACTTGAGATTGACAGTTGTTTTCAGCAACTTGAAGGAATCATCCATTCCCTTTTGACTTCTGTTATTTTTATCTTATTGACGCTCCTTTGGAGACAGGAGATACCCACTCCTCCAACACTGACTGCTCTTCAGCTTTTCTCCATTTCTATTTTCAGAAACTGTCCTGTGTTGCTCTGGGTGAGATTTCTTTATGCGGGCCCTGCTTGTGTCCCAGAGCTTCTCGAGTCTTCTTGAGCAGCTCTGTGCCCTTCACTGGTTTTGGATAATTCTCAGTCATTTCCCCAATTGTTTCTCCTTTTCCATTTTCTCTCTCCCCACCTACTGAAATTCCAATTAATTGTATATAAGGCCTTTCTTCTATATTTCACAAGTCTTCCAAATTCCTATCATTTTGCCTCTCTGTGCGTCATTTGGGTATTTTCTTCTGCCTTATATTCTAGTTCACTAACTCTCTGTTCAACTACATTTATTCTATTGAATCCATCCATTTCTCAGCAGCTTTATTAAAGTATAATCTTCCTACCATAAAAATGCACCTACTATAAGTGTATATTCAATGATCTTAGTACATTAGTTCAGTTGTGCAACCATCGCCATCACTATGGTCCAGTCTTACAACATTTCCATCACCCCCCAGAGCTCATCTATTTAACTTCAGTAACTATATCTTTCATGTCTAGGTTCTTATTTACAATTTTTAGTTCTCTGGCAAGTTTTTAAATCTTACCTTTTAATTCTTTGAATATATTAATCATGGTTATTTTAGAGTCTATATCTGATTAATTCACTATCTGGATCCCTGGTAGATACATCTTATTTGTCAGATTTTTTTCTTGGTTTTTTATTATGTCTTATTTTCTCATATACCCAGTTATTTTTCATTGGTTGACAGATATAGTACATGAAAAACTCTAGTGAACATGAGGCTCTGGAAGATGTATCTTCCTCCAGAGAGGATTTTTGCTTTTGCTTCTGGCAGGCTTCTAAGCTAGTGACACTAATCTGAAAATATTTTATTTTTGGCTTCAGTCCCTGTGAGAGTTTTTCTATTTCTGGCTCATCTTGATTCAGGGTTCCAAACAAAAGCTGAGGTTGTTCGCTGGGGTCTCTGCTCCTCGGCAGGACTTGAGGACATGTCCCCAGCCCCACGAGCTTGTTGGAAGCTCTAAGCTTTTAGTCTCTCAACAGCTACTGTTGGAACTGATCCTTGCCTTAAAGAAAATGCAAAAGCTGGGCTCACCTCTTAGAGGGGACTTTCCTCCCCCAAAATCTTAGCTCTGCAATTCCTCATGGCCTTGATGGTTCTCCAATACCTCTAAAACTGATTTTTGTTTTTAATTTTTAAGCAGCTTTTCTCAGCAGAAGAGTTGGTCTAAACAAACTTGATCTACTATTGCTAGACATACTGACTACCGTTATAAGGTGATCATAATATATCATACAAATAATCAGGATGTTTTTGAAAATGAAAGGAAGCAGTATTAGTGATTGCACTGGGATAGCAGGCACAAACCCAAACCACCACAAACAAATCAAGATATATGGGCACCCCAATAATAACACATGGAGTGTTTTGCTTAAAATATATAGATCAATTTAAAATTCACATTGGCCATATCAAGAATGTGGAGGTCTTGTCCCTTCCCTTTGTATTGACAGAATATTTGACATTAAGGATACAAATGAGCCCTTGCTCAATGTGGGACGATACCATTCAGTAGCTCATTGTTACCAGTTGATGGAGTTAAGTATCCCACCCAGCCTGCGAGTTCATGGGCTCTATAAATTAATGTCCTTGGCTGAGACTTGGTACCTCCAAAAGAGTAGTATTGGAAACTCTTGCAAAGAACAGAGAATTTTTTCTAAAAAGATAAGAGGAGCTTTAGAGCTGAGAAGAAAATGGACATAATTTCCAAAAAGAGCACAGTGTACTGCACCCCCCGCCCCGCCAACTTCATCTCTCGTATTAGAAGTTCCGTACGCTGCTGCTCTCATCGGCCAGAAACTCCACACCCTATTCCATGGAGGAAACAACGTTAACAAGTGAAGAGCTAGCTCTGCCTTGACTTTTGAAAGAACTAGATTATCCACCGAGTCATCTTCTAAAGCGAACTCCTCTGGGCTGGAAAGCTTTCTCTCTGACCAGTGACAGAGCTAAGCCCAGAGAGGGGCTCAGCCGAATAAAACATGGCCGATACCCAGTTACAGGCGCACCACATCTTGCACTTTGCAACCTGACCCTTCCTGGAATTTTGATGATGCTATTCAGATTACACTTCCTTTTCTTCATCTGCATATTTTAGATGGCTTGATTCAAAACAATGTTTTGTATATAAACACCCCAACATTTTTCCAAAACACAGGCTTTCTCAAGTATATAAAGTAATTTGGCACAGGCATTGTGTTTGCATCCGAGCAGGTGGATAATAGATTAGAGTTACAAAGATGTCCGTGTGTTTTCCCATGCACCGTGCCCTGCAGTAGAGAAAGAAAACTACTCAATGAAAAGAAAACAAATCATCCTTCCAACAATTTAACTCGGGTCCACATGTCATTCTCATCTACTAAAACCAATAGCAACAAAAAATAAAAGCAAAGCATTGAAGACATTGAGCCTAACAACAAAGTAAGGAGTGAAACTCAAGGAGAGAGTTATGCTGAGGCCAATAACCCAGCTGAGATGATCTGTGGCTCTGAAAAATATTCAAGTGTGAAATTCCTCTGCCTGCTATTAAATACTAGTCTGGAGAAAGGTTGGCCTCCTTAAGCAATATCCAAGACCAAAGGAAAAAGGAGGGTAAGGTCTCTACTTAAGGGCTTGAGACAGCCCCAAGCCCTTTTCTCTCTTCCACATCATACAAATAACTAGAACCTCACCATCACTGTATCAATCACAAAGTCAACAGAAAAAGTCTTTCTCCACTCAAAGCAGTCATCCAACCCCTTCCACGGCACAGTCTTATCTGCACTGCTCATCTTCCAATGCCCGGCCTCTCCACAATATCCAGCGCTCCCTAGACCTCAAGAAATATTTCCAGAATGACTGAATGAATTCTCATCACAACCCAGAAAGAGCTGAAAAGGCTGATCTCAACACTACAGGACAAACAACCAAGACAGATTAAACTGATCCCCCATGGAAATGCCACTGCTGCTTGCAGCGCCCCCCCAAACTCCACGGCTTTTTATTTTTCTCCAAATTTTTATTTTGACACGTTTCAAATCTAAGAAGAAAAGCTGAAGGAATCACATAATGAATAAACTGCGGACCAGAGTGCTGCATCCCTAAATACATTAAAACAAGAAACTTCTTTTATTCGGAGGTTTGTTTTTTTTATAGAGCATATAGGGTGTTCAAACCCAAGCAGCAGCAGACAGTTTCAAGAGCTGTGAACAAAGTTCACACCTTCGAGGAAGTTACTGTGCAGTGGGGGGTTTAAACTACACAAACATGATGTGCTTCGGGATAATCAGATCCAAAACCTGGTGGTGCTGGTTGTAACGGAAACAGGAGCAGTGAGAGATCAGGCTGGGCTGAAGTTTCAGAGAGAAAATACGTAACAGACACACACTGGTTACTTATCCATGGTAAAGCTGTTTCTTCTCTGTCCTAGACACACATCCAGACTACTTGTCGCAACAACCCCTCCCTGCAGCAGATGTGGCAATCTCAGCAAGTGTCAGCCTAGCAGCACGGGGAGGGAAGTGGACCGCGCCGCATCTGCACTGGCTGCTGGAGACCCGTCACTCGTGAGTTTCACGTTCCCTCCTCTTTGGGCAGTCTGGCCCCAGTAAGCACGATGCCCTTGGGAGCCACAGACTGCTAACGGCGCAGCCCCAGGACGGAAAGTGCCTCGCTCCCTACCCACCACCCGAAGGAGAGCCACCCTCTAACAGGACACCCATCTCAGACACGCAAGGAATCAACATCCACTGTTTTGATCCATTGCACTATGTTGGATTTATTGAAGCAACTCGTGTTACCCAAGGCTTCCCAAGTGGCTCAGTGGTGAAGAATCTGCCTACAATGCAGGGGATGCGGGTTTGAACCCTGCGTGGGGAAGACCCCTGGAGGAGGGCACGGCAGCCCACTCCAGTCTTCTTGCCCGGAGAATCCCACGGACAGCGGAGGCTGGGGGGTACCGTCCATGGGGTCACCAAGGGTCGGGCACGACTTAGTGACCGAACGCACACTCAAGTGTTACCTCAACTGATACAAGTCATGGCCTAATTACCCTAGACTATGTGTTAGAAGGTAATATTTTGAAAATAATCACTGTGCTTTTCCTTGACTGTTTTTTGCACATATGATTTTCACCCTGGTAGCCTAGATGCATTCATATGTTTCAGGGACTACTCGGATTATTAAATAAGGAAAACAAAGAGAAAGAATGGAGGTGCCTTTTCTGGCAGTATCGCAGAATAGATACCTCTCAAATCCGATGAAAACAACCAAAAATGCTGGACAAAATATTTCTTGAAAGATAGTTTGAAATGTCTTTATAATCTGACAGGAAAATGAGGTCCACTCACTGCATAATACTTTTATCAGCTTTCCCATTAAAGGCTTTAACAAACTGGGAGAACTTGAGCTTCTATTTTTATAAGTCAGCAAGGCATAGGGAACAGCAAATAAATTTGTTGGCTCTGACAAAGTCAGGGCCCGCCAACGACAGGGCTCCAAAAGGCTACCAGAACTACCTGTCTCAAAAATTAGCGCTGAGCAGAGGGGAGAAAGTTTTACTAAAAATTTGTAACCACAGACAATCCTCACATGGGCTTTGAGTATGAACTGATTGTGTGGCTGGCCCCCAAACCTCCAGTTGAGAATTTCTAAGTCCTTGCTTTACAAATTGGTGATAAGCCCAGGCACTCAGGAAAAAACAAATGCAAAATCTAGGGAAACTCACCTTCAATTCATACCTCAAATAATTCCCACCAGTAAAGTCTCAAAAAATAATAATAGTAAGGTTATATACATACAAATGAACCTACCTACAAAACAGAAACAGAACCATATTCAATATTCTATAATAAACCATAATGGAAAAGAACATAAAAGAATGTATGTGTGTGTATATGTGTGTGTATGTGTGTGTATGTGTGTATATATGTGTGTACACGTGTGTGTGTATGTGTGTATATGTATGTGTGTATATATGTGTGTATACGTGTGTGTGTACGTGTGTGTGTACATGTGTGTGTGCGTGTGTGTATGTGTGTGTATGTGTGTGTATATGTGTGTATAC